>JAJTUO010000076.1:0-158231 GCA_021399455.1 Flagelloscypha sp. PMI_526 | reverse complement strand
CTGAACAAGGGTTCTGGCATCATAGTTAAGAGCAAGCCCTTATATATATGACATAACTCACAGTGCATTTCCCCCAATACTGTGTCCAACAAATATCAAATTGCGGTCATAAAAGTTAACGCCGTCAGGGAGAGAGCTGAGAAAGCGAAAAATGGCTTTTGGAAACTCCCAACCGCTCCACTCTTGAGGCGAAAATAATATTATAAAAATAAACTTGGAATTAATAAAGCTCTTACCCATAGCAGCATAGTTCTCTTGAATTGCTTGCTCATTTGCCAGAGCGCTTTCGCCATGGTTCGGACATTCTGTAAGTATTGCCGGCATTTAATATCCAGATTGGCCAATAAGAACATTACTAACCAACAGACCAAGCCTCCAAAATGTAAGGAGAACTTTGTTTAGAATCGTGAGCAAACAAATCGCTGACAAGGGGCTCCCAAGTTTCCTAAATGCCAGGTATGGTGGCAACCTCGCTTGAATCAAAAGTAACGGTTAGAACCTTGTGCGTCGCTGCCGCATGAGCAAGAATCAGGGTTACTCCGCTAGTAGGAGGTGCGGAAGATCGATAGCGCGTTCCGAAAACCGTGAACGGGTATTCGATGGTGATGGGACGACAAAAGTTTGGGACAGCATAGCGAGAAATTGTTACACAGCTTCCAATTTCTCTGGAGCATTAAGTATCTATGCAACGATGTGGACAGAGTGCGAAGATTATGGGAAGTGAGGATAACATCAAGATAGGACAAACTGGTTCAGTTTGATGCTGGTGACATGCTGTCCATTTTCCAACCAACCTTCATTTAGGCCACATACGATCCGCCAGATCCTTGACCACTATCTCCACTCAAGCTAAATATTACTTCTGAAAACTTGAGAACCAGCTATTCTTAAAGCTTGACATATTTGAATCAGCCTTACCCTCTGACTGCCTCGTCTGTAAGTCAGACCCAATGGGAACGAGTTAAGGCCATGCATGGGACCAGTTATAATATCTAAAAATAATCCACTATGTCTATGTCCTTCTACTAATCGTCTTAAAAATAAGTTTGTAGACTTGCCCATCTCTTTCAACACAATCACCCTGACATTCTCTATGGCTCGAAAATTCGCGCTCATTACTGGGTAAGAACATCCCGGCTGTTCTCTTAGTTGTTGATTGGTCTTCTTAGATGTAGCGAAGGTGGCATTGGGCATGAGATTGCTGCACAGCTGCATGACCGCGGTACGTATCTGGTGTGCCCCGATCCCCACCCTGTCCTTACTGGAGGTGCAGGTTTTACTGTCATAGCGACAGCACGAAATGTGAACAGTATGAAGGATTTAGCAGACAAATGCCTCCACCTCTTGCCACTTGATGTTACTCAAAGTGAAGCCATCGAAGACGTATCGCAGAAGGTGATAGAAATTACAGGCGGACGCCTCAATATCCTTGTAAACAACGCGTAAGTTGCTCTATTTAGATAAAAATGCACCTAATTCTCTTTTAGAGGAATATGTTAGTCGTGTCTAGCTGTGAAGTTCAAGCCCTGACATTTTTTCACACTGTTTCAGCCTACCCGTTTTCTGCAGCTGACATGGACCTCAAAAAAGTCAAGGAACTCTTTGAAGTTAACCTATTTGGTGTGATGCAGATGGTTCAAACCTTCCTGCCTATGCTCCTAGCTTCAGAAGATGCACGAATTGTGCAAATTGGAAGTATTACCGCTGTGGTACCTAACCCATTTGGCTCAGCGTATAATGCGAGCAAGGCAGCCCTCGCAGCATACAGTGATACTTTGCGGATTGAGCTGGCCCCTTTCGGGTATGTCTTCAATATTACACATACCCCTTTTGAAAGTTTCACACACGCGCAGCATCAAAGTTGTCAATGTCAGCCTTTGTCCTCCAATTCTATGCTGAAGGGTCTCTTAGAGAATTTTTCTATTAGGTTACCGCTGGAAATGTCAAATCCCAATTGTCGAAACTACATTGGAAACTCCCAGAGGATTCGATTTATAAACCGATTCAGCAAGAATATCAGGACCGTCGTATTGCTCATTTTCAAGGTTTCGTTCTATTTTATTGCTATTTGACGAGTTTTCATTTCAATATCAGATGAGGCCATGGATTGTGGACCAGTTGTAACTCGGATAATCACAGAATTCCTCAAGCCTAACCCCTCTTCCTGGTACTGGGACGGGACTAACTCGACGCTTGCATGGGTTTTGACCACCTTCTTTCCCCGGGTCGTTTTGGTGTGTTTTTCTACTATTTCCTTTATCGTCCTTCGCTTAAACTTAGGCAGGACAATATATTGAGCAAGAAGTACGCTCTGGACAAGTTAAACAACATCACAAAGCAAAAGAAACAAATGGGAAAGAACTCCCCTGGCTTCAGAAACTTCGACGTGAGTTTGGGATAATTTATTCCACATTCGTTATTGTCTGGTTCCTTTTTTTTCGTCTTTATTGGGAACCGTATCTATCTGCACCAATGTGCCCCCACAATATGAACACGCTTGTGCTGAAGGTTTAACGTCTGAACGTCTTGGCAGCTTTCATCTATGGCTCTCAAGTTCTATATGTTCGGGCCTACGCGATCTTCTATTCTCCGAGGTGCTAGAATATGAGAGGAAGCCTTTCGCTCTGAGTTTGCTCGCCTTCTATTGTGAAATTAAGATCGTTCCATGGACTTCTCGGGGATTGGCGTCTCTTGAGGGGTCCTGAAAACAACGGTCTCGCATTCGGTTTCGGTAATCTGTCTCAGAATGAGTTTGAGTTTTGGGTTTCCATTAGACCCTTTCTTGCTCCATGCGAAATCCGAGTAAATTCCTGAGAAAAGGTCTAAATACCGTAGATCCGGTATATAAATAGCTTGTTTACCAATTCCTAACCAAATATACTCGATACCTGATATTTCGAACTTGATTGCCGGGCTGAGGTTCTCTGAGATCATGGTTTCAGATCGTTTGGAAGCGTGAAGGCCCAAAATCAACTAAGAGTGGCCTATCGACTTCAAAGAACAGTAACTAGGAGAGACCGTGCGTCGTAGATTGCATCATACCAAACTACAGCATCATGAATAACCTCAAACCAACTCAGCTGATGGACAGAAGGATCCTTGCCGCGAATTAGAATTGGTTTTACCTTACTATCGTCCCATATATCGGGACATCGCATCGGTTCTATGTTAATGGTAGTACAGATTCTCAAGTACAAACGACGGCTATCAAAACGTTCAAGGTCAAACCCCACGGGGATCCACAACGTCATATGGTGACAGGTTCTTCAGCGGAGGCAGCTGAACGAGCTGAAATGCGCGATTAAAACAGGTTATCATATCGGCGTTTTTCTTTCAGCTTGAAACAGGGTGACAAAGAAAATCCGTTGGTAACTTGGTTGTAAGCGCCTGCGGAGGCCGTCGTCCGAAAATAGTGATGTTGAGAACGAGGAGTAGTCGATAGCGGGATGTAGGGAATTGGACCTTGCTTCATTTTGATATAGTTACAGCGTACCTAAACGGGAATCGCTTATCTCAGGTTTAAATTGAAGAGGTGTGAGACAAGTGGATAGAGGATATACTACGTACATTACAATAAATGTAGTAAGAATTTGAATAAAGCGTGAAACATGACCATGAACTCTTGACCAATGACTCTCCAAAGTCCAATTGTGAGCTCGTTTCGCTCTCTATTCCATCGCTTCGCACTGCTAATCGGCACTGGAGCCCTCTAGGATCTATTTCGTAATGTAGTTCACATGACTGTCAAGGAGATATCCGGGTGGTTTTCTGGCATTCCGAGTCATTTCAAGTGCTACAGAGCTATTTCACCGAATTGTGACACATTCCAACGGTTAGAGAGGATGAGAAATTTATTGAAGAGAAGTTCAGTTCGTACGTGGCAGGTCCAGCCGGTGGGAAATTGACCAAGCGCTGCTAAGTTTTGCCATTGACTCCATTTGATTGGGCCAGATTGTTTTCAAGAATTTTCAAATTAGAATTTATCGAGGTTAAACTTGTTATGAGCATATTATGATGTTGGTATATCCTGATATGAGGGCTTCTGACGGTAGAGGGTCAACAACGACAGTACGGGAACGAAAACCTTACCCACATTGTATTCGGGTGTCTGTTCAATAGAAATCAGATTTTTGTCCACTAGAAACAATCGAACTGGCTGTCGATCAATATGAACTCGGCTTTGCTGCTAGCCATATTTCACCCCATTGAGCCTTTTTTCGAAATGAAAATCAGTTCGTCAAATTGGCCTCGCTCATTAGTATTTATACCTCCCTTGGAGAGGGCCGGGCTGGGACACGCAGTATGCAATGAACGTACATAGAGACCTAAGAGACTACAACAGGAACCGTGCTACTGACTATAAAGTTTACACCCTATACACTAGTGCACAGAGCGAGCATCCAGTCAAAGGCCTAAATTATCGTTCCTATTGTACAAGCTCCGTCCTAACTTGAATAGCAACTACATGCCTGTGCGTTATCCATAATGACGAATAGGACGAAACTTGAAAATTGAACCTCTAATGTTTGTGCGGACTTTCGGGCCCTCGCGGGTGCTCCTTTCTGTGCCTTAGCCAAACGAAAGCGCCGCGTGTGTTCAAGAAGCTAAGGCATTATTGTAGACCAATGATTCCTCAACTTGACAGCCACCCGCCTCACAATGATTTCCACTAAGTCTCATATGAGATTCAGGTAGTAAGCATACTATGCATTGAATCAATAGATAAATTATGGAGTCAGAAAAGCGACCGTATCACTGCCATCAAATCTGGATAGCTTTCGATGAGGCATACCAGCTACTTGACGTCCCAACAGTGCACGGATACATGGAGGGGGTACGAGACATTAATTTAGAAAACTACACATGCACCATCTGGCTAACAAAGTGTATCGTATCAAATACTGAGGCTCTATCCATGTGGGGACGTTGCATCCTTGATAAGCTGAGCCTTTTCAGATGATCGGGGAACCAAATCGGCATCATAAGGGGCGAGAAGACTGACGAAAACAAATGAGAAGTGCGAAAGCAGAACCGAAGAAACATACGAAAGATGGGTGATGATAAACTCTACCTCAGGTACCCTGGGCTCTCCAGTTGGGCTGGTGACCGGAATAGCATTAAAACCCCAGAGGAGATTCATGGCATTTATCGTAATAACGGCAAGAGCATAGTCCCGTCCTGGGCAAACACGCCTCCCGAATCCAAATAACCATCTAGTCAAATCGGGTTCGCCCGTATTGTTAGGGCCATGACCCTTGGTATAGCGATCTGGATTGAAATGAGCCGCGTCTTTATATACATTTTCATCTCTAGTGATAGAGCTTCAAAAGAACCTCAAGTGAAGATCTAAACGAAATGGAGAGCGTTCAGCTGCTTACATAAAGTTACCCATTATCCATGTTCCCGCAGGAATATGATAGCCGCGGAACTCCGTATCAACGTCGGCACTATGAACCGCAAATGTCGCCACTGGGCTCATACGAATGGTTTCCGTGATCACCAGCTTCAGGTATGGCAGCTTATCCCAATCTTCAAGTGTGGGCAGTCTTGAGTGGCCAACGACATCGTCAATTTCGGCCTGGCACCTTGCTTGAATGTCGGGATGACGAATCATCATCAAGATAAACATTCGAATTGCGCCAGCAGTCTACAAAAATGATTGTTTCGTCAAGGACACAATATCTTCGGCCAAAGTCTTGGACGCTTACGGTTTCGATCCCCCCAGCATATACGCTTGCCGCAGCTGAAAGCAAGGCACCTTGATTCTTCTCAGGACGGCCAGTTTCCTTTTCGTGTTGACGACGAGCTGCGACCCATGAAGAAGTTGCATCTCTCTGTTCAAAAGGTCAGAGCCGCGCAAGAAAAGAAGTGAATATAAACAGAAGGGTCCAACGCATAATCGTAAGGCTTCTTAACAAACAAATTCACGTGCTCTCGAGACTGGGCTGCCCAACGCTGGAAACCAGCGCCAGGAATCCAACTAGGTACATATTTCACTGAGGATAAAATTAATATGGGGTGAAAATTAATGGACTTGAATACTCACAGACAGGGAAAAAGTCGACCAACCAAGCTTTAATCCTTCCGCAGTTATCTTGGCAACTCCTTCTGCCATAGCGAGATCGGGGTCGTTATGGCGGATGGTAGTAATACCATAAGTTAGTTTAAGAATCATAGAGCCAGTTTGGCTTAATATATGTCATCAGAAGAGAGATCACGACGGAGCGAAATAAGTTGAGTCGTACCTACGAATGTGCGTCTGGAAACCTTTAGGATCGTCAAGGAGCATATCCATCAATGTGAGTGAATTGAGCTCGAACTCCTGCCAAAGGCGAATAGTAGCTCGAGGGTTCATCCAGCTGTGAAGAATTTGGCGTGCTTCTCGCAAGCGAGAGGTGTATTTGTGAAAGAGGACTGCAGTATCGTTTCGCCCCACGAGTTCACCTGCCATAACCTAGATAATCCTAATCCTAAGCCTCAAAATGGAAAAAAAAAGGAGATAGAAACGTACACTTCGAGGTCGAGAGCTATAGAGATCAGAATTCTTCTCCAAGAGATCAATCATAACATCAATCCCGTTGAGAACCAGCATGTTTCGTCCAAACACCTTCAAGTAAATCATAGGACCTATCTCTTAATCGCATATTTTCTGAGGACAAGCTCCTGTACATACCATAATATTTCTGAGCCCAATCATAAAAGACAAAGTGGGCGTCGGTCTTCGGAATTTGAAAAAGGTTTCCAAAGAAGGGATAGCGAATTGGACCTAGATTTAAAAGTCGAAGCACTCAGAGGGGTACAATCGCGAGAAGAAACCTCGAACCTGGAGGCAATCTCTTCTGTCGATTGTATTGAATCAATGCAGCAAACAGCGGAGCGGCAAAGGCAAAAATCAACAAAGACTGTGGCATAGTAACCAAAAAGTTCGCGACTCAAGAGAGCAGTCCTATAAGGTCAATTCCCAGAGGCTCATACACTTTATATCGCTGAACTTGGCCCTAGCGATTGGCTGATCCCAAGTTACGTTCAAAAGTCCAGAATGGAATCGAACCGGTTCATTGAATCGACGGAGACGACCTGGCTTTCTACGAACGACTCATTTCATACATTTCAATAATCTAATTTGGGTGCACATGGTAGATTCTCATCTGGGTTCAAATATTTGAATGATATTCTAAACGGTTGTCGATACCAAGGTGGTTGTTCGCAACGCATATATTTAGCATTTTGAATGGGGTGGATCCCATAAACACTCAAATCTGAAAATATTTTGCTAATAATAAAGATTTGTTGGATGTGTTTGGAAGGGTATTGATTGTTTAGAAGCTTCTAATTCTACAGCTCTTTGACCACGACAATTGAGAACTCCGATATTGATGATGTGAGCTTCTACAAAGCTTGTTTTCTCCATCTAATAGGTGTCGTGTGGTTATACTGTCTCAGGTACCCTAAATGTTCTTAAATTCCCAGGTTCATTCACTCCAAAGCATTTGGCTGGAAACATCATCCACAGGCCACAGGTTGCCCCCTTTGTCTCATTTGTTCAGGATTATCAACATGAAGATGGAATCTTGATAAGAGATCTGCTGATAGGAAGGAATGTGTGTGAAGATATCGGTCTGATGAACCACACTACAAACAATCCTTTTGTGCGAATTTAGCAAGTCGAAACTAGACTTCTCTAGATTCAGGAACCATAGCTCAAAAATATTTGATACTTCTCCAAAATCTAGCTTACATGCTGTAATTATCTCCAAACATCTCTAAAATCGTCATGTGTTCAAGGACCTTACTAATCTTGGCTTCGTGTTGCGCGATTTCTTCTCTTCTAACTGATCATCCTCTTGAAAGGCTGTACATCAGAAGGATACTTCAGCTCATTCATAGGGGGGAAGCAGAGGGGCGCGATCTCCTTAAAGCAACTATATCTTTGTCGAAGAATGCCCCAAGGGCACCAGCCAATAGGGATAATAAACTATCTTCAGATTGCATCGCGCGAGCCGGACAAGTCTGAAAATCTTTGTGAGCTAAATCTCTAGCCCATATTGTGAATCGGCAAATAGAATCATATCATAAATAGAATCATATCATATAGAAGGCTTCGAACATTCCGCAATATATGTCAAAACGACGAGTAAACTATGTGTCCTCGACTGGAATAAATACACGATAATTGAAAGGTGGTGCAATGGCTTGCATAGCTGGACCTCAAAGTAAAAATAAGAAGAATCATTAAGCTGGCAAGCTTCCAGTTCCATAACTCTCTTTCTGCCGTTGCGAGAGCTCCCAAATAGTCGTATCACGTGTGCTAGCGGCTTGGAACATGCTCTGCTCAGCTGGAATTTGAGCATCAGTGAAAGTATGGATTGATTGGCCACGGTGTGGTTGTAGTGCAATGCGGCGGTTGAACATCACCTAGGGCAGAGTCCGCGAGGATTGGAGGACTTGAAAGGAAAACTCACCATCAAATTATTGCTAGATGAAAGTAGAGTGGGAGATGGAACCAGAATTCAAATACTAAACGTCTCACCTGTACAATTTCCCAGTAAATGCTAAAACAGAGTGGAACCACGGTCCCTCTGCAAGAAATAACAAGAAGATAATGACGACGGCAGTAATAGCTTTTAAACAAGTCATAAGTAAGGTGTACACTGACTACACTCGCTTACCAGTCAAAGATCCTTTGAGGGAGATTAAAAGAAGTAAGTCGATAACACCCAGGCAGCGTACCTGTTTCGATAGTGAGTCGGATGATACGGGTAACCAGTTCGTCAGATTCTTTGATTCCTGATTTCATTTGATACAGCTGGGCAGACGTGAGTAGCGAAGTATTTAGCAGTGGAAACACTGACGTAATATGAAAGGAGAACAGCTATCAAAACGTCGGTAGTAGCGGCACTGAACACACAGAGCTAGCAGTAATAAGCGAAAAGAGAGTGTGATCGAAATGAAGTCAACACCAACTAGTACGAGTGTTTTTGTCTTGATAGCAACCTCATGTAGCTTAAACGGCTGAGAAATGATGGCTTGAACAAGCCCAACAATGAGCTGGAACAGAGACAACTGTAAAAAGGAGATGAGTATTTGATCCCTATATCTTAAGTTGTGAGTGCTCCGTACGATCCAGATGAATCCTGGTGCAATCCAAGACTTGGAAAGCTTGAGGATCCGGTAACCAAAAAAGGATTGGACGATGGAGCCAGTCACGGGAGCTGCAACATTATTCTCAGTATATTCTTGCTGTATTCAGAAAGATAAACACGAACTTAATAGCCCAATAGAAAACCAAGCGAGTCGCTGGTTATCCATTTGAGCTAAATCACCATACTCCCAGACGTCAGACTGGTAAAGATCGTAGGACTTGAGGATGGTCTGAAGGAGTTCAAGGACGAAAACAATAAAAACGATGGCTTTCATCCCCCAATGATCCTTGCGGAATGCAACGTGGTAAATGTCTATAGGAGGTGATGCTGCTGTGCCATGACTGTCATGCTATGAAGACGAACAAACTTGAACAATGAGACTAACAAAGAATGATCAGATGAGGTAGAAAGAATGTAAGGAAATGCAGGTATTCACACGCCACATAAGAGCACCTGAAAAATAAAGCCAATGAACTAAAAGCATATATAAGGCAAAGCAAAGCATTCAAAGGGCGCAGAAGATCACAAGCGGCCCCCGCCTGATATTTCAGTCAAACGAATGTCATAAAGCATAAAATATACGAAAACATACACATTGAGGTAAGTTCCATGGGGCGGCGTAGGAGTAGCAGCCATGACGAAAAGAAGGATAGTTAGTCCAACAGACCATCGAACTCTTTACCTCTACAGGTTTTATACTAGGACTAATCCTAATTTACACTCACCAGGACCAATGGGGTCTCAATGTGGCGTGGAAGAAACTGCAACTTTCAAAATTCCCATCTAAGACATGAAACTCACCAAATCAGTTACCGCGGACGGCCAAATGGCGAAAGGAAAGCAAGCTCCCATTGTTGTGCCCGAGCCTTCCCAGCCAAGCTGTTCGGGACTAGCACTTCCTAGCACCATACTCGGCCATTATTTCAGGATTGTTCACTTAAGAGATGAGATGTACCTTGAAATAGGTCAAAATCAAATGGTGCCCACTTGCAGGATGGAACGAAGGAGGTCAGCTACTGGTATACCCGGCGTTAAGGTGCGTGAAGTCTGCCCTTGTTGGCATTGAAGGGAGATAGAAGAAATATATGACAGCGATATTCGTAGTATAGCTGGATTCCAATCTACACGAAGGGAAGTTGCCTTGCGGGCACAACTGCTCGCGGCAACTCAGGAATTTACCTACAGCTTGATATGAACTATTACAGCATGAGATAGAAGATCTGCTTACCACCCCTGGATTCTAATTTAATTACGACACATAATCGCTGTCCGTAATGTGAGACTATTGAGCCATGTTTCTCCGCACACGTTTGGTGACTGGCTCATGAATAGCCGTATATCGTCAAGGCAGCAGAGGCTGTTAGTTTCTTCTTACGCCAGTTTGACGCCACAAACAGTTGCCCGCTTCGCTCATTGTAATATTTTGTTAATATATAAATTCTACGAAGCATCATCTTACTCTGTTTGTGATCACTTGTACGTTTCTAATGCATTGTATCATTCTTGAAAATTCTATTCTTTAGACTTTCGGGTTCGTACTTCCTCATCCTTCTCACAGCGTACGATTCACAGTGTATCTGAGCAAAGAATCTCTAATATCATCAGGCACATCATTGTTTAAAAAAAAACAGCCACTAACACCCAGCTGTCAAGGATTGGGGTCAAAGGACACTTCCATTTCTGGATCATGAATAATAATGTGGCACAGCCGAAGCAGGTGCAAAAGTGGGATACACTCCCTTCTCACTGTCAAAGCTGTGTCCATGACCAGCTCCATTGTACTGTTGTTGTTGGCGGTCCTGAGCATTTAAATTTGCCAACGAACTGCTTCTCGGTGCTGCGTAAGACACCATTGAGGGGACTGTCGAGTCATCTCGAATTTCAGACCTCTTCTGCGCTGGTGCAAAGTCAATGACGAAAGGTGCCGGAGTGCCACTTGGAATGGTGTTTGTAGCCGTCGTCTGGTTCCCTCCAGTGGAATAAGCGTCGAGAGCAGACAAAGTACCGAAAGTTGTTGGTCCTTGTTCGGGTGAAGTTGCCTTCCTCAAGTTGAGCGACATGCGAGACATGAGTGTCACTGAGACCAAAGTCGAGAACGAGGTGAGAGAACCCCGTGTTGCCGCCTGCGAAAGGTGAGTATTCAGAGGGATCGTATGGAACCATTGAAACAAACGTACAGCGCCAGCCTATAAGTATAATAATTAATCAGAGAATTAAATCACTGAGGAGAAGGAGAGCGCACAAAGCAGGTTATAATGTTGATTATGTTAATGAACAGGGAAGCACTTTGAAAAATGAGTGCCTTGACTCGTAGGAAAACGTGTATTGGAAGGAGCACGCTTACACAAAGTAAAATGACCCTTTCAAACTATCAGCGGCGAAAGTGAAGGTTGGGAAACCATTACATACCGTCACGAGCAATAACAGCCAGCAATGGTGATTTCACACCCCTCATTCTCGGGTCTGAACCATAAGCCGTCAACCAACTCTTCCTTAGAAGCAAACCCGTTAAAAGGGAGTCATAAAGAATGACTATAGTAAAGGCTACGCCTAATGTTGATGCCCTATTCTTATGTTAAGAGGAGAGCGACGACATAACGGAACGGACGCACGAGCCCTTGGAGACATCGCTCAAACAAGAAGAACCAGGAACCTTCCGAAGATCTTGCGCCCCAAGCTTCGAATCCCTTTTCAAGATGACAATGAAGATAACCTGTAAGTGAACACTGAGCGAATAACGGGAAAAAAGGGTGTTTGGAGGTAGACAAACCGCTGCTCCAACCACGCAGGCTACAACACATCCAATCATCAGGTAGAGAATTGGCCGTGCTCGTTCATATATTGCGTAAACACGGAGCGCCATGAGGACTGAACGAAATGAATACTCCAGTCCAAGTTGTCCAAAAGATGAACTCACCACCAACGATGACATGAGTAACAATGAGGTGAAGTTGATATATCCGAGTAACGATGTTGCAGCTATTGCTTGTTAAACAGTTGACTTGACTTGCAATTAGGTCAGCTCACCTCTAAGGGAAAATGTCAGAGGTGCATCATATGACAGAATGGGAAAAATCTCACATCCTCTGGTAGAGGGTTAAATCGAAATGGGAACAATGCCAGATGTCCTAATAGCGCAACATATCTGTTCAAGTAGAACCATAGCGAAGCCTTGGTCCATGGCGCTTTCCAGACCAGCCTGTACTCGTCGTCTAACCAGACTCATATGAGCTACAACCCTCCATCTAGGTAGTGTTCGCACCGAATGTTATGATATAATCCCAGAAAAGTATCACTAAAGAGACGAGGGGCTGCGTTGAATGCTACTTTAAGAGCTGATGGAGACTCGACGAACCTCGGCCAGCCAATGCAATACCATCCGCCACCAGGGCCCTAAATCATGTTCAGTCTTCCTCAAGAGAATCTCCGACAAGAGCACGAACGTTGAAAGAGAGGCACCGGTCGACATGACTGCCAGAGGCAGAGAGAGGGTTGCCGAACGATCCCGTCCGTGGGTTATCTGGAGTTGTGGAAACTAATTTCGCTAACCGCATCATTCATTTTAGGGGCAGGCAATGCCAAAGGATCGATTCCGAGGACGATGATACGGTTGCGAATATAAACGTGTGCTCGGGCATCTTTTTCGTTTTTCGTTAGCCTCCCCTAGTCATGCGTAGAACCTGAAATTTGAGCGCCAAGTTTGGAAGACGAAAATTTGAGTTGCTGTACCGAATTCCCCAGAAAGATGGTGGAGGAGCATTAACACGCGCCGCATCGTCGCAAAATTGTCGGTTGCCATCCCACCCACCCATACAAAGTCATGGGCTTCGGGGAAGGAGCAATTACTTCTGGGCACAGCGAGGTCTAAAAGGCTTGGCGAGAATGACAATAGCGAACAATCCCGGAGAGGGCATCTTTGTATTCGTTTGTGCTAGCCAATGATGGATGTCAAGAGAAGCCAGTCAGCACAGGGTATTTGATCAAATACGGGAACTGAATGAGCAGCTCCATCAGTTTGGCCCTTGGTCTCCACTCTCATCGTCCTTGGTCAACTAGCGACACACTTTTCCTGCCACTTTCTCTGAAAAATGTATATTTCTCGCACTGCTTCCGGTCATGTCCCTTTTATGGATGAATTGGAGACTCTTGCCACTGGACAGTTTTTGATCACCTCTCCTCTTATTCAGTCCATAACATACGGCCAGCACCGACATGCAAGGTCCTTGTGGCGTATTCCAGCTGGCACGTGAATTCCAAGAAATCAACTTTTTGGTTTCACCCTCGCATTTCTTATTATCATTTCCCTTGCAAGTCTGTTGGTGGATGCTTTGTCGGTTTGACTTGTTCCTTGAGAACTTGGAACCAAAACCAAGGGCCCGTACGGATCATGTCATAAATACGACTTTGATGGGTCTCCACCTCCGTCCAGGAACCTGGAGGACGGCAGGGTCATCGAATAAAACAAAACTGGTTCGAAACACTTCTCTTGCCTCCAACCGACGTTTCTTTCTTTTTGGTGCCATGTCTTCTGATCATTTGTCTCGTCCTGGTGAGCTAATATGTTATAATTCAGATATTTGAGGATCCTAAACGCTTCAGTTCTGCATCGAAAAAGCCACCGCCATTCGAAAACGGGCTGTTTAACCTGCAAAACGCGACGAGTAAAATGTGATGAAGCGTATATTTTTGCATTTTCTTCAATTTTCAACAACACTAAATCTCATTTTTCTCTTTGGCTTTTCTAGTCGTCCGATATGCACATCTTGCGCTAAACGGCAAGAGGCTTGTGTTTGGAGTAACAATCCAAATGCTCTCCTCATTCTGCCTCGCATTGCCAGAGCGGCCCTCAAGCCTTCGAAAGATCACCAACTTTCTCTTCCTCCCTTGAGCGAATTCCGCCCGAAAGAACTCGAATTGCTTCATAATTGGACAACAAACACCATCTTCACCTTCATCCCCGGCCTTCCCGTGACTCAGCATGGTTTCCAGGTCTCGCTCCCTCAAATCGCTTTCCAGCACGAATTTCTCCTTCATGCCATGTTCGCTATCACATCTCTTCATATGAATCATCTACTCCCATCTCCTAACTGCCTTCTATTGGCCAAAACGCACTGTCAACGCGCAGTTCTTGGGGGTTTCGCTGACCAACAGAATTCTGCATCGCCAGAAGCCATAATTATGGCAAGCATGCTCCTCGCAACATACTGGCTGGCTTTACCTGCTTGGGAATCCACTGGTCAAAGTCACTTTCCAGACGTTTTCAATTGGCTTCCAGCCGCCAGGACCTGCATGGGGAAGGTCCAGCCATACCATCAGGACTTGTTGGACGGTGCCTTCCCCTTCCTTCCTCAAAACTACCCCGGTGCACCTTCGATGTTGACTCCCTTTCCGGATATCTTCTACCATATCTATGATCCGCAGTTGTGTCCATTTGATACAGAGGAACTCGATGACCCACAGACACTTGCTGCCTATGGGGCAGCTTTTTTCTCAATTATCAATTACAGTTGGGACGTTTTCATGGAACCTGGCATTCAAACGTTTACTATCTACAGATTTCTTTGCGCAGTCCCAGACGAGTTTTTCAAGCTCTTCTTGGAGCACCGTCCGAGGGCCCTCATCATTGTTGCTCATTATTGTACGCTGCTGGGGCAGCTTGACGAGTTGTGGTGTTACTCTTGGGAGAGGTGTCGTCACGATCTGCAACGTATCTTGTCTCTTCTTGATGAGAAGTGGTTGCCATGCATGGAGTATCCACTGAACGTGTTGGCCATGAGAGACCAGCCTCTCGGTGACGCGGTCAACAGACTAGATGGACCGAAAGCTACTGCAGACAAAACCGATCTTAATATGTGAGTTGGACGCAAAGCCGAATTTCAACAAGTTCTTACAGCCTTTGCAGCCTGTAGTTATCCAGGATCATCCGTCCAAGCAGAGCACATACGTTCATTAGTAAATGATCTCGAAACACATAAGTTATCTCTTCATTTAGTCGCAGAAAGGGAGCTGGTGATGAGGAAATCGCTTTGAAAAGTGACCGCGTAAACCCAAAACAGCTTGAGGAGGATCAGGCCAAGTTTCCCACCAATAAAACTTAATACACGGATCAGCAATTTGATTTATCTAGGCTTCAGTGGTATGAAACGCGACGATGTCTCGGAACTTTCTTCCACACCCCAAAGGAAATCCCAGCAAGTGCTGCGCTAATGTTCGGTGGCCGGATAATAATGGACAGCGCGTTTAGTATAAAAAAGTTTGATATTTCCGCCCCTATCTTTGATAAAACGATGAGCTGAGCGGGTTGCTCGGCAGGAGGGCACCGTTTCCGGCTACTTAATAGCAAAGGGAGGGAGTGCGGGAGCTGTCAGGGACATCTTTCCCCTTTCACCTCTCACCATGAAATCTCGTCGTCGTTGCGCATAACTCAAGCTTTCCATTTCGCACTTACCACTTTGCCCATTATATCACTCTCTTCGGAACATTCCCGTGAAATTCCATCATACGCACCACATTCAAAATGCATCACTTTCGATTCACATACAGTTCGATTGCAGAGACCAATGGCGCATATTCACCTTCACAACGACCGACGTACACTGTAGACTGAACCTCTCCGACGTTTCCCCACCGATCATCAATTCTCTCGTTTTAGAGTCGACTGGAACTAAATGTATCTTCACATAATTTTTTTTGGGCGCATGGTGATATTTCTCCCACGTTGCACAACGTAGGGTTTTCCACCGTCGGACATGTTGAGCGACATTGTTACCAAACAAAGTCACTGGGATGTTTCCCTTCTGAGTATCATGTCTTCCAACACACTCTCTTGTCCTGGTGAGGCACTGCACCACAAAGATGATATTTACGGCCTTACCATGTTTCAGTTCGTTCTCACGGAAGCCGTAGTTTTTCGAAGAAGGGCTGTTTAACGTGCAAAACACGACACGTAAAGTGTGATGAAATGTATGGACATTCGCAATTCTGTTGAATTTAACTTCAACTAACCGCATAACTTCTAGACGGCCAATATGCACAGCTTGCTCTAAACGACGAGAATCTTGTGTTTGGAGTGACAACCCAAATGTTCTCCTCGTTCTGCCTCACGCAGCAAGGGCGGCACTCAGGCTTTCGAAAAATCGCCAACTTTCTCTGCCTACTTTGAGCGAATTCCGTCCAAAAGAACTCGAATTACTTCACAATTGGACCACAAACACCATGTTCACCTTCATTCCCAACGAACCTGCTATTCGACACGGTTTCCAGGTCTCACTTCCTCAAATCGCTTTCCGGCACAAGTTTCTCCTCCATGCCATGTTTGCCATTACATCTCTTCATATGCATCATCTCCTCCCGTCATCCAACTACCTCCCATTAGCCAAAATGCACTGTCAATGTGCAGTTGTTGGGGCTCTCGAGGCTCAAGGGGACTCTGCATCGCCAGACGCCATAATCATGACTAGCATTCTCCTCGCAACATACTGGCTAGCTCTTCCGACCTGGGAGCTGACATACCAGCGTCATTTTCCTGACATCTTCAATTGGGTTCCAGCTGTTAGGACGATCATGCGCATGGTCATTCCCTACCATGAGAATTTAGTGGGAGGTACTTTCTCCTTTCTTCCAGGAAGAATTAATGGGCTACCGACGGAGATGACCCCCTTCCCGGATATTCTCCACCGAATGTGCGACCCACAGGCGTGCCCACTCGACACAGAGGAGCTCAAGGATGCGCAAACTCTCGCCGCTTATGAAGCCGCTCTTGTTTCGTTCATCCATTACAGCTGGGGTGTTTTCATGGCAGCTGATATTCAAACTTTGACTATCCATGGGTTTATCTGCTCGAGCCCAGACGAATTTTTCAAGCTCTTTTTAGAACGACGACCGCGGGCTCTCATTCTTGTTGCTCATTATTGTGCGCTGTTAGGGCAGTTTGATAGAGTGTGGTGGTACTCATGGGAGAGGTGCCGTCACGATCTGCAGCACATTCTGTCTCTTCTGGATGAAGAATGGCTGCCATGCATGGAGTATCCACTGAATGTATTGGCCATGAAAGACCAACATCTGGGCGACGTATCCGATGTACCATTTTCTGCTGGGTCTAGTTCTATATCAGAAATGAGAAACGGACGAAATGATACGTAAGTGAGACTCGGCCTGGGATTTCATACGCTCTCATTGTTTTTTAGGCTGGAACATCAGAATCCTTTCCCACCCGAATTATTTCCCTGACGATAATTCATTGAAGACCGAGAGGAATCGGCTCCTACGACTCAATCTCGACGAGTATGGAATATTACACTGAAACTGGCCAGATTTACTTTACCTCCTTGGAAATCCACCGCTCTCTTCTTGCACGGTACGAATTCTGATGAAGTCTTATTTGAACAAGGTTATCTGACCTCGAAATTAAAGTATACTATACTACCTATTTATTGACGCGTTAATTCCAATCGTGGATGTATAAAATCTCGTTTGAGCAGGCTCCCAAGCGATAGCCAAGAAGTCGAGCCCCCCGGTGTTACCCTCACCTATCTTTCCTTTCCAAAATTTTTTGGTGGCGGCCATGTTAGCTTGATGCCGTTCCTCGAGCACTTAAAGCCCAAAACCAAGAGCGCGGATCATTTGTTATGAAGAAGACTTTGATGGGTCTCCAAGTTCTCTCTACCCCCGTCCCTCTTATCCCCAGCGAGGCTACGGGAACCTGGGGAACTGGATATACTAAAAGTGGCGAGAATTATAGTAATTGAAGTTCACTTAACAGTTCCTTGATCTACTTGAATACTGAACTTCTGCAAATTAGTTTTGAGCTCCTCAGTCTGCCACACACCCGTTGAAAAGCTTAGTCCTCTCAGTTCATGAACAGAAGGGCGCCCAAGACATTGTCTTGGCAACACAGACCTGGCCACCAGGGTCATTGAATAAAAGGGAAACTCGCCTAGAGCGTGTCTCTTGCCTCCAACTCGCCTTTGTTTCTTTTTGGTCACATGTCTTCCGGTCCGTTATCTCGTCATGGTGAGCTAACGCACTATAAATTCGATATCTAATGATTCTAATCTCCTCAGTTCGGCCTCATAAAAGCCACAACCCATCGAAAACGGGCTGTTTGACTTGCAAAACGCGACGAGTGAAGTGTGATGAAGTGTTATTTTACTTTTTTCTTCAGATTTCATAAATGCTGAAATTCATTTTCTTTGGTTCTTCTAGTCGTCCGATATGCACAGCCTGCTCTAAACGTCGAGAGGCTTGTGTTTGGAGTGACAACCCCAATGCTCTCCTTGTTCTCCCTCGCACTGCTAGGGCGGCGCTCAAACTTTCGAAAGACCATAAACTTTCTCTTCCTCCCTTGAGCGAATTCCGCCCGAAAAAACTCGAATTGCTTCATAATTGGACAACAAGCACGATGTTCACCTTCATTCCAGGCCTTCCTGAGACTCAGCATGGTTTCCAAGTTTCACTTCCTCAAATCGCATTCCAGCACGAGTTTCTTCTTCATGCCACGTTCGCCATCACATCTCTTCATATGATCATCTTCTCCCAACTTCCAACTACCTTCTACTGGCAAGGATGCATTGTCAGCGTGCAGTTCTCGGGGGTAAAGGGTTCTGTATCGCCGGAAGCCATTGTTATGGCGGGACTTCTGCTCGCAACATATTGGCTGGCTTTACCTGCTTGGGAGTCCACTAGCCAGAGCTATTTTCCCGATGTCTTCAATTGGATATCAGCTGCTAGGACATGTATGGGCAAAGTCGCGGCGTACCACCAAGAGTTTTTGGAGGGGGCCTTCCCGTTCCTTCCGGCCCAGCGCTATCATGGGGCACATCCGATGTTAACTCCCTTTCCCGATATGTTCAGCAGCATCTATGATCCAACGGTGTGCCCACTTGACACAGAAGAACTTAAGGACCTACAAACAGTTGCTGCCTACCAAGCTGCTCTTTTCTCAATTATTCATTACAGCTGGGAAGTTTTCATGGATCGTAACATTCAAACATTTACTATCTATGGATTTCTTTGTGCAGTCCCAGACGAGTTTTTCAACCTTTTCTTGGAGCACCGTCCGAGGGCTCTCATCATTGTTGCCCATTATTGCACACTGCTGGGACAGCTTGACGAGCTGTGGTGTTATTCTTGGGAGAGGTGTCGCCACGATCTGCATCGCATCTTGTCTCTTCTTGATGAGAAGTGGATGCCCTGCATGGAATATCCCCTGAATGTGTTGGCCATGAGAGACCAACCTCTCGACGACACATCGGCAGTCTAGATGGGCCCGACGCCATCGCAGGTATAACCAATCTTAATATGTGAGTTAGACCCAAGGCCGAATTTTAATAAGGTCTTACTGTCTTTGCAGCCTGTAGCTATAAGGTTGATGCCTCCAAGTAGACTGCATAGATTCATTAGTCTAGGATATCGAAACACCTTGGTCTTTCCTTCATTCAGTGGTAGAAAGGGCGTTGGCTGCGAAGAAATAAAAAGTGACAGCGTAAACCCCACCAGTTTGAGGCGGATCAGGTCAAGTTTTACCACAAAAATTTGATACATGGACTCGCAATTTGATTATCCAGGCCTCAATGTTATGAAAGGCGACTATGCTACAGTCGGGGACAAGCAAAACCCGCTAATTTGTTCGACCACCTTAGAATCCGTTCCACAACAGTTAGACCGTTATATTAGACCTTGGATAGTATGCTGAATATTTTTTGCGAAGATCCTACTGGCCATGAAGGCTGGAGAGCCTTTTCTTAGTCGGAGACCTGTGTAAAATTGGCCGGACTTAGAAAGGAATGCAAAATTCTTGAAAATATTCCTGTGAACTCCTTTCGTATTATAAGTTCTGATTCTGTTCGAAGAGAAGAAGTTCTAGGAGAAATTCTGACAAAATTTGACGATTGATATGCGGATTTAAGGCTCGAGCGCATGCCAAAAGAGGTTGTTGCTGGTGTTCTGACAGGCTTCATCGAGCTAGAATGTCACTTTAAACACCCTTTGGTGTCTATGACGTAGAAAGAAGGAGGAGAGTGCTAACGTCTTCGCCAATGACGTCCAATATTCAAATGTTAAAGATATGCTGGTCTAAGCCAATCGGAAGGCCCATGCGTAAACCCTTCAGCAGTAAAATGAACATATTATCAGCCACTCTTGCACCTACCAATAAAAAGACCCCATGTAAGCCATAGATGATACCGTAGGAAGCGCTTACTTTTGCCCAAGGCAAAGGATTCAAATTGATATTAACATGCTACCGCATATATCTATGGTGCATATACAATCATCGCAGACTCACGAAAAACATCAGGGCCCACTAAGGCCTGCATAGGTCCTAAGTGCTTCCAAACGACAAGCTCGGAAGACATCCTTCCGATTCACGAAACGGCTACCGGCCATGGACAGGCACAGAGTGAACTTTTAGTCAGTTCCTTGAACGGGAGGTGCCATCCGATACCCTCCAATGGCTTACAGAGGTACACACACAATTTCGGCGAAAACGGCCAAAAAATTGCCAAAACCAATACCTCGCTAAAAATTTCGAAAATATTGCAGTAGGCTCCTTTAAACGAGCTGATTATGAATATAGACGTGGCAAACACTCCATCCATTTCTCTCAGAGCTGCCCAGTTGCCGGTCTTTGGTTGTCCCCGACTGTACGGAATTTTCTTCCACGAACCAACAAGAACTGCACCAATGCTCGACGGACGGATAATGATGGAAAGCACGTTGAGCATTCAGATGTTTGGATATATTTGTCCCTATCTTTGATGAAACGATGAGCAGAACGGGTTGCTTGGCAGAAGGGCGCCGTTTCCGGCTACTTAAAAGCAAAAGGGAGGAAGCGCGCGAGTTGTCATAGCCCTCTTTCCCGATTTCGTCGTCGTTGCGCAGAACTCAGGCTTTCTATTTCCCACCCACCGTTTGCGCCCATTACATTGCTTTCTCCTGAGAATTCATGTTAAATTGCATCACGCACCCTACATTCAACGAGCATCACGTTCAATTAACCTACAGCTCTATAGCACAGACCAGTGGAGCATATTCATCATTACAACGACTGAACTACACTACAACAACAACACTACACACCGGGCGTCTCCAACGTTTCCCCACCGGTCATCAGTTCTCTCGCTTCAGAGTGCTACCTGAACACGACCGGAACTAAATGTACCTACACACACATTTCTTGGCCGCATGCGATATTTCTCCCACGTTCCACAACTCTGGGTTTATTCCTTCTCAGACATGTCGGGCAATTTTTTTTACCGAGCAAAGTCAGTGTTATATGATCTTTTGCCTTCAGCCGCCGGGATATTTTTCTTCTTAGTACCATGTCTTCCAACACTCTATCTCACCCTGGTGAGTTAGTGCACTACAAAGATGATATTAAAGACCTTACTATGTTTCAGTTGGTTCTCACAGAAGCCACGGCTCTTCGAAGAAGGGCTGTTTAGCTTGCAAAACACGACGCGTAAAATGTGACGAAGTGTATGCATATTCGCCCTTTTGTCGGAATTCAAATATCCTAACGCATAAAATCTAGGCGGCCCATATGTACAGCTTGCTCTAAACGACGAGAGGTTTGTGTTTGGAATGACAACCCAAGCGTTCTCCTTGCTCTGCCCCACGCGGCAAGGGCGGCTCTCAGGCTTTCGAAGGATCGCCAACTTTCTCTTCCTCCATTGAGCGAATCCCGCCCTAAAGAACTTGAATTACTTCATAATTGGACAACAAATACCCTGTTTACGTTCATTCCTAGCGAACCTGCTATTCGACATGGTTTTCAGGTCTCACTTCCTCAGATCGCCTTCCAGCACGAATTTCTCCTTCATGCCATGTTTGCCATTACATCTCTTCACATGAATCATCTACTTCCTTCATTCAACTACCTCCCATTAGCCAAAATGCACTGTCAGCGTGCAGTCGTTGAGGCTTTCAAGGCTCGAGAGGATTCTGCGTCGCCGGATGCCGTCATCATGACAAGCATGCTCCTCGCAACATACTGGCTAGCTTTACCTACTTGGGAGTTAACCTACCAGAGCCACTATCCTGACATCTTTAATTGGGTTCCAGCTGTTAAGACAATCATGCTCATGGTCAGGCCCTACGATCAGAACTTGGTGGGAAGTACTTTCTCCTTTCTCCCGGGGAGAATTAACGGACTACCCACGGTTGTGACACCCTTCCCGGATATTCTCTACCGAATCTATGATCCACAGGCGTGTCCGTTCGACACAGAAGAGCTCGAGGATACTCATACTGTCGCTATGTATGAAGCCGCTCTTAACTCATTCATACATTACGGCTGGAATGTTTTCATGGAACACGAGATTCAAACTTTCGCTATCTTTGGGTTTATCTGTGGAGCTCCGGAGGACTTTTTCAGGCTCTTTTTGGAGCGGCGACCACGGGCTCTCATCATTGTCGCCCATTACTGTACCATCTTAGGACAGTTTGATGGGGTTTGGTGGTACTCTTGGGAAAGGTGTCGTCATGATCTACAGCACATCTTGTCTCTTCTAGGTGAAGAGTGGCTGCCATGCATGGAATATCCCTTGAATGTTCTAGCTATGAAAGATCAACATTTGGAAGATGTATGTGATACGCCATTCTTCGCCGGGTCTCGCTCTGTACCAGAATTGAGAAGTGGATGAAATGATACGTGAGTTGGACTCCGCTCAATATCTCATACACCCTCATCATCTTTGTTTTTTGCAGATCGTAGCCATCAGATCATTTCCCCTCCCGTGACTACTTCCCTTACCACTGAGTAAAGGATTTTGAGGCACCGTTGTGATTCCCTCATTTAGTGGCGGAGAGGAAGCTGACGATGAAGAGGTCTCGAAACGTGCACATGTAAACAATATGTTCAACAAACCTGAGGAGGACCGGGTGAAGTGTACCACCAAACGAAATAGATGCTTGGACGCACATCCTGTTTACCTTGTTATGGAATGCGACCATGCACCCTTAAATTTCCCTCACACCCCAAAGAGAAACTATGGACAGCAATGACTACACTCACGCTCGGTGAGACAGAGTGTTTACCATCCAAAAGTTTGGATATTTAAGTCTCTATCTTTCTTGTGAACACCCTTAGGATTAAACTCAACAGGCAGGCAACGTTTGTCGTAAAATTTTGTTAGAGCAACGTTCAAGTGCCTTCTGCTTTCTGTAATCTCAAATATGCCACTAGTATTGATATGCAAACGCCCTTAGAGTGTGTGCAAGCTGCTACGAGGTGTCCAAGGGGTCGAATCCCCGATCTCACCCTCTCACATTTTTCCTTTGCAAATTTCTTGGTGGATGCCTTGTCTGTTTGATATTGCGGCTTGAGCGCTTGGAACCAAAACCAAGGGCTCGTAAGGGTCATTTGTAATAACTACGACTTTGATGGGTTTCCACTTTCTCTCTACCCTGTCCCTCTTCCAGGGCGAGGCGACGGAACTTGGATGACGGCATATACCAAAGGTAACGAGGAAAAAGTAATAGAGTTACGATTGTAAGTTCATTTGGTCTGGTTGAATATTCAGCTTCTGCAAATTCATTTCGAGCTCTCTTGTTTGCCTTGCACCGTCGGAAGAGCTTGGTTCCCGTCGTTTATGAACGGCAGACAGCCAAGGGACTGCATTGGGTACAACAAATCGAGCGCTAGGGTCATCGAATAAAACGAAATTGGTTCGGAGCACTTCTCTTGCCTCCGACTAACATTTCTTCCTTTTTGATGTCATGTCTTGTAATCTTTTGTCTCGTCCTGGTGAGCTAATGCCCCATAAGTCAAATATTTGAAGTTTCTAAGCGCTTCAGTTCGGCATCGAAAAAGCCACCGCCATTCGAAAACGGGCTGTTTGACCTGCAAAACGTGACGAGTGAAATGTAATGAAGTGTACATTTTTGTTTTTTCTTCAGATTTCATCAACTCTAAATCTCTTTTTTTTGGGGGGGGGGGGACGGGGGGGAGGCTTTTCGAGTCGTCCGATATGCACAGCCAGCTCTAAACGGCGAGAAGCTTGTGTTTGGACTGACAACCCAGGTGCTCTCCTTGTTCTCCCTCGCATGGCCAGGACCGCGCTCAAACTTTCTCTTTCTCCCTTGAGCGAATTCTGTCCCAAAGAACTCCAATTGCCTTACGATTGGACAACGAACACCATGCTTACTTTCATTCCAGGCCTTCCTAAGACTCAGCATGGTTTCCAAGTCTCACTCCCTCAAATCGTATTCAAGCACGAATTTCTCCTTCATGCCATGTTCGTCATCACATCCCTTTATATGAATCATCCTCTCCCATCTTCTAACTATCTACTGGCACAGGTGCATTGTCGGTCGGTAGTCTAGATGGACCTAATGCTATCGCAGGCACACCTAATCTTAATACGTGAGTTGAACCCAAAGCTGAGTTTTAATAAGATCTGACTGTCTTTGCAGCCTGTAGCTATCAGGTTGATGCCTCCCAGCGGACTGCATAGATTCATTAGTAAAGAACATCGAAATACCATGGTCTTCCCTTCATTTAGTGGCAGAAAGGGCGCTGGCTATGAAGGAATAAAAAGTGACCGCGTAAACCATACCAGCTTGAGCAGGGTCAGGCCAAGTTTTACCACAAATAAATTTGATGCACGGACTCGCAATTTGATTATCCAGGCCTCAATGTTATGAAACGCGACTCTACCACTAGTACGGAATTTTCTTCCACACCCCACCAACAAGAACTGCGCTAATGCTCAATGGACGGATAATGATGGAAAGCGTGTTGAGCATTCAAAAGTTTGGATATATTCGTCCCTATCATTCATGAAATGATGCTTGGCAAAAGGCCACCCTTTCCGGCTACTTAGTAACAAAAGGGGAGCGCTGGAGCTGTCATCGACCTCATTCTCCTTTCATCATGAGATCCCGTCGTCGTTGCCCAACTCAAGCTTTTTATTTCCCACCCACCGTTTGCGCCTATTGCATTACTTTCTCTCGGATATTCATGTTAAATTGCATCACGGACAGCACATTCAACGAGCATCACGTTCAATTAACATACAGTTCTATTGCAGTACAATGGAGCATATTCACCATCACACAACGACTGAACTCCACTACAAACCGGACCTCTCCGACCTTTCCCCACCGATCGTCAATTCTCTTGTTTCAGAGCGCTACGTTACATGACTGGAACTAAATGTATCTTTACACGCATTTTTTTTTTTGGCTGCATGGCGATATTTTTCCCACGTTTCGCAACTCTGTGGTTATCCCCCGTCGGGCATATCGGGCGTCTTTGTTACCGAACAAAGTCAATGTTGTATGGTCCATGCCTTCAGCTGCCGGGATATTTCCCTTCTTAGTATCATGTCTTCCAGCGCTCTATCTCATCCTGGTGAGTCAGTGCACCACAAAGATGATATTAACGGCCTTATTATGCTTTAGTTCGATCTCACAGAAGCCGCAGTCGTTCGAAGACGGGCTGTTTAACTTGTAAAACACGACGCGTAAAATGTGATGAAGTGTATGGACATTCACGTTTCCGTCATATTTCACACATACCAATGTTTAACTTCTAGGCTGCCAATATGCACAGCTTGCGCTAAGCGACGAGAAGCCTGTGTTTGGAGTGACGACCCAAGTGTTCTCCTTGTTCTGCCTCGGGCAGCAAGGGCGGCGCTCAAGCTTTCGAAAAATCGCCAGCTTTCCCTTCCTCCTTTAAGCGAATTTCGTCCCAAACAACTCGAATTACTTCACAGTTGGACAACAAACACTATGTTCACCTTCATTCCATACGTACCTGCTATTCGACACGGTTTCCAGGTCTCACTTCCCCAAATCGCCTTCCAGCACGAGTTTCTCCTTCATGCCATGTTTGCCATCACATCTCTTCATATGAATCATCTCCTTCCTTCATCCAACTACCTCCCATTAGCCAAAATCCACTGTCAGCGTGCAGTTCTCGGGGCTCAAGGGGATTCTGCGTCGCCAGATGCCATCATTATGACAAGCATTCTCCTCGCAACATACTGGCTAGCTTTACCTGCTTGGGAGTTAACTCACCAGAGCCGCTTTCCAGATATCTTTAATTGGGTTCCAGCTGTTAAAACAATCACGCTCATGGTCATTCCTTACCATCAGAACTTGTTGGGAGGGAATTTCTCCTTTCTCCCCGAGAGATTTAACAGACTACCCACGGTTGTGACACCTTTCCCGGATATTTTCTACCGAATCTATGATCCACAAGCGTGTTCATTCGACACAGAAGAGCTCGAGGATGCTCATACTGTCTCTATGTATGAAGCCGCTCTTACCTCATTCATACATTACGGCTGGGATATTTTCATGGAACCAGAGGTTCAAACTTTCGCTATCTTTGCGTTCATCTGCGCAGTTCCGGACGACTTTTTTAAGCTCTTTTTGGAGCGGCGACCACGGGCTCTCATCATTGTAGCCCATTACTGTACCATCTTAGGACAGTTTGATGGGTTTTGGTGGTACTCTTGGGAAAGGTGCCGTCATGATCTACAGCGGATTTTATCTCTTCTAGATGAAAAGTGGCTGCCATGCATGGAGTATCCTCTGAATGTTCTGGCCATGAAAGATCAACGTTTGGAAGACCTATGTGATGCGCCATTTTTTAGTGGGTCCAGTTCTGTTCCAGAAGTGAGAAGGGGATGAAATGATGTGTGAGTTGGACTCCATTCAATATCTCATACACTCTCACCGCCTTTGTTTTTGCAGATTGGAGCCATCAGATCATTGCCCCTCCCGTTATTACTTCCCTTACCGCATTTCATTGAGGATCAAAGGCAGTTAGTCTCTGCGATAGACTCTTGACGAGTACGGAATATTACATTGGAACTGGCCAGTTTTTATCGAATTGGAAATCGACCTCCCGGAATAACCTCCTAGTCACCTTCCAGATGTCTTTAGTTACTAAGCCTTATTAAAATGTTGTCTTTCTCTTATATCTGGGCACCCAGCCTTGTAAAAATAAGCCTGTGGTGTCCCCTCTCTTTCTCGCTACCTTCTGTCAGGTTTACGATCCAGCGGTGTGTTCGTTTAATGCAATAAGTCAAGGATGTAGAATTTCCCAGGTGTAAGGATGGTTTTACTCTTCGATGACACGCTGCTTCCGTACTTACTCGGATATCCTCGAACTCTTATAGACACTTTTGGCCGGTTCTGTCTGTTCCCAGTGTTGTCGAATAACCTCGACTCGCACCAGGCTCTCTACCCATAAATCATCCATTTTTATTCATAAGTTATAGCTGGAATATTTCAATGGACCTTAGAATTCATACTTTCACTATCTAGGGAATACTCTGTGCAGTTCCGGACGGGTTTTTCAAGCTTATTTTGGAGCACCGTCCGAAGTCTCTCATCTTTGTTGCTGATACTCTTGTAAGGGTTGCTGTCACTGGGTGACTTCCCTTCAGGATCCAGATATTTGAATGAGGTTCTAATGTCAATGCTGAATATGGCTGTTCGCATCACACTTTTCCGAATATTTGTAAGCCCTTAAGTCTAATGGAGTGCGCCGATCCTCCCCCAAACGTTCGAATCCAAAAATGCTTGCCGTTGATAGGGAATTTGATAGGTTTCAAAGGACATGCATATATTTAGAAATTTACGGGAAGTCATCCACTGTCCGCAGCACCGTGTGATATCTCGCGAGAAGTGACTGGGATGTATCGGGTATCTAGTGAATGTTTCGGTCATGAGTGGTCTAGATGGCTCCAATTCTGTCTCAGACGTAAGCTGTAACAGTGATTACCATACGTGAGCTTCATCGAAAGCTGAATCTCCACGAGTTCCCACCGTCTTTGCGAACGATGTCATCTGATTTTTTGTCCTTCCCTTCCGACCACATTGATTAACCCTTAAGGAATTGGATGCGCAGTAGTTATCCCTTCATGTATGAGCATAGAGCTGACGAACCAGAAATGACACTTCAAAAACTACATGTGTTAGCTTTGTTTACGCGGGAGCTGTTACAACTCTTGCTTCTTACCTCTTTCACACCACATCTTGTCATCATCGTTGTCGCACACAACTCAAACTTTCCGTGCTGCACCTAATATTTGCGCCTATTTCACCACTTTGTAGTACCAAAAATTCCGTTTGAATTGCGTTACACAAACCATGTTCGCGGCGCATGACGTTCGATTAGTTCAACTGCAGGAACTTAAATTCATTCCGACAGCCGCTGATCACACTGCAAAACTGAACCTCTCTAGCATCTCCATGCCGGCCATCAAGTCTCTCGCTTCCGAGCGTTGATACGAGTGGAACTAAATGTATCTTCTAAGACATTTTTGGCCGCGTGGTGAAATCCTTCCAGTTTCGCGACCCTAGCTTGTTTTTTCCACCGGACATGTCGGTTGTGCCTTGATAGATCCTTTGCCTTCATCTACTTAACACTGGCAGGATGGTTCACTTCGTAGTAGTATCATGTCTTTCAGCCCTCTATCTCGTCCTGGTGAGTTGGTGCACTACAAAGACGATAGTAATAACCTCAATATATTTCAGTTCGTTCTCACAGAAGCCGTGGTCTTTCGAATAGAGGCTGTTTAACTTGTAGAATGCGACGCGTAAAATGTGATGAAGCGTATGCACGTTCACATTTCCGTCTGATTCACCCTTCCTAACGCGTAACTTCTAGACGTCCAATATGCACTGCTTGCTCTAAACGACGAGAAGCCTGTGTTTGGAGTGACAACCCAGGCGTTCTCCTTACTCTGCCGCAGGCAGCAAGGGCGGCGCTCAAGCTTTCGAAGGATCGCCAACTTTCTCTTCCTCCCTTAAGCGAATTCCGTCCCAAAGAACTTGAATTACTTCACAATTGGACAACGAAAACTATGTTCACCTTCATTCCAAACGAACCTGCTATTCGACACGGTTTCCAGGTCTCACTCCCTCAAATCGCCTTCCAGCACGAATTTCTCCTTCATGCCATGTTTGCCATCACATCTCTTCATATGAATCATCTCCTCCCGTCGTCCAACTACCTTCCTTTAGCCAAAATGCACTGTCAGCGTGCAGTTCTCGGGGCTCTCGAGGCCCAAGGGGACTCTGTGTTGCCAGACGCCATCATTATGACAAGCATTCTCCTCGCAGCATACTGGCTAGCTTTACCTACTTGGGAGTTAACGTACCAGAGCCAATTTCCGGACATCTTTAATTGGATTCCAGCTGTTAGGAAAGTTATGCTAATGGTCATACCCTACCATCAGGACGTGTTGGAAGGCACGTTCTCCTTCCTTCCAAAAAGAATTAATGGGCTTCCCGCAGTGATGACACCGTTCCCGGATATTCTCTTCCAAATTTATGATCCACGGGCCTGTCCTTTCGCCACAGAGGAACTCAAGGACGCACAAACTCTCGCTGCTTATGAAGGCGCTCTCGTCGCGTTCGTACATTACAGCTGGAGTATTTTCATGACAGCTGATATTCAAACTTTCACTGTCTATGGGTTTATCAGCGCAGTTCCAGACGAATTCTTCAAGCTTTTTATGGAGCGACGACCGAGGGCTCTCATCCTTATTGCCCATTACTGTGCAATGCTAGGACAGTTTGATGGAGTGTGGTGGTACCCATGGGAGAGGTGTCGCCACGATTTACAACATATCTCGTCTCTGCTTGATGAAACATGGCTGCCATGCATGGAGTATCCACTGAATGTGTTGGCCATGAAAGACCAACGTCTGGACGACGTACGTGAGGATCCATTTTCTGCTGAGTCTATTTCTATACCAGAATCGCAAAACGGACGAAATGATATGTGAGTTAGATTCAGCCTGGGATTTTATACGTTCTCACTGTATTTTCCAGGCTAAAATCATCAGATTATTTCCCTTCCCTAACTACTTCCCTTGCCACATTCCATTGAAGATCAAGGAATGTAAGCAAGGTGGTTGACCACATTATTCAATAATATGCTTTTTTTGCAAAAATCAATCCGACGCGCGTATTCAGAAAGTCATTCCCAGTTGGAATAAATAGTGGTTTCTGCACTGGCCAAGAATGCATTACAACGACCGAGAATCCTGTTTGTCTGGTCAACTTCACTCCGAGAGAGACCAGCCCAAGAGGTGCTTGAGATGATTACTTTCGGGATGGTGGGCATAACTGTCAGGACTTGCTTGAGGATACGTTGTCTCCTTTCCTCTGCCAGTATACACGAGCGTTGAGATGTTTTCGACTCCACCTCTCTTTCCGGATACCTTCTGTCAAATATCACATGCAAAGGGTGTGCGAATTTGCACATTGCTTGAGGATATAAGAATTCTTGTGGCATATGAGCTCGCTTTTCGCAAAGTTATTCCCTGCGGCAGAACGACCTTTACGAATCTTAAATTTACAGCGCAACAATCCATACCTTTCCACTTACAAGTTGGATGACTCTGCCAAGCTCCTCTCAGAGAAGTGACCCGGGGCTCTATCACTTTTACTCGTTACAGTGTCCATAAACTTGAAACATCACACCCTGGTATCGCGCGTCAGACGATGTAGTGGGTAGTGGTTCTAGCTGTGCGGTAAAAGCACACAATGGGGCTGGTTCTTTCAATCCGTGAGTTGGACAGAATACCTAATTGAACGAATACTCATGCTATTTCACAGTCTTGAGCCATCCATTTTTCGTTCCTCTTCGATTTCTTGTGTAACCAATTTTTTTTTAAAGTGCGCAGTTCATGATAAATAACCTGTTCGCACGTAACGGTAGAGTTTTTCTCACGCACCATCCAAAGAGTTTAGTTCCCGCTGATGGCGGAACCAACTTCTAACCAACCCAAGAGGTGTTCTTGGCAACATCGGGGCAACTTGGTCGCCGGGTTCACCGAAGAAATCGGGAAACGGAATGTATCTGCAAGTAGTTGGCCTTTTGCCTCTATTTGTCATGTCTTCAGAATCTCTCTCTCACTCTGGTGAGTCAGTCCATTCAATCAACGTTATTGAAAATCTCGAATGCCTTAGATCGACCACGCAAAAGCCGTGTTTGGTCGAAGAAAGGCTGTTTGGCCTGTAAAACGCGACGCGTGAAATGTGACGAAGTGTATGTGCGTTGTTGGCCTTTCTTGCACCCTCACTCAAACTCAGTTGTATTCTTCTAGTCATCCGATATGCACAGCTTGTTCTCGGCGGCGAGAAGGTTGCATTTGGGTTGATGCATCAAGCGCCCTCCAGATTCTTCCTCATGTGGCCAGGGCCGCGCTCAAGCCTTCTAAGGATCGACAACTTTCTCTACCTCCCTTGAGCGACTTCCGTACCCAAGAACTCGAACTATTGCATAGTTGGACCTCGAACACGATGTTCACATTTATTCCAGACTTACCTGCCATTCGATATGGTTTCCAGGTTACACTTCCCCAATTCGCTTTTCGGCATCAGTTCCTCCTCCATGCCATGTTTGCCGTCACATCTCTTCATATGCACCATCTTCTCCCATCATCCAACTATCTTATGTTGGCTGAAAGGCATTGTCAGCAAGCCATGCTTGGCATTTTCAAAGCTACGGAAGAATCTATCTCACCGGAGGCTATCCTCATGGCGTCCCTTCTCCTCGCAACCTATTGGTTAGCCTTACCTGCTTGGGAGCTGACCTGCCAGAGTCCCTTTCCAGATGTCTTCAAATGGGTTCCTGCGATGAGAACAGCCATGCGTGTGGTCGAGCCTTACCATCAGGAGGTGTTTCGGGGCGCCTTCGCCTTCCTTCCAAGAAAACTCCATAGTGCACCTTCGATGCTGACTCCCTTTCCGGATATTTTCTACCAAATCTATGATCCAACCTTATGTCCATTTGACACAGCAGAACTTGAGGACCCACCAACACTTGCTGTCTACGAGACCGCTCTTTTCTCATTCATACATTACAGTTGGAATGCTTTCATGGAACCTGACATACAAACATTCGCTATATTTGGGTTTATCTGCTCAGTCCCGGACGAATTTTTCAAGTTTTTCCTAGAGCGACGACCAAGGGCTCTCATCATTGTCGCCCACTACTGTACGATGATTGGACAATTTGACGGAATGTGGTGGTACTCATGGGAGAGGTGCCGTCACGATCTGCAGTGTATTGTCTCTTCTTGATCAGAAGTGGCTGCCATGTATGGAATACCCGCGGAATGTTTTGGCCATGAAAGATCAACGTTTCGACAATACATCTATCGCTCCATTTTCCCAGGAGGTCTAGTTCTGTAGCGGATGCGAGGGATGGAAGAAATTCTCTCTATATGTGAGGTGGACTAAATCTGAGACTAGATATTTTCTCACGATCCCTTTGCAGCCCGTAGTTATCAGTTTGTTGTTCGCCCTAGCTGAACGCATCGATGGATAAATTGAGATCTCCAGGCATCGTGGTGACTCCTATTGAGGCACACATGCCGAGCGGCGTCTGATTTCCGTTCGCTTTCAGCTCCAAACAATGAGCAACCAATCTTGTTAGACAATTATTGATGCTCTTTCCTTGCGATGCATGGTTGGCAAACTGTACCTTCTTGGGGATCGAATTTAAAAAATTACCTCCCGGCCGTCTCTAAAGAAGCTTAGTTACTTGGACTTATTAAAAGCTGTTTTCTCCCAGCTCCGAGCGCGCCGTCCTGCCAAAAATCATCTGCAATGTTCATACTCATCTGGGTGTCTCTCATCGGATTCACGACGCAGAGGTTTGTCCATTTGGCAGGAAAGAGCTCAACAACGCAGAATCCCTTGTTATCTATGAAACAACCTCTTTCTTGCTCGTAAATTTCCGCTAGGATCCTTTAATGAGCTTATATTTTATGCCTGTACTGTCTACGGCTTTCTCTGTGCAATCCCAGACAAGTTTTCTGAGCTTTTCTTGGAGCGCTGCCTTCGGCCCCTTATCTTAATTGCCCATTACCTAACTATTCTAAACCGCATAATGGTATGTTACTCCTATGGGAGGCGCTGACAATATTGGCAAGGCATCTTGTATATTCTAAGTGAGAAGGGCATACCATGTATCGTGCGTCTAGTGAATGTTTTGCCATGAGAGGTTTAGATCGCTCCAATTCAGTCGCAGACGTAAGCTGTAATAGTATCTAAGGCCGAGTCGTAATGAGTTCTCACCATGTTTGCATCTATATTCATCAGGTTTTGTCCTTCCTCTCCGACCACACCAATTAACCCTTGAGGAATTCGAGAACTCAGTATTTACCCCTTCATGTGGTGGCATAGCGTTTAAGAAAGTGAAGCGTCACTTTTAATGTTTAAAAGTGTATGGGTAAGCCCCAGCCGATGATAGACCAAGCCAGGTTTGAGCAGCTGTTATGGACTCTCTCCATTCTTCCATCGTCGTCGTTGTGCCCAACTCCTAAACTTTCCGTGTCACCTAGCACCTAACATTTACGGTCATTGTATCTCCTCTAGTATCAACAATTCCCGTTGAGTTCTGTTAGGTCCCACGTTCACTGCGCATCACATTTGATTAGTTCTATCGTCAGAGACTTAACAAAGCAGATTCACTCACACAGCCGCTGCGGAGACCATAAACTGAAACTTTTCGACATATCCCCGCTGGCTATCGACTCCGGGGATGTTTTAGTATGAATTGGCCGTGGATACAGGTGTGTCAGCGCAGGACTCAAAGGGATCATTCTGTTCCAGCGGGATGACCACCGGCTTGAAGCTAGCGTGGAAACGTTCACTATTTATTCTTAGAATAGGTGAGACACGCTAGGAAGAACAAAATGATCATGGAGGCCCTCTATTCACATTCCAGTACTGGATACGAGAGCAACGTGGAGAAGGTCATTCCAAGATCTGGCAAAGTCAGAAGACTTGGATAACTCTCAACGGAACAACATCATATTCACACGGATCTAGGACAGGACTGGAACTAGAGCGTATCTTCAAACATTTTTTGCCACCTGGTGAAATATTTCTCTCACACCCCATAACCTTGTTTTTTTTTTTTTTTGCCCTGCCAGATGTGCCTTGAAACAGCCACGCGACTGTGTTGCCGGGGTAATCAAACAAAGCTAGCGATATATATATGAGATCCTTTGCCACTAACCAACACGATATCTTTCTATTTACCGTCATGCCTTCCAGCCCCGGTAAGTGAGTGCATCATCGCAGCGATGAAATTGAAGATCTCAATATGTTTTAGTTCGTCCTCATAGAAGCTGCGGGCATTCGAAGAAAGGCTGTTTGACATGCAAAACACGACGCGTAAAATGTGATGAAGTGTAGGGGCAATCACATTCCTGTTGGTTTCACCGATACTAACGTGTAATATCAAGACGTCCAATATGCACAGCTTGCTCTAAAAGACGAGAAGCTTGTGTTTGGAGTGACGACCCTGGTGTTCTCCTCGTTCTACCTCAAGCGGCAAGGGTGGCGCTCAAGCTTTCGAAGGATCGCCAACTTTCTCTTCCTCCATTGAGCGAATTCCGTCTGAAGGAACTCGAGTTACTTCACAATTGGACAACAAACACCTTATTCGCCTTCATTCCTAACGATCCTGCTGTTCGACATGGCTTCCAGGTATCGCTCCCTCAAATTGCTTTTCACCACGAGTTTCTCCTCCATGCCATGTTTGCCATCACATCTCTTCATATGAATCATCTCCTTCCGTCGTCCAACTACCTCCCATTAGCCAAAATGCACTGTCAGCGTGCGGTCCTAGGGGTTTTCGAAGCGCAAAGGGACTCTGCCTCCCCAGATGCCATCATTATGACCTGCATTCTCCTCGCAACATACTGGTTGGCTTTACCTGTTTGGGATTTGACTCACCAGAGCCACTTTCCAGACATCTTCAGTTGGGTTCCAGCTGCTCGGACAATCATACGCATGGTCATACCCTACCATCGGGACTTGTTAGAGGGTACTTTCTCGTTTCTTCCGGTCAAAATGCTGCCCACGGTGGTGACCCCCTTCCCGGATATTCTCTATCAAATTTATGATCTACAGATGTGTCCATTTGACGCGGAGGAGCTTAAGGATGCGCGAACGCTCGCTGCGTATGAAGCCGCACTTGCCTCCTTCGTCCATGGTAGCTGGGGTGTTTTCATGACAGCTGATATTCAAACTTTCACTGTCTATGGGTTTATCTGTGCAATCCCAGACGACTTTTTCAAGTTCTTCATGGAACGGCGACCGAGGGCTCTCATCATTGTTGCCCATTATTGTACCATCCTAGGCCAGTTCGATGGAGTGTGGTGGTACCCTTGGGAGAGGTGCCGCCACGATTTGCACCACATTTTGTCTCTTCTGGACCCAGAATGGCTACCATGCATGGAGTATCCACTAAATGTGTTGGCCATGAAAGATCAACGTTTGGACGATACATTTATTGCTCCGTTTTCCCAGTAGATCTAACTCTGTAGCCGGAAGCGAGGAATGGAAGAAATTTTCTCTATATGTGAGTCGTCCTAAATCCGGAATTTGGCACGTTCTCAATGTTGTAGGTGTTGATTCGGGCCACCGCAATCACGATTTGATGTCGCTTTTCCGACTCTTCGCTTATTCTTTCCAAAGAAATTGTCCGACACGTTTGTTCAAGAATCCATGGTCAAATTGATATAAATAGTCATATCGAGCTCTTGCTGAGAATGCACAAGAGACGAAGACCTTGTTTCGCCATTCAACTTCAGCCCAGGAAAGATCACTTGGTTATTGTTCAGAGTAGCATAGGCAACCAAACGCAGCCATAGAATGCTTTATACATACACAATCAAATTTGATGTGCGAAATCTTTTTATGTAAAGTCATACACCCATGGATGTGGTTTTCCAGAGAATTTCGAGTTGTAATCACAGCACTTTCTCACAAAAATGTCAAAAGAGTTTAGGTCCCCTGATGGCAGAACCACTGAGCAAGAGTGTTCTTGGCAACATCAGGACAATTTTGTCGCCGGTCTCACGGAACAAATTTGGTAAGTAGCCGGCATTTTACATCACCTTGTCATGTCTTCAGATTCTCTTTCTTATTCTGGTGAGTTAGTCCGCTCAATCAATGTTATTGAGAACCTCGAACGCCTCAGGCCGACCGCGCAAACGCCGTGTTTGGTCGAAGAAAGGCTGTTTGGCTTGTAAAACGCGACGCGTGAAATGTGACGAAGTGTATGTGCGTTGGTTGGTCCCTATTGAAACGTCATCAAAACTCACTTGTACCCCCCTAGCCACCCAATATGCACAGCTTGTTCTCGGCGGCGAGAAGCTTGTGTTTGGAGTAATGACACAAACGCTCTCCTCACTCTTCCTCATGTGGCCAAGGCCGCGCTCAAGCCTTCTAAGAATCGACAACTTTCTTTACCTCCCTTGAGCGACTTCCACACTAAAGAACTCGAATTATTGCATAGTTGGACCTCGAACACGATGTTTACGTTCATTCCAGACCTACCTGTCATTCGATATGGTTTCCAGGTTACACTTCCCCAATTCGCTTTTCGACATCAGTTCCTCCTCCATGCCATGTTTGCCGTCACATCTCTTCATATGCATCATCTTCTCCCATCCTCTAACTATCTTATGTTAGCCAAAAGGCATTGTCAGCAAGCCATGCTTGGCATTTTCAAAGCTACAGAAGATTCCGTCTCACCAGAGGCTGTCGTCATGGCAGCTCCTCTCCTTGCAACATACTGGCTAGCCTTACCTGCTTGGGAGTTGACAAGCCAGAGTCCCTTTCCAGATGTCTTCCATTGGGTTCCAGCGATGAGAACAACCATGCGTACGATCGGGCGATACCATCAGGACTCGCTGAGGGGCGCCTTCTCCTTCCTTCCAAGAAAACTCTATGGTGCACCTTCGATATTGACTCCCTTTCCTGATATCTTCTACCGCATCTATGATCCAACCTTATGTCCATTTGACACAGAGGAACTCAAGGATCGACCAACACTTGCTGCCTACGAGACCGCTCTTTTCTCATTCATACATTACAGTTGGAACGTTTTCATGGAACCTTACATTCAAACTTTCGTTATATTTGGGTTTATCTGTTCTGTCCCCGACGAATTTTTCAAGCTTTTCCTCGAGCGACGACCAAGGGCTCTCATCCTTATTGCCCATTACTGTGCGATGATAGGTCAGTTTGATGGAGTGTGGTGGTACTCATGGGAGAGGTACCGCCACGACCTACAGTGCATTTTGTCTCTTCTAGATCCAGAGTGGCTGCCATGTATGGAGTATCCACTGAACGTGATGGCCTTGAAAGACCAATGCTTCGACGACGCATCTATTGCTCCATTTGCCAGTGAGTCCCACTCTGTAGCGGAAGTGGTGAATGGAAGAAATTCTCTCGATATGTGGGGTGGACTATACCTGAAGCGTAATACGTTCTCACTATCTTTTTGCAGGCTGGAGCCTTCAGATTACCTTCGATCCTGAATTATCTCCCTGACCACGTTAATGAACAGTTAAGGGACCTCCAAGTGGGATGGTTGATCACTTCATTTAGTATTATGAAAAAGAAGTCGTCGGACGAGAATGGCAGCGCGGGAGCTTGCTGATGAGACCCTTGTCAATGGTTATAATTGCATGAACTTCGCTAATTCACATACAGGATGTTTTGGGTCCTTGGTGCAGCACTGTGAATGAAAATTTCCCGGTTGGTAGACTCTCTTTGGGCTTTCCTAAAATTATGGATTGTATAGAGGAAGGCCTTCATAGTTAGAATTTCTGTATTAATCGAGGTTTTAGCTTGCGAGGAAGCTGTAATAAAATGATTCGCCCAGGACACACCTATGAGCCGAATTTGGGCCCTTGGTGCAAGCACGGCAGATACCATCACCCACCAAAAGTTGCGCTGACCATCCCACCCTACCAACAAACGCCCGTCCTGACACAATTCTTCACCAAATCCCTGAGGATCACTCTATGATGATAGCTATTCTACTAATTTATAGTTTTCACACTAATAACCAGCCAATATAGGCAAAGGCCACGACGCTATTTCAGGGACAAAAGTTGGTGCAGCCGAGAATCGTTTGTTTTCTAGCATGCTTGCAGCCTCACGCAACCACGTCTTGTCCATTTTTCTTCGAACTCTAAATTTACACACTACAGCAGAACGTTATAATTATTGTTTTTTTTTGCCATAAGCAGAAAGACGGAGGAGAAAGGAACCAAGCTGCACCAAGGACCCAAGAAATCCTGTAACCTTTTTTGCCCTTTCAGATTCACAGTGATAGTTGGTGCCATTGGCAAGTAGCCGATGCCTATCCCTGAGGTTCCTCTGATTCACTTGCGTGTCCCATTGAATACCGGTACTCTATATCGGACAGGACGTTCCTTTGTATGTAACAGCTCCCGAACGAATTGTGGAAGTATGGGGTAATTGATTTTCCGGACATGTATGCCGCCATATGGAAGCGCAATAAGTAAAATCCGGTTGACATCAGCCATCACTATGAATCATCCTCAGATCATCGTGAACCACCACCTCTAGAAAATCTTTAAAATGTTTTCGGCCGCTTCAGCATTCTACACTGTGAGCTTTGGGCTACTCAAGGGTTTTGCGCGAGCATTTGTTCTTGTTTCCTGCGCGCCTGCCGAAAGGAGGAGAAAGTACACTTCAACTTTCTCCTAGACCAGACATCTCCTCCGCCGTGTCTCACTTACTCATCCAATATGTCTGGCTCATCCAACGATCCTAAGGAGGATCCTCCTGGTGTTGAAACTAATGGAGACAAAAAGCTTCAAGTTGAGGACGAATATCCCCACGGACTTCGTCTTGCATTTATCGTCCTTGGCATAGGACTAAGCATTTTCCTTGCTTCTCTAGACATGGTCAGTTGGAATATTTTTTTTTGGAGTGTATTTTATAAAGTCCTCAAATATTCTTATAGACTATTGTCGCAACCGCGATCCCAAAGGTCACTGACGAATTCCATGGCATTGACAAGGTGTCCTGGTACAGCGCTGCCTACTTCCTTACGAACGGTGCCTTCACATCTTCGTGGGGCAAAGCATACAAGTACTTCCCCTTGAAGTCGACCTTTCTCTTCGCGATTTTTGTTTTCGAGGTAGGTAGCCTCATTTGCGGGGCTGCTCCGAATCCTGTTGCCCTCATCATCGGTCGTGCGATTGCCGGGATAGGCGGGTCTGGGATCGGAACTGGTGCCTTCACGATCATTGTATTCGTTGCTGAGCCTCAAAAACGCGCTACATTTACGGGCATTATCGGTATTTCCTACGGCGTCGCGTCTGTAATAGGCCCACTCGTTGGAGGCGTCTTCGCAGACAAGGTCTCGTGGCGTTGGTGCTTCTACATTAATCTGCCTCTTGGAGGACTATCAGCTGCCATTATCTTATTCTTCTTCCATACCCCTCGCAGCGCCCAGCCAGTTCCAGCAAGCTGGAGGGAAAAACTGCTGCAAATGGACTTTCTCGGCGTCATCTTGGTTATGGGTGCCATCGTGTCCTATATGCTCGCACTACAGTATGGCGGTCTGTCGAAGGCTTGGAATAGCAGCGAAGTCATTGGCTTGATTGTTGCCTTCGCCGCCATTTCTCTAACATTGTCAGGCTGGGAGTATTTCTTAGGTGAACGCGCCATGCTACCTCCTCGGTTGCTGAAACAACGCGCAATTGCCATCAACTGCATTGCTGTCTTCTTATTCTGTGGCTCTTACTTCGTCATTGTGTACGAAGTACCCATCTACTTCCAAAGCATTCTAGGCGCCAACCCAACGATGTCGGGTGTGGACAGTCTTCCTCTAATCTTCTCCTTCTCGCTCTCCATGGTCATCTCCGGCATTATGATTTCTTCCACAGGACTTGCTGTGCCCATTCAGGTTGCCGCTCAGGTCATTGCGTGCTTGGCTTCTGGACTATTTTACACCTTCGATCTCAATACAAGCCCAGGAAAGTGGATAGGATACCAAATACTTGGTGGAGTCGGCTGGGGTTTCGCATTTCAAGTACCAATCATTATCGCTCCAACCGGCGTGAGCGTAGAGGATATTTCGACCACAATCTCTATGGTCGCATGTGAGTACTATGTCCACTTTTCTTTTGCGCCAGTGACCGAACTTCCTTAATTGTTTCCTTAGTCTTCCAATTTATTGGTGGTACCATGCTGCTTTCTGCAGCACAATCGGCCTTCGGCAACAAACTCATCTCAATATTGCATATCTCTGCACCAGAGATAGATCCTGCTCTTGTAATCGCAACAGGCGCGACAGAACTTAGGGCGGTCTTTTCAGCAGACCAGGTCGTCCACATCCTAGCGGCATACATGGCTGGCATTAAGGCTGTTTTTGCAATCTCTATTGCCGCTGCTGGTCTGTCTGTGGTCGCCAGCTCATGCAATAGCTGGAAGAGACTTGTCCATGGTGAAAACGGTGCTGACAAAGGAGTGGGACTAACTGCATGAGTTTTTTTATTTTCGCGAATCTTTGGACTGGTTGCGTTTCTAGACTTTCTGCTGCTTTGATTTTTGTATCGTCGCTATTTGTCACCTGCTGTCTTTAGAATATCTCGTCCTCACCTCTACGATCTAAAACATTGCACCACGCACCCACATCCGCACAATTCAATCATCATTTTATACATACAAGAAATACGCAGTTCCGCCGTCGTGGTAGCACAAAAGAAAGCCTGAGAACACTTGTTCAGATTGAAAGACTGCCTAATCGTACAAAAAAATGCGAAATATCTTCGTACATAGGCCCATCCAAAAAAATTCTGATATTCTACTTGCAGCCCTTAAGCGCATCCTGGCTAGCCGCTCATTCTGGAGGTGTTGTGGACGCTGGAGCAAATGAATTCAAAGATTGTTCGTCAGTACAGCGTGCGCTTCCATGAGATGTAGGAATCGAGAAATCGAAGACCGGATGGTGACAGGACGTAGGTAGGTGGGGACTTTTCAAGAGATCGCATAAAATGAGGGTGAGAAATGTGCAAATCACAGAAATATAAGTTGATCGAATAGGAGGTCATGACGATGAAAAAGAGTGCAAGAACCGGACCGATGGCGTCCACGTGAACGATGAGACATGTGTGACGGATGCACAGACACGAAGAATCTTTATATGATAGTAAAGTAATGGGCCATACACAACTGATTTTCGACTTTGTTAGACAGCTTTCGGAGCCAAATTTTCACGGAACAGGTCAAAGCTAAATTCCTGTGGTAGTAATACAAAATTTGATTTCGTCATCATGAGTATCGTCAACGTCGTTACGCAAGCCCTATCAAAAGTCGTCTTTCTGGACGCGGAACATCTCAAATGTGGTTTGTTTGCCTTCGTGTTCGGCATAAACGGTATGCGATGTACACTCGTCAGTGGAAGTTCCATTAACCGCAAAGCTTGCGGCGGCGTACCACCACAATGTAGTCTAGAAGTAAAAGAAGGTAAATATGTTCCCAGGAAAAAGAAAAATAACTGACAACACCGACTGGGAAGGTGTATGACTGAGGATGAAACATCAATACAGGTAAAAAATACCAGCAAAAATACTTACCGCCTGTGCTCCACGGAAGGTGATCGTCGTGGCCACTGTATTCGGTAAACTAACCAATTAAGAAAATTATTCAGTGGGAGACTAACCAGGTTGCGGATTCCATCCCCCTTCACTATCTCGCCCTACATCTGATAAGTCAGCATAATGACTAAGGGGTAAGACTCGCACAGTTAAGTACGACTAGCGAATATCTCGGCCAATCACTTGAGGAGGCTCTCTTAGTCACGAAGCCAGAAACTTTGAGAGCCCAAGTGTATGTCCCGCTGACTGTCGTTTGTATTCTCTGCATTATCATTAGTACATCTGCAGCCACGAAATTACTGAATAACTCACCTGGCCCCAAGGACCACCCGTATCTCGAGGAACAACAGCCTTCGAAGCTTCGGCCAGACCGTAGTCTACCAAGACTGTTAGTTTGAAAAATGATATGGAACGACGAGATCTCACATTCTTGATTTACACTCCAGCTACCATCACTGTTGACATCTACAATAGGGCGGCATCCAGAACCGCAGCTCTCCGTACCTGGAAGCTGGAAAATCTTCAGTATGACGCTTACAGCTCGAGATTGAAACATACTCTTGGCTCTCCATTTCCGTCTAAGGCAATGTTCCACATCAAGACGGAGCGGGCGTTCTGATTAACTGCTCCGATATATCTAAGGAATGAAATCAATAATTAAAATATTCAATCCTAAAGGGCATTACGCACAGGTTTGCGGTTTGCCACTGGAACAAGTCAGATTGGGCATTTAAATAATAGGTAAGTTCTTTACCTTGATATCAGACCACCAATCACTACCAATAGTCCCAGTACATTCTAAATGTCGATAAGCTTATGTTCTACAAGATACGGAGAGCACTAATACCGGTGAAATCTGCGGGAAGGTGAGTTGGGGGTCGCAAGTTGGAAAGGTTGAATAAAGAACTGACATATCTCCTTGTCAGGATAACTATTGTGGAACGTAGCTTGGTCACTGACACTTCCCTAAGCCGCGGATAAATCTCTCAGACCAGTCAAAGCTAAAATCTTGTCTCACCGAATAGCAATGGAAAGCAACCCCAGCAAAGTAACTTCCATAGTCCCTCATCAGATTTGAAGGATATCCACCAGCACTAATTAAAGGTCGGCTTATGCCTTTAGACACTACAAAGTCTCTCACTCGTTCCAATTATGGTCATATCCAATGAGCTTCACAGCACTGAAACCATTATTGTTCAAAAGTCCTCGAAGCGTTTTGCCGATTTCGCCTTCTTGTGAGTACGTCATTGTGCATGTCGGATAGGTAGGACTTGAAATAATCTTAGTTGAACCTAGCAGAAAGAGTAGAGAAGATATATACTTCGAATTTTCCGGTTCGTTTTGGATAGAAATTGCGTATGGGGTGAGTCCTTTACCACTGAACCCTTGAACGGATTTCAAGAGATAGTTCGCGTCTAACAAAGACTGAGTTTTAGTCGCCAGAGAGAACCAGGGCATGAACTCACAAGTAGACGAATATGTCGAAAGAAAAGACCCTCCGTTCATCGATCCACTCGACTTCATCCATCCAGGTGGGCTCCATGGAATAAGGTGAATCTTGATGACTGTAGAAGATCAGAGAACATGCAAGACAAGGTATGCGAAGGGACGGACGGGAGTTAATCGACTTGATGTCAGTCAAAGTACTGAATAGATATGACGGCGCTTTATTGATGTTAAAGGTGCTCAATGACGTATCAACATCCGCTCCCACGTATGTGTATCCTTGGGCAAAATAGTTAGCCTGTGTCTAACAATTTTGAACAGCGGACCAACGAGTGTCTGCAAAATCTGAAGCACCAAGATTCCTGGGGACAGTGAGTAAAATCAGAAAGAAACCATAGTTAAACTTACACCCGAATATAGTTCAAACCCGCAGCGTTCCTGCCATCCACTGGGTCGAAAAGATAGTACATGAGATCCCAATAGCTATCTGAATTTGTTGACTAGAATTAAAATCAGAAACTGTGGTGGATGGGAGGCGCGAGATGAAACGAACCTTGAGGTTGTTGAGGATTTTGGCCGCAGAGTCCGCTGACGAAGGAATTGGTATTTGGATTACACGCTAAAAGTGTGGATATACTCAATGAGCCACCAAATCCTGACATAGTTTGATAGGTTGTGCCTTCATTTACGGCAATATTTGCATCTTGAGTCGACCCAGGTGTTCCAAATTCAAGTGGTGGAGAAACTATATCACGATGTGTAAGGAATTAGTCACACATGAGCTCTAGTAAAGTACACACCTTTCTGATACGTGAAAAGTTTCGATCTTGACCAGGTTGTCTGCCACTGAAACAAGAGTTGAAGTGTGACCTTAGGGAGTAATGGTGAAACCTGACGCACAATATCCCAAATCTCCTGCGCACCAACACTCCAGAAAAAGAAAGTCAAAAGAAGCATGTAAACACGAAAGGATGCCATGATGATTTGAACTCCTGAAAGTGAGACGACTCAAATCGAACGGGTCGTGGAGTTGGTGACCACTTTCACGATAACTGCTCCTTTATAAGAACACCGCCGGTTTCTCATCGGGTTCTCGTCCTGGGGTCACCGATTCAAATCTCGCACAAAACAGAGTAGAACACCGAGCAGAGAAGCATCGGACTGCCGCCCGCCCGTCAGTCGAGTTCTTCGGGGCAGGTTCACATCAAGACCGAAAGAACTCGACGTCTTTTTCGCGACCTAAGTCTATAGGTTTACTTGGCCTCCTCAAGTATGGTAGCCAGTGCCGAGAATTCTAGGTGGCGGGCCAGTTGTGGAAGGTCATCTGAACGAGCTACAAGGCCAGAGGTTAATTGCGAGGAAGGAGCAGCTGATGTTAAGGAATGAACATACTCCTCATCCAGCGCGTGGAAGAACCTTGGAATAGGTAATCATTCGGAATCCGGTCCACGAGAAGCACGCTGCGAAGCCGCCATCCGGTTTCCTTTCGTCCATGTTGACTGGCATCGGCGCCTCACCATAACCTGGATGGTGATCTGAAATTGTCTTATTTAGTCCCTAGAAACCAGCTAGTTACATTTCCTCCCCAGTCTTGCGTTAAAGTCTCAGTAGTCCTCTGGAGGTTCAAGAACGTGACCAGTCAGATGGGCGAATTTCCATATGTTCACGACCTTGGCCCGGGGTGCGCAAAGTCAGCAGCATGTTCACAACTCAAACAAATGCGGGGAAGGGTGAGGAAGAAGCATATTTGACGAGTCGGTCGGATAATGATGGGTGTTCGAAGCAGAGGCATGTTCAGTTTGATGTCCGCGACTTCGCAGAGCATTCCTGCTGGCTTCTCTTAATTCGTCACGCTGGGAACGCTTCATTTGGGCATTGTGCATGCTTCTACTAATAAGCTTATTAGTCATGGTGGGACTTTTGCTCAGGTGCTTCTTTGAAGGCACCAGAGACTAATCTCGCTTGAACTTGTAGTCTAACCATTGAAAAGGTATTACGAAACAGGCCGAAAACAAACATCTAAAGGATACCAGATCAAGTAACATTTTTTCTCTCCTATTCAGATTAACGGCGCTGTTACACGACGGGATCCACCTCCCATTACTTTCGGCCAACCATCATGGCCATAGGCCACACAGAGAGCGTATGCCTTGAATAGCTAATTGAAAGGCAATGGAAACAGAAAAGAGGACTTGGATTAATTGGATTAGAAAATATTTATCCTACATCGACACTGCATCTTGCCATAACGAATGGAGCAGGATATACAGTAAATGCTGAAGAAAAAGAAGAAAGTAAGAACTGGCTCAAGAGGGCTTCCAGGAAGTTTAAGTGGGCTCATCGTCTGGATCCTCATTGAAAGGGTTCCAGGGGGAGAGGGCTCAGGAAGAGCAGTTATTGAGAGGGGAAAAGGAGGAAGCTGTTTCAGACAACCGTCGTTGATGTGGTGCCCTCTGAAACAGGATGAGGACCATCACCAATAGTACGCCGCCCAGACCGTTTAACGGGATCAGGACCGTCGTCAAAGGTTCGCCTTCCAACTCTGCAACCCATCTCGTCAAACATATTGATACTAGACGAAGACTGTATTAACATACCCTCCAGTCAATCCTCCAAGAAGAGGTCGTGAGCCGCCAACCAATCTCAACACAGAAAGCCCGCGAGCATCCTCCAGCCTTTGCTGTCAAATTAGCTCACAATGGGATGGCGGTGGTAGAGGAACATTAACGTACGGTGCAGCATAGGCAATGAGAGCGGCAAAGAGGGCACAGAAGAAAGCTTGAATTTGCATTGTGTGAAGGATAATGCAATTGCAATCTGCTGTTCAATGGTCTACAGCTTATGAAGGGGACTCACGACATTTCGGGACCATGTAACATCAGAAGCTCATGTAACATCGTGGGTGCGTGCAGACTGAGAGCTGACACCAAGTGTTCCCATGGTAAAGCCAGAGCCAGCTCTAGCCTCTGGCCTCTGACTAGCCCAAGTTTCGTCCAGTTCTGGATGTTTTTCCCCCGAAACGCAGCGACTCCGAGAGCATACAGGATTTACCTAACGGAAATGGAAGCAGCAACGAGCAACACAATGCATTTTAAACGCAGAGGAGGCACGGTGCGGACCTGGGAAGTTGTGAGAAACAATTATGATATCCTACTTTGCAAAAACGGTCAGCTCGAAGAACTCGTACCTTTCAGAACGTACCTCAAAAAGCACCAGCCACCTCGGAGTCAAACATTTACAAGGTTCAATCGAACGGTGAGTTAAGCAAATTTTCCTCCATTTCGCAAGTACTCTACGGTTTGATAGTAAGCAACCGAATAGTTTGCTGAGCTTCAACGCATCTCAGGCATCAGAAGGAAAAGTTGGCTCGGGTAAATCGAGATAAGTTGAAGTTGGTTCAGGATCGTCCTCATTGGAGAACTTGCCACCACTACAGAAAATTCACGTGAACAGCATTCTTCTGGATACGAGTCCAAGAAAATGGTTAGCTTACTCTTTAGCCAGCGTGGCACCGATACCGGCTTCATTCTCAGGCTCAAAAAGAGGGTCAGAAAATCCGGTAGGGAAGGGCTCAGGAACAGCAGTCGTTGGAAAAGGGAAAGGAGGGGTCTGATTCAAAGACTCAGCATCGTCTTCAGCGGTACGTCTACCGACTCTAAACGGACCCGTGTCATCAGAAATACTGGTACGAGCAAAGGAAGCATTGACCTACCCGCCAGCCAACCCTCCAAGAAGAGGTAGTGCACCACCGACCAATCCTAAACCGGGAAGTCCGCGAGCTTCCTTCAGTCTTTGCCGTCTGTCAGCTTACAACATGATGGAGGGAACAGAGAAGATTAACGTACGGAGCAGCATTGACGACGAGAGCAGCGACGAGAGCACCGAAGAAAACTTGAATCTGCATGATGTCAAGGACAATGCAATTGCACTCACCAGTCCGACAATTCATCGCTTATAAAGGGGACCCCAAGATCATGCTGGATATCTCAAAGGAAATGGAGGCAGCGGAGAGTAGCACACCTGCATTTAAACGCAAGAGAGAGGAGTAGCAGGGAGAAGGAGGTATGATCTACAGAGCGCTGCATTAGACACCCGGCTCGAACAACGCGTATCTCTCCAAACGTACCTTAGTGCCAAAACGATTGGGGAATCAAGCACGTAACAGGTACAATCAGACAAATAAGTTATTGCAGAATATCCTCCATTTCTGAGATACAAGGTAGTGTAGGCAAAAAGAGTCTGTTTAGAGAGCGGCAGCGTCTATGACGCAAAGAGGTAATGGGGAAAAATATATCAAAACCAAGAAAACAGAGAAAGGAGAATAAACGTGCGAAAGTCAGAGAGACGAAAAAAAGGAAATTAAAAAATTGGAAAAGAAAAAGTGTCCGTAATGCTGTATGTAGTAAAGAAGCAAGGGTTCGGTAATCCCGTGTGTGCCACAAAAAGTCATGTCTCATAAGCGTTCATCAGGTAAAGAGTGACGATGGGAGGTTGTTACATGACTTCTTATGCCATGAAGAGAACGCTGAAAACGACACCAAGAACGGTGCTGAGGGTACCAACGGCAATGGCAGATCCCGCGTTAGAGGAAGTGGAACCAGTCGGGGAAGAGCCTGAAAACAATAAGAAACAGAGACAATGGGGAATAGCAGAAAGACTCACTAGCACCAGACTTACTGCCAGAAGCAGCGCCAGAGCCAGACCCTGATGGGGCAGCGGTGGCAGACGCACCAGGTGCGAAGGGGCCAACTGTTGGGGTAACAGTAGCTAACGCGGTGTAGAGAGCAGTGCTCTGGAACTGGACACAGTTGGAGGAGGCAGGGATACGAGGAGTGTAAGGTGGGCTAGGTTCAACACCCTCAGGAGGCTGCTTGAAGGTCTGTGTAGCACCTCCTGCATCGACGTAGACACCAGGGAAATCCTGGTTCTCACCCTGGCAAGACTCGAAAGTGCCATTCTTAGCAGCATTAGGAGCGTTGTACAGGCAGCCGATACGGTCGTAAATGTGCTCGCAGAATTTGGCAGCGTTAGGTCCCTTGGGATCGCAAACCTTGAAGCAGAAAGCGTTTCCACCCATGAAGTTATGCCATTCGATGACCTGCTGGTAGGTGTCGTTGTTGCCTGACCAGGCGTTGGAGTAGACGAGACCACCGAGTGGGTTACCACGGAAGTCAGCACCGTGGGGATCAAGTTCACCACCGAAATCCTTGGGGTCTAGGTCGATCTGTTGCTGGTCGACGAAACCAACAACTTGAACATAATCTGGAGTGCGCATGAACTGAACACCCTGAAGAGCGCCATTAGGAATGAGACGGGTGCCGCGGCCGGGCTTAGTGCACCAAGCGACTGATTCACCCTCAGTGTCTCCAACGACCGAGTTGGGCTTGGGAGCGGACCAGAGACAGAAGTCATCAAGAGAGTTGACAAAGCCAGTCTAGAAAAAAATTCAGGTATGAGAATCGGAGTTTGACAGCGCAAACTGAAACCCACCTGGCAGTTCGATTCCTGGTTTTCAGTGGTACTGTTGCACCTGTTGAAACCGAACTGGACACCACGAGCCAAACCTATCAGGATAACAAAAAAGGGTTAGAGGATCGACCAGGATAACGCTCCATCCATAAACGGACCTTGCTCGGTATCAACTTGCTGGGGCTGGAAAGATCCGTGAGTTACCGAGGCAAGCGGGGAAAGACGGTGTTGCTGCTTACAATTCCACTGGGATAATCAAAACGTTGGCTAGCTAAAGGCGTAGCAGGGAAGGTGCCTACAGTGGAGTAAGCAAAAGGCGACAAGCAAAATCTCAGAGAATTGAAAAAAAAACTTGCCAGTAATGGCCTGACCCAAGACAGACTGAGCACCAGCCAAGATGGCGGCGGAAATGAAAGCGGATGAGAGGGACATTTGCGTATTACGAGTTCCTTGCTTCAAGTTGGATGTTAGAAGGCTGAAGGGGCGACGCGGTGGGAGGCGGGCGTTTTTACAAAAAACAAGGGAGTCGTGAGGAGGGAGAGAGGATGTCTGAACCCTTGGCCTTGGCCCGAGCTTATATTTCCGAAGCTATTCAACGTGGTTGATCCCATCACATCATAAAAAGAAGGTCTTGGCACAATGAATTTCGCCCCCAAGCCTGACCAAGACGACACAACGCCGAAGGAAAAACAGTGTAATAGGAGAAAATAAAGAATATACCAAGAACAAAGAAGGTACAAGCCAAGATTCTTTGCCCAGTCCCAGCCCAGAACCATTCCGCAAAACGAACTGCCCCACGGCGTCAAATGCGGCTCCTGTCCAAAGTCGCTCGTTTTTGGCAGGGCAAGTTAACCACAAGTGGCAGCAACATTGAGCAAAAACCGCTCTACAACAGATTTCCCTCGCTGAAGATTCACTAACGAAATCCTTTCATTAGGAAGATGAGCCCGGTCCTATAGCAAAAGAAAATTGCCGCTAAGAACCTCTATGCTTTATCTGCGGAAAGGACCGACTAACCGAGCTCTGCCCCATTGGCAAATGCAATGCATGACATGCAAACTCTTTCTCTAAGAACGGAATGGATGGAATACTCTAGAGCAATGGATCAGCCACATCCTCCGAGACAGACAAGAATGGAGATAATGACGTACCCCACCCTCCCGGATTCGTAATGGCTCAACACCCCATTCATCGCTCACAGCCTTCTCAAGAGCTTTGAACCATTTGTCATCGAGGTTTCCGAGCCACCAGTCCGCAGTATGGTCAATGTTAATCTAGCGAAAAGAAAAAGGACAAATATCATGAGACCAGTCAAAAAACTTAAAAATTAGAGGCTTACATTCAGCTCATTCCCACTGGCCAGTTGTTTCCACTCCTCCTGCAAAAAAGTCTCCAATGCGGTCACAATAGCCTGTAGGTCCTGGTCCGGGACAATTCGCAAAGATAATTGGGCCGTTACACTTCCAGGGATGACCGTCGAGCCTGAAGCAATGTCAACAAAATTTTCCGGCTAACCAAACGAAGGGACTGACTGCCAGACCCTGGGACATGGACCGCATGCACGCTCAGTGAAGGTTCTCTCCAACGCGCGACGAAATCCTCCGGAGGCTTCTGTGCATAGGTAGCGATCTTCTTGAACAGTTCTGTTTCGTTCTCGGTTTGAGGTCGAACGAGGTCATCTGCATTCCCAACTCAGTGTAACCACAATCAATTCAAGGTGAAATAAATGTCTTACAAAATCCCGGTATCTTCGCCTTGCCTTTCGTATCAGTGAGACTCCCGAGCAACTTCACCCTGGAATAATTTCCATCTAAGATGCATGTAGCGGGAAAGATAGTGATGCGAACTCACATGTCCAACATAGGTTCCCGTACTGCACCTCCATCGACACCAGAATGAAGGTCAGGCAAGCCACTTTTGACAGTGACCGAGCACCTCACAACTCCTCGAAGACCATATGTAATACAAGGTGTATCCTCAGCTAACCACGTCGAATTGCTAGAATAATACCAAAAAATAAATAAAGGGTCTGGAGAGAAAGTGATGAGATAAACCAACCTGACAAGAATAGCATCAACAGCCCCAATCTCTTCTTTACATCTCTTCACAGCCTCTTCAAATCCACCACTCCCACTTTCTTCTTCTCCCTCAATCAAAAACACAACATCAACACCTAACTTGCGTTCCCTCAACAACGTACTGGCGGCACTTGCAATTGCCATAATAGGTCCCTTGTTATCTGTGACACCACGACCATAGAGGTATCCATTTCGTCCAGAAAGGGTGTAAGGGCCAGACTCCCATTGCTTTACATGCGCGCTGACGACGTCGTAATGACCGTAAAATAGGATTCGCGTCTTCGCTGAAGGCGAGTTTGTTGGTTGGGTGCCGGTGAAGGTACCTAAGACGAGAGGATTACGACCCCCTTCTGTTGATAACTACTATGATATGAGCGCAAGCACGTGGATCGCAGGAGTTGGATACGAACCAGAGATGATTTCGCGCCAAGCTGTGTAAGACATTTCTTCAACCAAAATGCAGCATCATGACAGTGGTCTCGATGACGTGGGTCCGAGCTGACACTTGGGAAAGATACAAATTTTGATAATGTGAAGACAAGGTTGTCTGGTCAAGTCATCAGAAAGACAGTTAATAGGAGAATGAGGCAAAATACCTATGTCAGACCGAGTTGATTCTGCATAAACAGGGCCAGAAGCCTGCTCATTGAGATCCCACGCCTAATAAAAAAATAGAAAAGCCAATAAACATCTCGGGCATCTGGAAAAGCAGAGTTGGACTACATTGATGCTATTGTCACTTCCACCAGTCAACAAAACTGGACGACCGTGCACATCCTTCGAACTTGTGAAAAGGGAGGATAGTGCAATACCATCATGTCCCTTCCATGAAGCGGCACAGTCGAACTTCGGAGTCCATTTCTTTTCGAAACATTCAGAAACAGATATCGTGATAGTGAATGTGAAAACTAACGTGAATGAAGCCATTTGCGGAGCATGTGTACAACTGTTTCGAGACTTGCGATATTGAGAGGATAGCAGTTCCCTGAAAATCATATAGGTGTCAGACGAGCGAGTAAGCGGACTTCCAGGGGCCGAAAACGCACCTCGTTAACGAGAAGTCTGCGCACAATAGACCTTGTCTCAAGATCAAGGACAAATACATAGCCATCCTGGGACGCGGCATAAATAGTCCCTTCATCGACCTGCGACACAAAGCCATAAATCGCGCCATGCCCACAATCAAACTCATGAACAAGCTTTGGACAATCCTCTGACAAACGCCAGACCTAAAAATTCACAACGGTTATTGTAAACCTTACGGACATGAACTTGAAACCCGGACGGTACCTTGACTTTTTCATCACCACTCCCTGTAACAAGATGTGGCCCCTTGGCACTCTCTACTCCACTCTCCCCACCTTCGAAACTCGTCATACAATATACATATCCGAAATGGGCAGAGTCAAAGACGTTCTGACTCGGAATACAAAAAAATGCCTTTGGGTCTAGAACAGTCGTGTCCTCTGGTAACGTTTTCGAAAGATCATCCAGAGAAGACCTTGGTCCATTCCTAGCAGACAAATCTGCTGGACGTCGCTGGTATTGAGGGTACGAGTCGAAGAACTTGTGTGCTCGACGAGTCTGAGGTTGGTGGACGTGATATGGTTGCAGACCAGGATTTGAACTGGCGTCTGAGATAGGTGTGAGCCGTTCTAGAGACTCTGTACGTGAATGAACCGCTGATTCGTTGAGAGCAGAGGAAATGTCGTCTGGTGTTAATCGGAGCCATTGGAGTGAGGTATCCTGGCACCCAACATAGATCGTGTGAAGGCAAGGCGACCATGCGACTGTGAAGAGGTCGCCAGCCTGCGTGTCACCGTAGGGAATGACGACATAGAGAGGAATGAGTCGAGTAGTTGACCATATCTAGTAGTAGAACCAAAATGATAGTGAGATAAGAGTAAGAGAAGAGAGAGACCAGCGGATAAGAGACGTACTCGAACGGTACTATCCCCGCCGCAACTCAACAACCAATCCTTCTCTTTCACATATTGCAAATCCAATACGCTGCCTGTATGTCCTCTCAACGTAGTGCTAAGTTTATACGAGTTCTTGCACCAAACCTAATTACCAAAAACCATCAATTCAATAACCTTCAATCCCGAAAGGCAGTAACGAACTGAGATAACATGGTTTTGATTTCCAGAAAAGATATGGTCTTCACTAGCAGCAAGACTCAAAACGGAACTCTTTGCCTCGTGTAACGAATGGAGGAGCATCGGTCTGTCGTCATCTTCATCCCTATGTGCTGCTCTTCATCAGTTTTATCCGGAAAAACAAAGGGGAGACGAGGACAAAAAACGTACAGGTCTCATCCAAAGTTGAAGGAGAACTCATGGTAAATAAGACCAAAAGAACGAGGGCGTCAAATTAGGTAGGGCTGTCTCAGGTACGGGATTCCCAGGTTAATGACTCGTCCGCAAAATCGTGGCTCATGTCAAGGTATGCAACCGAGCTAGACTAGTGGTGGCAAAATCCGAATGGAGATACCTAGGAAAAGGAAATATGAACGCGAGTCTTGCGCCATCCACCCGAGGATGATAGTGATGGTTCCAGTTCAAGGTTCGAGCGTGCAGTATTTAGAGGCCAATACGATTTTAGTGTCGGATTTTACATAAGGAAAAAAAACAAAACAGACTAAGCAAGAATGCGTCTATCAGTGCTCTAATATATTTGTCAAAAAGTGCGTATGTGTCCCAGGTGATGTATGTATGCGGAGTCAAGATGCAAAAAATGAGTGTCGGGAAAAACGAACAAGAGTATTTAGTCGTCGTACTCCTCAGCCAGAGACAGCCTCGCCACACAGAGCTCTGCGACTTTCTCTCCGTCAATGGGAATTTCGTTACCTAACAAGAGATAGGTTGAGTATTCAGTTAGATGAGAATGCGACAAAGACAAACCTTGGAATCCCGGTGGATACGCTGGTAGAGGCAGGTTAGGACTGGTGAAGTGTCTTGAACCCCACCAGCCATAATGGGTCATCCCTAGAGCCCGAGTTGTGTACTCGTAATCATGGGCGAAGCCTTCTGGATAGAAGAACTCCATGACAGTTGTGCGCGGAGTTGGGTTCATCCATACAAGATGGGTTAAACCGTTTCCGTGGACACCCATCATAATCTGAGAGGTGTAAGTCAGGACAGCCATAAAAAATACATGAAACAACATACCGTCGTTCGTGCTGCCAACCGAAGTTGGTCCTGCCTCGACGTTTTGGAAAACGTCACAATATTCACTTCATACCCATAGGTATCCCGTAATTTGTATAACTCTTGCACCAATTTGTCGTGCTGCTCCGGAATCAACATACGCCTACCCCATTCCTGCCTAGAAATATACGTGATGACAGGTTGGTTCAACGTTCCACCGCCAACACTGGCGTCGAGCCCCACCAGCATGATAACATTGTTCCGCACAGTCCTCCACCAATTCTCCGTTCCAGGCAAACCAAAGGCAGTGGCAGCAGTTCGCTGATAGCGCTGATAGTTATACGCCGGCATGGCTGCAGAACGGTCTGCGAGCACAACGCGCTCGTACACGTAGGGCACTTCGAGTTCAGCTCGATCCCGCCAGTCGTCCTTGAATTCCATGATGACACTAGGGAATGTGGACCGTACAACCCACTGATTCATGAGCGCATAGTCTCGCCAATGGAAGTTATCCAAATGGTTGAATGCGATTCGCTTGGCAGGTGGAAGAGTGGTGTTCCCACCAGAAGTAGGGTCCAAATCGAGGCTGCTGTACGTGCGCCACAGACCAAACCATAGCTCGGCAGTCCAATGGTAGTAGTGAGTGATACTAAAAGCGACGTCAGTCTTTGCGGTGTGAAGGTGGGTAACGGCAATATGCTCACAATTGGACGGGGTCGTTAATGAGGAACTGGAGCGAAGAATAAGCGATATCGTCATGCTAAGAAGAAAAGCTGCATACAGTGAGTCCATCGATAAGACCAGCTCCCTTGGTCCCGAAAATTTGTTTGGCTTCTGCTGGAGTGACTATTCGAATGTCATTGTCGTCGGGTAATCGCTCGTCTTCTGCTTCTTTCCCGGGGAAAATTTTGAGGGCCTTGGAGTACATCGCGGAAGTGTCAGGTACACTTTCTTTGTTGGTAGTGATTACATAGACTACTCCTTTGAAAACATAGAGTCGGTCGAAGATGGTCCAGCCTATGAAACGTGTCAGTGTAATCCCAGAAGAAGCGCGAGGTAATTTGGAGAAGATTGAATAAAGAAATGACAGAGAAGAGTAAAACAGAAAAATTTGGAGTGGCCTTACCAGGAGCGTGAGCGATAACGTTGGTTTCAGGAGGTGTGCCAGAGTCCCAAGTTAAGGTCCCGCTGTATCCCTGTGGGCTTGGATATCGAAGGCGTTCGCTACTAGATTCTCCCTCGTAGAATGCATGCGACGAAGAAGTATCCGCTGCGCCAGATTTTGTAGGGAAGCTGAGCTGCACAGTGTCGAGGTCTGGTCCTCCAGTTGTATGGACGATGTAGAGGATGAGAGCAGCCAGAACAAATACGATCGCATATTCGCGCTTCGTCGGCGGGGGAATACCCATAGTGGGTTGGTTAAGCCAAGGTTGGCAAAGAGGAAGAGCAAGTGGAAGGCGGAGGCAAAGGTCGAATTGTTAGTTATTTTTGGAAGTAGCATGCGTTCCGTCCTTGGTCGCATTGAGCGCGTTATGAGTACTTTTGGGCCAACAAGCTCAGCAACCGCAAAGGATTGTAAATAAATTTGGTTTGATATGTAGGTCTAGACTTATTCCTGCGAAAGAAACAATTTAGATGAAACCTGCTCTACAACGACACTTGGGAGAGGTTATATGATGCGTGGGATATTAGGGATTTGATTGATATTGTAGAATAAGGAATATTTGAAAGGCGGAGCCTTCATTGAGATTACTAACAGAAAAACTTGAGAAAAGAAATTGAGAGCAGGCTGTACAACATATCTTCTTTCCCCACCATAATGGTAGTTCGAAGGACACAAAGGCTGGGAAGAAACCCACTTCAAACATATAGCTGAACGGAATGCTCCTTGATTAAGGTCAAGGGTGTTCGTGTTCAAGGAGCACAACTCAAGTCACGCACATACTTGAAGCGCTGGTAACTTCTTTCACTAAACTGCCATGCAGCCTGAGAGACACGCGCACCTTCTTACCGATGGCACGCACAAATCCTCTTGAGCAATTGTGCAATGGTCTACTCTCATATCTCGCATCGGTACCGGGCCTCAGGACGCGTTAAAAGAAAGAAAATAACAAGGACCATATGGTTGCCAAGCCCAAGTCGAGGCTTCGATTTCGCCATCCACCCATTGTCCCTCCTCTCTTTTGGATGTAGATGCTTCTTGCTGCTGCACCTTGTTTCATCCTGACCGAGAGCATAATTCGCAATAGAGCGCCGCTCTTGCTCTGCCTGTCTAGCCTGCTTTGTCTTTCTGCAATTTCCTTCCCGTTGCCATTATACGTGCCGTTCCTCAATACCTTGCCTGTGTATGCGCTTGAAAGTACCGATGACGAGTCGCACATCGATACTCGAGAAGTACACTTAAATGATCCGGGATTTTTTTGAGAGCTTCTTTCAGCTTGCTCCCATATGCAGGATCCGGGGACGCGACTCTGCATTCGCATGGATACCTCAACACTCCCAGAGCTTATCTTGTTTCCAGAGTATGGCTACACTTAGCGAGAATCGCCGAGATAACTGCTTGAAGATTATAAAGTGAACATTAGAGTGGTTGGACTACCTCCAGAGACCTGATCTCCCCCTCGTCAATTTTTGTTACTAGGACATTACAAATATGCTGGCTCTTGCTGCATCTTTCGCGACCCTTCTTGTTGCTGTCTCAGCCAAGCAGTCCCTGTCTGTTGAAGTCGCCGGCATGTCACCCAAATTCATCACATTTGACCATGAAGGTCCTCATCTCTTTGTTATATTCTAGCTCCGTCGGACTTCACAATCGACAGTCTTCAACTGAAAACCTCAGTTGTAAACACTGGCGATGAGGAGATCACTCTCCTGAAAGACCCCAGGACCCCTCTGTCGTCTTGGGCTACCAACACCTTCGCTGTTGCCAACGAGAACGGTGCTACTCCCGCCTTCACTGGCGTTAAGGTCCGCTATATCCCTGAAGCTGCAGCCGCTCTTGGCGAATCTCAGCTTACCACCCTTGCTCCCGGAGAAGCTCTTGAGGTTTCTCACGAAGTAGGGAGGTACTACAACTGTATGTCTCTTTCTAGTCGCTCACGTGGGTGAACATTATCTCATTGAATTTATAGTCACTTCTTCTGGTGAAGGTTCTTATACCTTTGAGCCTGTCAACGTCTTCACTGTCGTTGCTGAAGATGGTACTCTCAGTGACATTGTCGCTGACACGACCCCAGCTACTGTATCCCTCACCGGCCAGCTCGCTTCGACCCAGCCTCTCGCTGCCTCGAGCACAGGTGGTGCTACTGAGAGGACCAGCCTCAGGCGCAGAGCTTCTTACGTGTCTTGCTCTTCCACTCGCCAGGTTTGTGCATATTATTATTCACCAATTTTTTTTCGCATACTCACTTAAGATATCTCATTAGACTCAAATCGCAAGTGCTATCAGCACAGCGGCTACTTATGCTACCAAGTCATCCACCCACCTCACAAGCAACCCATCTGGCTCGACTCTCCAGACTACCTGGTACGGAACCTTCGCGAGCTCGCGTTATAGCGTTACATTGAGCAGCTTCAACACTCTCAAGACGTATGTTGTTTCGTGTTCTCAACCGATTTCTGTCAATAACACAATTTCAGTGCTCCATCAAGCTGGACCTATGACTGTTCGTGCACTGAGGCCGGAGTTTACGCTTATGTCTACGTGAGTCTCGCAGCTCATTCTTTGCTTATTTTATAACCTAGCTTTCCTAGCCTGATGACTATGGTTACGTCTACGTGAGTGAACTTCGGAGGGACCCTATTCTCCGCATCAACCTCACCAGTTGTTTGATGAAACTAACATGTCCATTTTTTTTAGCTTTGTGCCTACTTCTGGCAAGCACCCGCCACTGGCTCTGGCTCCCGTTCAGAGTAAGTTGAAAATTCAAAACTTACTAAGTTCAGGTCCTTGTAATCTAATCCACTTTCAACAGCACTATCATCCACGAAGGAACTCACTTCCCTGAGGTTTTGGGAACCGACGACTGGACATACGGCGAGAGCTCCTGCAAGTCCTTGGCTATTTCCAACCCCGCCCATGCTGTCGATAACGCAGAGTACGTTTCACCGCCTTTCTCTTCTTTTATCCTTTTTGTCATAAATGGAACTTGAAACTGATTATTCATCTTTTCTGTGTTTTAGTAACCATGCATTCTTCTCTGTTTACGCCTCTGCTTAAACCATTTGGAGCTAACTCTCAAGGGAGAAAAAAATTCTGTTGATTTAAGGGAGGGGGTATGCATATGATGAATGAGATGCCAGGCCATTTCTACTTATATTGTACAAGAAATTAGATACGGAAAAACAGAGAGTACGAGAAATGAGACTAAATAAATGAGTGTGTGCAGTGTGGTTGTGTATGTAAGGAATGTAAGATGCCAGCAAATCCGATGGATTTCCCACGCCGGCATGAGAATGCAGTAAATAGGAAATAAGTTAGAGGGGCGGGAAACCGAGGTGAGATATAATGGGCGTTAGGATCGACCATCCCACGCTGCAAAAAGCTGACAGCGGATGCATCATGTAGATCCCCGTAGCATGACAATAAATATAGCAACGCTTGTGGGTGTGTTGACGCCCATCAAGGCACTTGCGTGGAAGCTGAACTCAGGGAAGAAGAATCCGCAGTCGCATCTGATTGAGCAGACGGGATGGGTGGCGCGTCGGCCTCGACGACCATGGCTGTTCCGAGGCGGGAAGGCAACGTTATCTTGAGATTCGACTTCGCGTTTGTCTGCAGAGCGATTGGGTTAACATCGACGAAAAGAACGGAAATTAAAAAAGAAAGATCAGCTGACCTTTACCCATCGCGAGAACTCGTTCCTGCTTTTCAAGATGCCCTCGGCCTTTGTCCAAAGCGACACTTCGCCGTAGACCGAGCACTCCCACTCTTCCAGTTCATTCGTGGGAATTGCAAAGGGGATGATCCTGGGAAAGGACTGCGGGAGAAATTGCTGCTCAAGCATTGAAACACGGTGAGTGGTAAGAACGAGAAGCTTGAGCATTGGCAACCTCGACAGTTGTACGACATGAGAGGCCTTCATCTCAGCCGATGCGAGAAGTCTAAAGGCTAAATGGGAGAGGGACATGAATGGGTCCAAGGCACTCCGATTGCTGGGGCCCGCTTCGAGGAAACGCAAGTGGGTAATGCTTTCCAGGGAAGGGAACGACTCGGGACGCATTAGACAACGAGAAGGAAGCTCTTTCCAACATTCTCGTAGCGTTAGACGATGGAGTCTGAAAGTTAGAATTCCTTCGAGATCTTGAGTGGATAAGCGGGAAGGTCCGCAAAGTGAGAGATGTCGAAGTTGAGTGAACGCCGATGAAAGGGACGTCCAGATGGGTTGGCTGGGTCTGTTCTTCGACTCGGAGGCGAGATAGACATAGCATGCCTTCAATCTCCTCTGGTAGAATCGCGGGCGAGAAGCATTCCAGAACGAGGAGGCCAATGCAGAGAGTTTAGATGCATCCCACGAAAGATCATTCATGACAATCGCTTGATAAAAGATTGGTTCAATCCTAACGATGAACACCCTGTTAGTTTCACTCGTAGCGGAGCATAGAGCGCGTACCACTTCCAAGTCTTCCTTGAAACCAACATCAGACTCAATTGATCATGTTTTGAGCTCGACCAAGCTGCTAGCTCGAATATCTCCCTCTCCAACTCGAGAGGAAAGTCCATAATCCGACTCCTGCGACGAGCACGGGATGGCAGTCGGCACCTGAGCAAGGAAGGGCACGGAAGAGGCGCAGCCGGACTGTCGGGCATTATTATATAGCGAGGTCCGTTGCCCTTCTTGAGGTACGGGAATTGTTGAGATGGTGAACAAGCCCGAAGTGGACCGCAAAAGCAATCAACGAATGACAAGGGGCTAGGAGAGAAGTGTGACGCCGGACGGGACGGGACACAACAGAACAACAGCGACACCAAAAAGGATGGCAAGAAAAACCTTTAAGACAGGGTTCGGGATACCGACCATTATGTAGTAGCTCTCCCTCTTCATTTTTATTAAGGAATGTTGCCAGGTAGTAGGTAAGACCCGAGTATAGCGAGATGAAAGGGGCCAGATAGTGTGGTACTTGCGACAGGTCAACATGCTCTTTACCGTTGCAAACACGACGATCTCAAGTCCAGAGACAGACACATTGGTGTGTTTGATAAGTCAATCAGAGTTGGCTAGGTTTGTCCGCTGCAGATCATAGGGTGGCCGCACCGCGAAACTAGGATAAATGAGAGTTGGTACCACGCCGACGGGGGTGATGGGTGGAAGCAGAGATGGCAATGCCGCGATCTAACCTCGGTTCAATGGCGTGATGCGCCTTCTGGAAAACATTACTTCTCTTCTCAGGCAGGTGGAAAGAACTCAGGAATGTGCAGAAATGCGTATTATTCTTTTAAAAACTCTATGGTAAAGCGGGTAGGTGAAGGTGAAGGAAAGTCGTAAGATCAAGATCAAAGGGACACGCAGTGTAGAGCGAAGATGTGTCAGGCTACTAGAACAAAAAATTCTACAAATACCAGAAGAAAAACAGAGAGTTAGCTAGGGATACAGTGTGTGTTGTTTTACGTTGGTGGGTCATGAGAAAGATTAGGTAAAAAGTACGATGGAGAGTCCAATTCTAAAGAGTCCAAAACCAAAAGAACAAAACCGTCGTAAAAGGGTCGTCATCGTCGTCAATCATCCGAATATCTTGATTTAAACACGGCGCCAGTTCGTGGCCCTGGATGCAGCACGGCTGCGACCCTGCTTGGGAGCAGAAGCAGAAGGGGTGGGCCTGTTCTCCTTGCTTGAGAGCGCAAGCGGCTTCTTGGTTCGAGAAGCACCCCCGAGCATGACACCTCCGCCAACAACGTTGGTCTCGCCACCCTGGTACTTGAAGTGCTGGATTGCGATACTGGAGGTATCGATGACCGGACGAGACTGGGTGCGGCGATGGGAAGATGTGCGGGGTGCTACATAGACGCCCTCCGACTTCACAGAAGACAGAGATTCCATCGAATTAGATCGAGAATGGCATCTGGAAGAAGCAGGAGAGGTCATCGAGGAAGAAGAGGAGGAAGAAGCTTTGTCGAAGAGGGAGCTGGCAGAGCTGGACTCCGAAACAGTCGATGCCGGTGATGCGGGTCGGGGAGCAGCAGCAGCAGCAGGTGTAGGAGGGACAACAGTGAACTTGTGGCCGCCAACCATCATGTCCATCTTCTCACCCAAAGTGAGCTTCGGGAGAGAGAGAAGAGGAAGGGAACGGAGGACGATGGGCGTAATGCCATTGCCTGTCCAAGAAACGCCGGCTGGGGAAATTTCCATAACAGTCTCGACAGCCTTTCCAGCAGTAAGAGCAAGTGCCCACTGGTTCCACGAAACACCACTAAGGATGGATGCGGCGAGGAGCGCAGGAGGCGGGGGAGAGGCAGCGTTGATGCGAAGAACGATATGGAAGTGAGGGCGCGAGGCCAGGGTAGCCAAGGACGCAGAGAGGTTGTTCGTAAGAGCTTCAATAGATTCTTCACTGAAGAGAGGCGCAAGGAGCAAACGTGACGTGAGAAGGGAGACAGCGTTCTGAACGGCAGATGGGAGCTTGGTGAAGGTGGTAGAAGACATTCTGGGTTGTAGTTTCGTGAGGATGATGATGACTTTAATATTACAATTAATAGACAATCTAGAAAGATGAAAACGGGCGTACCGAGAGTGAGACGGAAGCGTAGATTGGAGTGGAAACAAGCGTAGAATTGGCTAGGATCGGGACTGGGTCGTAAAGCCTGCGTCGAGCAGGAGTTCTAGTTGAGAGAGATTGGAACGGAAGAGAGAGAGCTGTGTGATGAACTTTGCCGTCTTCCTCCGCTAGCATTTATACATGTTGGAAGAGTGCAATGTGGCCACCGCTTTACTGCCGCTAGAGGGGATGAAAAGTACAACGCCTTTTTGTCACGAGGGAAAAAAGAACAAAAGAGTAGAAGCTTCGCATCATTTTTGGTCGACACGTGTCGCGCTCCTCCATTGCTAATTCATGGACTTTCCAAATCGGGGAAAGGACAAAGTTGAGGCGCTATTGTACTCCGGCCAGGGCCAGAGTTACCGGCCGACAGTGCGTTGTAATCCGGACGGGTGCCTGAAGGAGATACCCCGCTTTGCATTGAAGGTGATGCAACGTGTAAAATGAAATCCCGCATCCATTCCGACAAATGCTTTTACAGTTCGAAAGACGAAGATTTGCTGCAGTCAACCTTACACTAACGGACGGTGGGCGTCGATTTTGGTCAGACTTTGGTCCCACACCGTGTAAGGATCTCAGTGCGGTCATTGAAATTTTTGAATAGTTGTAATTCAGGAGCCCGAACATCGCTTGCCTAGAGACATCAAATGTATAATAGAAGAAGACAATGAGGCAAAAGAGTACAAGGGCAACCCACAAGGTCACTTTACAGCATCTCGGCTAAGGAGAGAGCACGAAAATACGTCCCAAATAATACAACAGAACTTGAAGAAACTTCAAGTCCGTTCGAAATGTTGGAGGTCGACTAGGAAGTCATATTTGGGTGATGGCGGAGAGCAAAGAATGTCAGTGTCATTATTGGTGCCGCGGACGTTGTTGCTCTCAACTTCCGTGTTGAATCTCCACTGTTGCGACTCTTCTTCCCTGTGTATCCTCTCTCTTGGCGACTATAAACCAAACAAAATTCTCCCGGATCAGAATTTCTTGCGCCCTTCTCGGACTGAACATTCTAACTCTATCAACATTGATACTTATCTCCTTCTCTTCACAACCTTTCGCCCAGAGATTTGGTCTTCGTTCCCAGTCTCTAACCTTCCTAGCGTGCTGTTGTGTACAGAGATGCAGTTACTTAATGAATTCCCTGCCGCAGACGTGTTTTTTAGGTCTTCCAAACCACAGGCGTCGCGAATCTGTTGCTTAGAGGAGCGGTACTGTTCTTCGAAATCACTCAGCCCCCCGAAACTTCATCCAATAATAAGCACCCTCCAATTTCTTGCAAAACCGAACTATCACGCATATCTCCTCGATTAGTATCAACCACATATCCGCATTTAAAGCCTCTTGAGTTGGGCACTTCCTTCTTTGCACCTCCTACCCTTCCCTTACGATGCCTTACACATTTACCAATTACGACGTGCAAAACAGTGCGATCATCCCGTCGGATGAAAAGTCGGGCACCATTGGCTACCGTATCACCACTGAACGAAGAAGTATAATTGATTCTCCCAAGCGGACTGTAATCTACAAGACAGGTGCAGATGGTCAGCTGAAGGAAGGCGAACCGCAGGTTATACTTGCGAAGATTGAATTTAAGGAGGAGAAGATGGAGGTTGGTGGCGTGTCGAAAACATTTGCTGAGGTTAAGCAGAGAGTGGGAGGAACATTCAGTTCGTGAGCCCTCTCTTTTCTACTTTTTCGTTGACAAACCGCCAATATGATCTATTTAAGGACTCTTCATTGGAAATGGGATAAAAACGGCAAGAAGTACGAGATTAAGGTCAAGAAGGGTGATTTCTTTGTCTGTCCCTCTCCCCTTTCGTTCCCGCACTCTCGTTGACCGACTCCTCATTCAGGCAAGAGAAGTCGGAAAAACAGAACTTGTAGCAACATATGAACCTTTCAAACTTAAGCCAATGGGCAAGTATGTTCTCGGAAAAATGACTTTCCACCAAGAGCTTTCCGAGAGTGACCAAACCTGGCTTTGGGTCGCGCTCATGTTCTATGATCTTGAGATACCTGCAAAGCAACGTCCACTTGTGCGTGTATTCTTTTTTTGGAGTTCCTTTCGTTCAAGTGTCTGACTTGGATCGCGCTCGCTTCTTTAGACTTTCAAAGAAGCTGCTGGAGGTGCGGCATTGAGTGTTGCTGGAACGATTGCGGGTAATGCTGTAGGTATGGCTGTTGGGAGCTGTTGTACTATCATGTAGGATGTAGACTCTCTGCATCCTTTTTTTTGCACTTGAGGGGTTTGGGTCATTGTAGTATACCTATTCTTTTTTCACCTTTGGCTCAGACACTATACCATTTTCTGCTTCTGTAGCTATTACTATGCATACTTCAAAACATATTTGAACCCGCGCCAAGACCAAGGTTGACGCCCGTCTTCACCCGCGTGTTCATTGGACGTCAAAAAATCATTCTGGAGTTTCATGGTTGCAACAAACCAAAAACCAGCTTTCTTTCGGTCCTTGTGGTAATTACATCCTTGTTGACGCATTCTCTCCTGATAATTATACCAGGCTGGAGGAATTGCAGGAACCTCTGTCGACCTTCGTTTTCCCAATCGACACCATTAAGACGCGTCTCCAGGCCCCTCAAGATTTTCTCGAAGCAGGTGGTTTCAGAGGCATTTACTGTGGTATTGGAAGTGTAGGTGTTGGAAGTGCACCAAGAGGTTCGTTGTTCCGTTATTTTCTATCTTTTTATTCTTCAAAACCTTCAACCAGTTGCTTCATTCTTCTCAACATACGATACTCTCAAACATGATCTACCTTCAAGTTAAGAAGCAGCACTACTCAAGCATATGATATCTGCCTCAGTCGGCGAAGTCGTGCGTTAGCCAGCCTAACTTTACCCAATTTCCGCCACGATCTGCCTTTCCTATAGGCTGCTTGCCTGGTTCGCATACCAACCGAAGTTATCAAAACCAGAGCTCAAACTTTTTCCCACAATACTTCCACTTCGGCATCGTTAGTGGCAGCACGGACGACTATTCAAGCCGAAGGTTGGAAAGGTACTGTACCAATTTGAATTATTCGAACCGCTGTGTGACCTGTGACCTCGAGTTCGAACTTTTGGATTCGAACTCCTTCCTAATATGGCAATTTAGCGCGCGTAAGCGCGAGCTCCGGAAGCTTTTAGAGCCTCAGGGATACCTTTTTCATGTCCAGAAGGTGTGACCAGCGCGAAATTTCGAACTTTTGGAGGTCGCTGTGACCTGTGACGTTCGAATAATTCAAATTGGTACAGTATTACCAATATTATGCTCGAGGTATTTCATCTTAAATCTCTTGATTTGTTGTCGTATAAACTGACATTTTTCTCAAGGTACAATCCACTGCCGTCCAATTTCCTCTGTATGAACATCTGAAGACGCTATTGTCCAACTGGCGCCATCCTAAACCCTCGTTATTGGCGCCGTGGTCATTACTGCCCCCAACTCCCGTGTCGAATCACCACCCCTGCGACTCTTCTTCCCCGTGTATACTTTCTCATGGAGACCATAGGCCATACAGGATCCTCCTGGATCAAAATCTCTTGCGTTCTTCCCGGACTGAACGTTCCAACTCTATCAACATTTTGATATCTATCTCCTTTTCTTCGATACCTTTCGCCAAGAGATATGGCCTTCGTTCCTAGTCTTAGTGTGCTGTGTACAGGAACGTATTTTCCTATTGGTACCTTGCTGCCATCGTGGTTTTAAGGTTTTTGAGCTATGGAAGCAACCAATTTGTTGCTTGGAGTTTTTCAAAGCCACTCCAGCCCCTCGAAACCTTACACTTCATCAATATTAAGCACCCTCCGTTTTCTTTGCAAATCGAACTGTCAGGCCAATCACCTCGATTGTTATCAGCCCGCTCATCGGCATTTAAAGCCTCTGCAGTTGGACACTTTCTTCCCTGCACCCCTACCCTTCTCTCACGATGCCCTTCACCTTTACAAACTACGACGTGCAAAACAGTGCAGTCATTCCGTCAGATGAAAAGTCGGGCACCATTGGCTATCATATTACCACTGAACGCAGTCGGCTTGATTCTCCCAAACGGACTGTGTTCTACAAGACTGGTGCAGATGGGCAGCTGAAGGAAGGCGAACCAGAGGTTATCCTTGGGAAGATTGATTTTAAGGAGAAGAAGATTGAGGTTGGAGGAGTGTCAAAAACATTTGCTGAGGTTAAGACCAAGACAGGTGGGACATTCAGCCTGTGAGTCTTCTCTATTCCGGCCATTATTGCCAAGGCGTTGATGTGATCCATTTAAGGACACACCAATGGAAATGGGACAACAATGGCAAGAAATACGAGATTAAGTTCAAGAAGGGTGATTTCCTTGTGCGTCCCTCACACTCTCTTTTCGACCTTCAATAAGATTGAAGGACTCCTCATTGTCAGGCAACAGAAGTTGGAAAGACGGAACTCACAGCGACATATGAACCTTTCAAACCCAAGCCGATGGGTAAATATGTTCTCGGAAAAATGACTTTCCACCAAGAGCTTTCGGAGAACGATCAAACCTGGCTTTGGATTGCGCTTATGCTCAATGATATTGAGCTCCCCGCAAAGCAGCGTCCACTTGTGCGTGTCTTTCTTATTTGTTCCTTTCGTTTATTGATCACGTTGGCTTTTATAGACTTTCAAGGAAGCAGCCGGAGGTGCAGCGTTGAGTGTTGCTGGGACTATTGCAGGTAACGCTGCAAGTATGGCTGTTGGGAGCTGTTGTACTATTATGTAGGGTGGGAGCTTTCGGGATCCCCTTTTTTGCGCTTGGGTGGTTTGGGTCTTTGCAGTATAAGTAATTTTCTCACTTTTGGGTGAGACACTATATACCATTTTCTGCTTCTGTAGCTTTTACTATGCCTTTTTTTCAAACGTATTTGTGGCAGCAAGAGGCAGACTTTGATGTCCGGCTTCACCCGCCTGTTCGTTCAGAACCACCATGTATCAAATTACCCTTGGCCCTTAACCCGGATTCCAAAACATTTATCCGCTCCAAAATCGGCTTATCACTCGCGCGTTGTCGCTGCTAGTGACTCCTTGATTTTATTCTAAGCTTGTTGGACGTCAAAATTAATTCTAGAGTTTATGGCTACCACAAACCAAAAACCGGCGTTCTTTCAGTCCCTTGTGGTAATTACACACTTGTCATTGTGTTCTCTTCTGATTATAACACCAGGCTGGAGGAATGGCAGGGACTTCTGTTGACCTTCTGTTTTTCCCAATCGACACTATTAAGACGCGTCTGCAATCCCCTCAAGGTTTTCTCAAAGCCGGTGGTTTCAAAGGCATCTACCGTGGTATTGGAAGTGTAGGCGTTGGAAGTGCGCCAGGAGGTTCGTTTTTTCTTCATTCCCAACCTTTTCACGTTTTGAACTATTCTACTAGCTGCTTTATTCTTCTCGACATACGATACCCTCAAACATAATCTACCTCTAAGCGAAGAAGCAGCCCCGCTCAAGCATATGATATCTGCTTCAGTCGGCGAAGTCGTGCGTTACCCTCGCTCTGCCCAATTTCCGCTGGAACATGTTTTCGTCTAGGCTGCTTGCCTGGTTCGCGTACCGACCGAAGTTATCAAAACCAGAGCTCAAACTTCTTCCCACAATACTTCCACTTCGGCATCGTTAGTGGCAGCACGAACTACAATTCAAGCTGAAGGTTGGAAAGGTCTTTATCGCGGTTTTGGCATTACCATTATGCGCGAGGTATTTCATTCCACATCTCTTGATTTGCTGTCGTATAAACTAACATTTTTTCGACAGATACCGTTTACTGCCATCCAATTTCCTCTATACGAACATCTCAAGACGCGTCTGTCCGACTGGGTTCATCGTAAACCCCTCTATGCCCACGAAGCCGCACTATGTGGGAGCATTGCCGGTGGGGTAGCTGCAGCTGCGACGACACCGTTAGATGTGCTCAAGACACGGATTATGTTGGACCTTAGAGTCCGTATCCATCTCTTTCTTTCATTCCCCTGAAACAACTAATATTTTATTTTCAAGAGTGCTGGTGGCGAACGAATGCCCTCCGCACTCTCACGATTCTACCAGATATATGCAAACGAAGGTGCCAAAGCCCTCTTTTCAGGTGTCGTTCCCCGGACAATGTGGATATCAGCAGGTGGTGCTGTGTTCCTTGGAGTGTACGAGTGGGCAGTTCATGGGCTTATGCGCTACACCTAGCTAGTGGATGCGCTTCCCTGTGAAGTAGGTTACGTTGCGGTGACCCCCATCGTGGGAATAGCGTTGGTCCTTTGTTGCTTCTAGACTTGATCTAGTCGTCGAACTACGTTCTTTGTACCCACAGACAACGCCTCTCATTGTTCCAATTCGACGAGTTTCCAGCACTCCCTCCAGTCTTTCAGCCGCTTCAATTTTCTTTTCACCACATCATGTTATCCAATTCTACAACATACTTATGGCTCTCACGGTTTCTTTGTAGTGTGACTCGAGCCGTGGTATTACTCAGCGACAACCTCCGACTCGGAATCGAATTTCGACCACACTATGTCCTTCGCTGTCACTCATTGGTCTACGCCAGTAGCTCCTCTTTATTATGGTCCCACGCACGGCACCCTCGCAGCGTTTATAAACCACGGCCTGGTCTTAAAATTCGGAGTATTGAATTTCCAAATACGCGATGTCTTCCACTATCTTGTCCACCATCGAGGTCGTGCAACACTCCCACGCTGTACATTCCAGATGGCTTCCTAACTTTAGTGCTATCCAAATTGAATCCATGGAACAAGACACGGTTATTGCAACTTACGCGCGACCCTGGAACCCTCAACTCATTAACAAGTGGTGGGAAGAGAAAGCGCTCGAAACTGAAAGACCGCGGGATCGTACCACGGACGCAACTGTGCAACAGGAAGCGAGGGCAATTCTAATGGCCTTTGAAAAGGTAGTCGGCCGTGAAGAAGATGAATTGATTGGTGAGTGTCTAACAACTAGTATCAAGAGCTTTCAAAGTCAATTCTTTTGTTTTCCTTTTCAGATTGAAGAATTTATAATGCTGGTAGCCGCTTTCAATCAAACAGCTCCTTTCAGATCCACTGTTGAAAAGCTCATTGTATCTCCTCGACATCGCAAAAAGTATGTTTTTGCTTACTCTCCGCATACCTAAATCACCTATCACCATCCCAAGAGGCGCTAGAAGGCTCTTAATGACAAGACTCGAAGAACTTGCTCTTCGGAAAAGACGAACTCACTCTTCTTAATACTTGAGAGGGAAGTCCTGCTGAGCAATTCTATCCTAGGTTGGGTTATATTGAGGTTAGTCCACCTCATAATACATGGATAAATCTGGCTGCAAATTCTTTGTTAAGCTTGTGCGGATTCCTCTGTTTGGAATATTTCCAGACGAGAAACTTGGAGTTCCTGCAGGTGTGTGGCTCTATGAGATGTTACCGGAGCATGAAAAGTAAGTGGTCCTCAACAAGTACTGAAGGTATGAATTCTTGACAGCTCAACCGTTTTGCAGATTGTGGGTTCCTAAAAATGTTTGCAAAGTCAGCAGAGATTTAGGTGGATTCGAAATACTGGGCAAGGAGCAATTGTCACGTATTCCGATTCTTTGCGACACAGTTGGTAAATTCTTATAACACCCTTGATGTGAAGAACGCGGCAAGTTCCAGAGATCGACTTCAACCTTGATATAAATGGCATCCGCCGCGAGTGGAATTCAACAAGATTTACTGGTCCCTGTCCTCTTTTTAGGTTCATTGGAGTGGTTGTCCACCTGAGGCTAAATATGCATCCTAACCATGACCACCTACATGTACAGCTTGACTAGCTCCCAATGCCTTGCTCTCCTACAGTCGACATCCCTTTAGAAATATGGCTACATATCACAGCTCATCTTTCTTCGCGAGAAGTTCACTGCATTTCTCCGCTTTCCCGATTATTTCGTCAATTGTGGATCGAGAGGAAGCGAAAACGGATTGCTCTCTCAACCACCAGCGAGCCATCTGACTTCACCGGTCATTTGGATGTATCAGAAAGACACTGGAAAGCCGTTACTTATGATATTTGGAAGAACTTCAAGGCTCGAATGTGCGAACATCTTGCCTCTTTATCGAGACCAAACGCTGATGTTTTTACGACAGAGACTCGGGTGATGCAGGTCACACAAAGAGCATTGTCTTTTATTCATCTCCATATCAAAACCACCAAACCACTCGGTCAATTTTCGATTATATTGTAGGCTGTGCGGAGGGGACTGAGTCCGAAGCTGCATCACTCTGGCATACCAGCTCACTTTCCTTGGCATACGAAGAGTTCGTATCTGTGGATTCTTTGGCCTTTCTCCATCAGCCGCCGTCCATGACATCCTGCCCTTATCATTGCCTGGCCATTTCTAGTATATGGACGACGTTCTCTTCCCGCCTCCGGGATCTCGCAATTTCAGTGTCCTACCCAACAGTACTAGCGCACATCCTTCCTGCACGAACGCAGCCGCTTCCCAGGTTGGAGGTTATGCGTCTCGGTTACCTGTACAGGCTGTGGGACACTCTTCCATCTGGGGTTGTGCAGTCTGATCTGATGTTGGAAAGACTTGCACAGTTGTATACTAACCAATCACTTCAAGTGCTTGAAATGAAGCTGCTGTATCCAAGCAGTTCTTTTCACAATGGGGGATTGTTTTTGGCTGAAAAGCTACTGCCCAAGCGCCATATTTATCCTCAGCTCCGTCGTTTTTGGATCGCGACAGAGTGTGTTGATAACATTAACTCATCCCAAACCTCCCACATTAGTTCATTTATACGTGCGCATGCAAGGACGTTGAGAGGCGTCGCCGTGCATAACTTCCCTGCCGTGATTCGGGACCTGTTTGTCAATACGCCGGACTTCTCGCTACAACCTTCCCTTTCTATAGCTTTTGGTGATCAAGCATCCTTACAGTCGGTACCTCAAACCGCCGCTGTCACGAAAACTCTTGTGGAGCTTCAAATGCCATTCGGGTATGACATTTCTCCCAGACACAACCTCCCATGCCTCCGTCGTTTGACTATTGGTATTGAAGACCTGCGTCTCGAATCTTTTGACCATTTAGCGAGAAAAGTTCCTCAGCTACTTTCATTGAGTGTTTCTTACTCCAATGTTTCATGCACTCATAGTGACATTTCACGACGAATCGCGATTGGTATGGCAATTGTAATGAGAGATATAGATTTTCTCATTCATATTTTATAGCACCTGCTTCAATTCTTTCACAATGGAACCTCAAAGACTTAACTCTATACCCAGAGGCTGGTATCGTTCCCATTGCACCGAATTACTCGCTTATGCGGGATATCGCCCGACTTGTTCCCAGTATCGAATCCTTCGTTGGGAGTGGTGATATGTCTGAAAAACGTGAAGATTGGGAGGCAGTATGGCCATGGTCTCGAAATGTGTATATTGATCCACTTTTGGATGGGTATTGATGTGGTATCTTTTTCTGGTGAGCCGTGGTTCACGGGCGCCTATGTGGCTTCTACCTTTTCAACCGACCTGCTCGCAAGGTGAGCTGCGCCGGAGTCATATACTCCGGTCTTGTGACAAGCATTGAATCCTTTCATCGTCTTAGTCATCGTATTTATTAGCCCAAGTTTTCAGCTACAATTTGTGTCATCACGAACTATTGAACGTCTTGCGCATTTCGGTTTTGACGAACTTGTATCGTTCTCCATTCCACTCTCGAGGCTGATTTAATTTCTGCTCCATTTAGTAATCTTCACTGCGCATTGTTTGTCGTGCTTCTTCGAAATATGACTCGTGCTTGAATGCTTATAAGCCGAAATTCTGAGGCTCCTACTCCCCAGCTTTGAAGTCCCAGCCACACCATGACCTCTACTGCAACACCCTCGTCCAGCATTGAAATCGTACAATACTCCCACGCTGTTCATTCCAAACGGCTTCCTGAGTTTGCTACTATCTTGATTGAATCCATGGAACAAGATGGACTTATTGCGACTTTCACTCGTCCCTGGAATCCTGACTTTATTACCAAATGGTACGAAGAACGGGCCGTAGAAACTGAACGACCTTGGGACTATGCTACAGACCCAAGTGTACAAAAGGGAGCGAGAGCGATTGTTATGGCCTTTGAGAAGAAGGACGGTAGCGAAGATGAGTTGGTTGGTAAGTTTTCAGTAATAGTATTAGAACATGAGAACTAATCTGACGTTGGTTTGCAATAAGGATATGTGATGTTAGCAGCATCTTTCAATCAAACGGGTCCTTTCAGGTCTAGCGTCGAAAAGCTCGTCGTCTCTCCTCAGCATCGTAGAAAGTACGTGTTTCTTCCCTTCTATTTATATAGCTGGTCACCTCGCTCTTTCCCAAGAGGCATCGCAAGACTCTTGATGGCCAAACTGGAACAGATAGCTCTGCAACGAAAACGAACGCTCATTATTCTTGATACTGAAGAGGGCAGTCCTGCTGAGAAGATTTATCCAAAGTTGGGTTACACTGAGGTCAGCCCCTTTATAACACGCTTATAGCTGTTTGACTGCAAGATGGACATTTAAGTTTGGTCGGATCCCTCTGTTTGGCATATCACCTGTTGAGAAACGTGGACTTGCTGGAGCTGTGGGATTCTATAAGATTTTGCCGCAGCATGAAGAGTAAGCACCCTTTATTATGATGAAGAGCATTGAAAATTGACCATTTTGATATTTTCAGGCTGTGGGCTCCCGAGATATAAAGCCAAGAACTTCAGGTAGTCAATGTAACAAGCAACGACTCTTGCATATCTGCTGATAAGCTATACCCTACGATGTGACTAAACTTGCTAAAAGGCCACCTCTGGCTCTGCGCATGAGAGAAAAGTCTCGCAGTTGGATGCAGACGGAATTCATGGTCAGGTATCAGAAAAGCATAGATGTGTTCTGCCAATAAAGCGACTCCCTGACTTATGCGCGTCATTCAAATTTTATATCCACTTTCTCATAAGGTAAACTGGGCCGGAGTTATGTATTCCTATCTTGTGACCGACATTGGACTCCCTCATCGTCGTCGCCGCCGTTCACCCTTTGAACCATAGTTACTTCTTTGTTTTTTTTTTTTTTTGTTTTGTTTTCAAGTCGTTACGAGCAAGCTGCTACTTATACCATACATCGCGTGACATATGGCACGGCTCAGAAACGCCGACAGGATTGGAAGCCTGCATGTGATCTTCTATCTTGATCCTGACTGTCGCAACCAAATAACTTTTGCAGGGCGTCTGATTTCTACACCAGTTGACAAGCTTAGGCCAGACTTCAGTATTGCTTCTGTGATGAGCGGCCGTCGATCTGAGAAGCTTTGAGTGGACCGACACAATGTCTACTTTTCAATCTCCTCCTCAAATCAATTTCTTGTCTTTTGGTGATGGCTTGTTACTTGCGAGTTACTACAACGTCGGGAAATCATCTCACTAAGCTTTTTTTTAGCCAAAAGTTGCTTAGAGTTCAATTACATTTTGGCCAAAGTCAATTTTGGCGAAAACTAATACACCTTCCTGTTTGTCAGACCTTGCGATATAACGGTTCGAGTTCATCTCATAGTCACATCCTCCAAAATTCTGTCCTGTCCGCTCTATCACAGACCAAAACGAATAGGGACAAAACGTTGCCCCAATGCCTATAAAACACAGCACCTCACCAAGTCAAGCTTTAGTTCTGAACGTTTCTTCTTTTACTGCTTGGACAGTACCTTTTTCCACTTTCTTTTGCTTTATTCTTTAATACTATGCACTACGTGCCTACTCTCGCACTTCTCTTTGGTGTCGCCATATCCCGCCCATTGAGCTTGAGCATCGGCCGTCGACAAGAGACGGACGTTAACAAATGTCGCCCATTGGGCAAGGATCGCTGCACTCTCACTGTAACAGGTGCCTATGGTATTTCCTATTGATACGATTCTCAGGCTGAACATTGAATAACAGATTCGCTTATCGACTTCCCAGCGCCAGGCAGGGATAACAATGGCCAAGGGTCAACCGAGGAGACCAACGGCAAAGTAAGGACAGCCCCTTTCCACCAAGATATTTAATCATTTTCCGCATTTTAGTTTGTTTTCGACTCAGGATGTTTTGCAAAGACGATTCATTCAGATGTGCAACCTTTAGTGGGTCATGAGCCAGCGCAAAATTTCCTATATACTGACCTGGCATAGGGTACTGGGAAAGGATTCGGCGGACCAATCAACGTCGAAGGCTTTTCTGCGCCGATTGACTTCTTTGCTCAAACCATTGGTGGTGCGGATATCACCGGCATCAAATTCACGTTTTTAGGCAAAGAATTCACTGATTGTGACTGCGAGGACGATAGTTCTGGATTGACCGGAAAAACTGCTTGCCGATGCGAATTTGATTGTCCACCAGGTCCTGCATCTGGATTTGCATCTGGATTTTGTGGGATGCACGTCACCCAGGTGAGTTATTCTCCTGTTCATAAACGCGCCAGAAGAGAACTCATATCTTGCTTTTTATCAAGTTCCAAAAACCAGACCCTTCGAAGGACAACTACAAGCTTGATATTAAGCTCTTCGATGCTGTCCAGACCCCCATTGGTGACAGTGTGGGTCCAAAAGATGCCTCAGCGAATGTAGGCATCGACGTTACCAGCAAGCTTCCCTTTGTAATGATAGTTACTGCTCAAAACGTCGATGATGATCCCATCAAGTTCGCATATGCTGGCCAGAATTTCGATAGCAATGCAGCGCAATGTTCTGTCGGGGGCTATGATAGTGGGAAGCGAGAGATGGACTGTGGGTTTACGTGTTAATGTTTTCGCTGGGATGCAGGATCATACTATTGGATACTACCACCAATGTATATATTTACAATTTAAACAACCTCAAGGTCACCACATTATGTTCTGCAATGTAGATGATATTCTTAACCTGGGATGCAAGTATGTTTTTTCTGACTAACCCATCGTGAATTATACCCTCAGCGTACTTCTTTCATGCCAGAATGGGAATGCAGGCGGAATCCCTCCATTCTTGCCGAATCACTACCAAGTCCTTCTCCCGATCTTTTTCGGGTTTTTCGGACATATCCGCTTCAAAAGATGAAGGGATACTATCTACCTCTCTAGCTCTTTATTTAGGGTATATATTAGCAAGCTGCGCCATAATGATATATTCTCGTCGCCTTGATAATCGTTGGTCAAACATCCGATTCCATACAGTGACAAATAGTATCTCTCTCACCTGGTAAGTGTCCGGCACTGCTGACCTTGTTTTCCCTCCCTTACTAATCTTAACTGTGTATCACTGTGATGGTCCTCACGGCTCCCTCGTAGCATGACTCGAGCTAGGTCGTTTATAAGCGAAAAACTCCCCAGCTTCCAGTATTAACATTGAATTACTGACTAGACCATGTCTGTTACCACCACCATCACCTCACCCGCTATTAAAATTGTGGAATACTCTCACGCCATTCATTCTAAATGGCTTCCTAGCTTCACTACCATCCAAATTGAATCCATGGAACAAGACGCGCTTATTGCAACTTTCACGCGTCCTTGGAATCCTGATTCTATTACCAAGTGGTACGAAGAGCGAGCACGAGAAACTGAACGACCTTGGGATTCCGCTACGGACGAAAATGTGCAAAAGGGAGCAAGAGCAATTGTTATGGCGTTCGAGAAGAAGGAAAGCGGTGAAGATGAATTGGTTGGTGAGTTCTCGATGAATATTGTTAATGAACCTAAGAAATTCAAGTTGATCTGACGTTTGCTTGCATTAAGGATATGTGATGTTAGCGGCATCTTTCAGCCAAACAGGTCCTTTCAGATCTAGCGTCGAAAAGCTTATAGTATCTCCTAGACATCGTAGAAAGTATGCGCCTCCTTCCCTCTGCTTATCGGCTCGCTCACATCTTTCCTCAGAGGCATCGCAAAACGTTTAATGTCCAAACTCGAACAAATTGCTCTACAGCAAAAACGAACGCTCATCGTTCTGGATACCACAGAAGGAAGTCCCGCAGAGAAGATCTATCCCCGGCTGGGTTACACTGAGGTCAGTCCCGTTCACAATACACCATTGATTCTTCAGTTGTAAAGCGTTTTTGAAGTTTGGTCGGATTCCGTTGTATGGTATATCACCTGTTGAGAAACTTGGACTTCCTGGAGCTGTGTGTTTCTATAAGATCTTGCCGCAACATGAAGAGTACGTCCTCCTCAGTGATTACGAAGGATACTGAAAGTTGACTGTTCTGTGATTTTATAGGCTATGGTTACCAAGGTCCTTGCGAAACTAGCATAGAATTAGAGGGGTTGAACACTTGCTCGAATAACAGCCAGCCATCTGATTTTCGAATATCAAGAATGAGACTACACTATAGGTGTGCTGACGAGGATGAACCTACAGGGTTTCACTGGCAGCCTAAATAAGATAAAATTTCCTACGGATTATGTTGGAGAACAAAGAAAAAGATTATTTGTCGACAGTTAATATAATCAGCTGTCCACTCTTGTAGGCAAGGGCAGCCATATTGTCGAAGAACTTGTAACTGGATAAATGAGAGTAGCGAGGGGGAATCCAGTATCTAGACTGTTTCAATGATATAATCAACCACTGTCTATCCTCTGAAATAGAAAACATCGTGCGCGGGGTTACGCTCTGATCATTTGGAATCATGAGGTATTGGCCACGAGGCTGGGAATGGATAACAGTTTGATCTGGCAGAACGATACTAGTTGAGAGAACTTCCGACTCTCCCGTAGCCATATCCCATACTCGAACATTGTGGTCAAAGGAACAGGACACAATGTGAGAGCCATTAGGTGAGAAGGTGACAGACTTAATCCAATGGGAATGGCCAGTTAGCTCCTGCTCTAAAACACCGGCTGCGGCGTCCCATATTCGAATGGTTGTATCGGAAGAGCCAGAGGCGATACGGGAGCCATCAGGTGAGAACGCGACAGACATAACCGAATCAGAATGACCTATCAGCACGTACTCCGACTCTCCTGAGGCTGTATTCCACACTCGAACTGTGTGGTCATCGGAACCAGACGCAATGCGAGAGCCGTCAGATGAGAAGGCGACAGAGTTGATCCGGTTGGAATGTCCTACCAGCTCTTCCTGCGACTCTTTAGTTGCTGAGTTCCACACTCGAACAGTGTTGTCTGCAGAGCCAGACACGATCCGAGAGCTGTCAGGCGAAAACACGACAGATGTTACTGAATGAGAATGGCCAATTAGCTCATACTCTGACTCTCCTGTCTCTGAGTTCCACACTCGAATGGTATTGTCATCAGAGCCAGAGACAATGTGAGAACCATCAGGTGAGAACGTGACAGACATGATCTCATAGGAATGGCCGGCTAGCTTGTGGTCTAACTCGCCGGTTGTTGAATTCCACACTCGAATAGTGTCAGAAGAACCAGAAGCAATACGGGAGCCGTCAGGTGAGAATACGATAGACGGGATGAAACGTGAATGACCTGTTAGGTCATACTTTAACTCTCCAGTCTCTAAGTTCCACACTCGAATGGTAGCATCAGAAGAGCCAGAAGCAATACAGGAGCCGTCGGGTGAGAATAAGACAGATGAAACCGAGTGAGAATGGCCTGTCAGTTCATATTCCGACTCTCCAGTCTCTGAGTTCCACACTCGAACGATATTGTCATCGGAGCCTGATACAACACGAGCACTGTCGGGTGAGAAGTTCACAGACGTGACTCGATTAGAATGGCCGTTCAGCTCGTGCTGCAACTCTCCGGTTGCTGCGTTCCACACTCGAACTGTGTTATCGGAAGAGCCAGAGGCGATGCGAAATCCGTCAGACGAAAACGCGACGGACATGACCGAATCTGAATGGCCCAGTAGCACGTACTCTGACTCGCCTGTTGTCGTATTCCACACTTGAACGGTATTAAAAGAGCCAGCGACGATGCGGGAGCCGTCAGGCGAGAGCGCGACTGACGTGATCCAATTGGGGTGGCTAGTCAGCTCATGCTCCGACTCTCCTGTTGTCGCATTCCACATTCGGATTGTGTTTGAAGAGCGGGACACAATGTGAGAGCCATCAGGTGAGAACGAAACCGACCTAATTCCGTCGGACTGGCCAGTTAAGACCATCTCACATGAATCCCAGTATTTCGGGAGCCCAGACGAGATCTTAGGAAGGAATAATGCAGAAAAATATTTTCGTCGAATGTGCGACTCAGTCGGTAGCCACACTAACGCTGATTTGTAGGTTTCGAGAGGATTTCTTGTGAGAAGGTCGATGTTTTGAGCTATAAACCGACGTGCGTCACGCAGTACGGACTGCAATTTCGGATCGGTCTGAGAACTGTTGAGGCATCGGTTGAGATATATGAAACCGTACAACTCACGCGGAAGACACCTGTTTCTAAGTTTTGTAAGGCTGCGATAGAAGGATATAACACGTCTAGAAGGCTTAAGCATTCCACCCAATGCAGTACATGGGAATCGAAAAAATCAGTCAGTTTGTTTGTCAAACTTCCACAGAAACCAGACCCATGATAATGTGTGGGCCAAAACTGGCAGGCGTACTGCAAGGATTCTGGAATTCGTTGAGGATCGACGTGACCTGGGATAGAATCCTCCGTTAACTCGCATATATTCTCCTGGAGAGTGTCCATAGTTGTCAGACAGGCACGTGTCAGCATGGTATTACCTAGAACGGCGTCGCAGACATAACCACGGGAACGCTCAGGGTCTCCAAGATAGTCAGGGAACGATGCGTGTAATGTGCTGACCACCGTGCCATTATCATGTGTGCGAAAGTGAAGAACAGAGTGAAGCCTAGTCAAGGAGACGAGAACCTCTGGCACCCTGAAAGACAAAAGGGCTGCCAAGGACTCAACAGTTAACGATTTTTGAGTATAGATGATAGTGGAAAGAATATGTAGCAGTCGATCCTTTTCCGTTTGTTCAAGAAGTCGAGTGGCCTCATCCAGGATGCTCGTGTATAGTCCATCGATGGGGCTCACTTGGAGCCACGTCGGGTTGCGACCCATTTGAATCACCTGTGAAAGCCTTTCTGTAACATCTCCTTCACTACCAATGTACTCGCAAGTGGTGGCTGCATAAATGAAAAGCTTTCCAGCTTGATTATGCAGAGCGGTTAACTCTGCCTCGGCTGGCCAAGAAGGATCAACACCGATGCCACGCGCTCTTTGGTCATCAGCCAAATGCCGAAGGCGCTCCTCAAGGAAAAGGCGGATGTCTCGCTCAACTAAGCTTTCTTCTACATCATGTAGATGAAATTTCGTGGAAGAGCAGTCAGACAGACGCAGCCGAGATTGGAATACACGATCGGGATGGAAAGTGAGGAGGAATTTGACAGGAAGGGTCGGTGCGTGCGCCCAGAGGTTAGATAGCAGGGTGGCAACATGATTCTCGTTCCCACATTCATCAAGCGCATCGATGACAACGATAATGGGACCCCCGATCTCAGAACCGCATGCCTTCAACGGTTCGACGACGAGATGTCGGAATGACCGTTCAACGGATCCCTCCTCCATATTTTCTAAAACCTTGATAATCTGGGAACGAAAAGAAGGGAATCGAATGGCAAGTTGGTATACAATTGAGGGAATAATTCGATTTGCACTACTGCAGTGGGTGTCGGCTCGTGAACAAAAGAAAGAGCCTCCAAGAAGCCGACTCCGTTCAAGGATGCGACATAGGGTATTCACGATAGTCGTTTTCCCAGTACCAGCCATACCGCTGAGGCAGTAAATGCGCCTGTCGTCCGGACTTGTCGCCCAGCATATCATAGCTGAAAGGATCTCCGCTCTAGTCTTAGGGGTACAGAGTCGTCGAGGAACGGGGCCATCCGCCGTGTAGAAAGCTTCGTAGACCGGTTTCAATTCATCCTTCTAATATTAATCAGAGAAATGAGGACATTGAAAAACAAAAGACGACGACATACGAGGTAAGCTTTGGATGTTATGTTAAACGTTTCGACGCCAACGCTCTCGGTTGACACACAGGTGTCGATCTGTAAGTAGATGAAATGTCGGGAAATCCATCCTGACGAGAGCTGCTTACAAGGAATACGTCTAGGAGGTCTGAAATCCTTTGGACTATAGCTCCAACTTCTGTTTTATCTTTATTGACATTTGCAAAGGCACTGGCTCGATTTCGATCTGAGATGGACTGAAGGACAAGAATTTGTTCGTCTATAGATCTGATAGATAAAATATAGGTTGCATGACCTATTAAGCTGGACAAAACTAACGCGATGAGGCTATTAATGCGAACAGATGAACGTTCATTGCCATTGAGCGACTTGACCGTGCTTGTGTTGAGCACAGTAGCCATAGCATTCAGCGTCCTTTGAATACGGCCAGCCGCTTCTACGTTGCTGCGAGTATTCTATATAGATAGTGACCTCAACAACACGGTAAGAGAGAGAGAAAACCCGCGCACTTCGACAATGTCAATGATTCCAAGAAGCCCGCCAACGGTAGCCTTCAGAGGTGGGAATGCGTCAGCAGAGTCCTTGATCAAGCGTAGAGCTGTCTTGACCCCTTCCCAAACAGAGTCCCGCGTGTCGTTCGCCGGGAGGTTACTACTGGGAGAATCCTGCGAGCCAGGCGGGGTTGAAATTTGACCACTATGAGGGGAGTGAAACTGGGCCTTAGCCTTCTTTAAGAACTTCATACTGGACGCGAGAGGCAAGCCGTGAGACATGATTACATGATGACAGCATCCAACCCGCTTATTTTTGACTTGCATCTCGATGGACTTTTGCCATACCTTACAATATCAACTCATTCCGAAGAGTAGAGGAACGTTCTCAGACTGTTCTCATAACTTAGTGGTTGGCTCAATTTCTCTTCAGTAAGGTATGTCCGGAGTCGAAAACCGTTCAGTTTCACCCAGTCCACCTCCACCCGTACGCATGCCAATAGTTCGTTTCGCCATTATAAATTTTAATCTTCTTACAGCTTACCAATGAAGTACCGATCTTCCCAGTCGAGATTTTGAACATCATCATTGACAATGTCTCCGATGTTCTCACCCTTTCCCGCGATACGCACGAAACAGTCGAAGCTGCTCTTTATCATACCCTCGATTTCTCAGACGCAGAGTCCCTTTATATCAGTCCTACAGTTTATCGCAGATTCTCCACTTTATCTCAACACCTTCTCGACAGCCCACACCACGCCTCACTTGTGCATAAATTTATTGGCATGCTGTGGAGCAAAAAGCCCATCGTAGAAGAGGCAGCCGAAACAGAAACCCGCGCTTTACCTCTTGATCAAATGCCTCGCCTGTTCACTCGATTGAGAGAACTTGATCTTTCGTACAACCCATTCATGTGTGCGATGCCAACGAATCGGGGTCATTTCCACGCAGCAGTCCGGTGTTCCTCCCAAGAGTTGAAAGTGCTCATCCTAGACTCCCAGACCTTATGTGCTCTTGCGTCACGCACCAGTGGGATTTCTGCTTTGCAGAAGCTAGTTTTGAGACAGAAACAGCTCAAAACATTCAAAGTGCTGCCTTTTTACCCTCGATTCGAGTCACCAGAGGTCCCAATCAATACTAACATTATACTCTCCTTCTCCAGTCAGCAGGTTGAGTGCGTTGAAGGCTCATTCTGGACTCTCAACTCAGTCTTACCCAGTTACGTGCGTCCAAAGAAACTTCGTTTCATCGAGAATGCAGACCCTTTTACCCAAGATCTTCCTGTACGGGAAAAACTTCTTCAGCATCTTCAACATGTTCGTGTGCTATCGTACTGTTGCAATTCTGAAGGATAATCACGGAAACACTCTGTATTTATTCCCATTTTTGCGGAGCTTCCGCTTTTAAAGGCGTTGGAGTTGGAGTTTGATGATATCGTAAAGGTGAGCCCAGGTTCTTCTGCCACTGTCCAGCGCTCATTGCTAACATTTCCTCATTGTAAAAGCCCGAATGGCTTCATTGGGCCATCTCTCAGTTTCTCTTGGGTCGTTCAAACATAAAAAAATTTGCCATTACCGTCCGGTCAGTGACTATGACTCCCGAAGACCTACAGTGTTTAGATGGTCCTTCGTAAACCCAATGGTTTGCCGCACCGCACCTCTTCCTCACAGCATCAAACTACTTGCCAAATAGACAGAATGCTACGAAATCCATTTTGTCAATGCTCTCTAATTTCTTTATGAATTTTCGTCTTTGTGTAATGGTATAAGAGTGCCGGCGCCGTGATGGCATGAATTGACGGTCCTTCGTAAATCGATCCATCCTTCAACCATGGCACTCGCCGCCAATCTCACCTTTTCGACCACAAAAATGATTACTTACGACTCTTTTAAGAACATTTTTACAATGCTAGTCCGTCCAGGGGGGTATGGAGGAGTGTTTACGGAGGAGTGTACATTTACGAAGGACCGTCTAAACACTGTAATTGGGAAGTCTGCATTTCTAGACATTGGAAGCTTAGAAGTGATTATGCTCCAAATGGCGAGAGGTGCTTTCTGGCAGACAAGAGAGACGGTCTTGTTTTGGCAGCAGGTACCGGGGAGAACATGACTGGTGAATGTACGAGTGAGAAATACCGGGAGCGTCATTTAAACTTTTTGAGCTTCCAAATCTGTCTATACATTGTAAGTTTCTGATGTAGGCTTCCCAGAATCCAATCTATAACACTAATAACCTTCAAGGCACTGACTTTGGAACTGCAGGGGAATTTTCGCCTCTCCATAGACAAACTCAATTGTGTTCCATATTCACGTCTTTATTTCCCAACTTTCTACTTAAACGACCAATGCGACAAACCGACAAAAGTGCTAGCGAGGGCAAATCCAAACCGGAATGGGGAGTAAAGATCAATCCAAAGTGTGTTCAAGTCTCCGGCCAATCATCCGAACCACATGGTCAATTCCTTCCTCAAATTCCTTGGCGAGCTCTCTGTTGAGCTTCAGCTTGCTAAAATGAAAATTGAGGAACAGATCACACCAAACAACGTGAATCTTACCTCTCAGCGGAGTCAAGCTGAGCTTCTCTACAAACCAATTAATGGTGGAAGATGTGGAAACGGGTTCATTTTCAACTTACCTTGTGAATTGGTGTGCAAGAAGTCCTGGCAAGTCAAATGAACCGATCTGACGGCCAGCAAGCGATGACGAAACAAGGTGAGGAAGATTGGACGAGCCCAATTGACGTGCGTCAACCTCCTCATTACTAGAAGACGTGAATATGTATGGTTGTAGAAATTACATCAACACCCTTACTCGCGATCACCGAATTTTTGGAATTTCCCGAATTTGGAGAGAGGTCCCAATCCACTAGTGCGCTCCTCGAGATTAGCCGGTTCACGAGGAACATTAGTTGGTTTCAGTTGTTCTGCTAAGAGCTTTGCCAAGTCGAAGTATCCAACTTGACGAGCATCGACGTCCTCGATACTTGAAAACATAATATAAATATGTTGAACGCTCGAAACACTTGGGATTCTTACGCGCGTTTATCGAATCTGAGGAAGTCAAAAAGACTATCCTGTTTTCGAGAGCGATCCTTAAGATCAACATACTCTCTGCGAACTTCAGGGATCAACCTGGCGAAGAGCATGAGTTCTGCAACCAAACAACTTCAAATGCACTGACGGAATGGCTGATCTCACAGCAGCAAGTCGAAGACTAGCAGGTCCAAGAGACATAGTTAAAGGAAAATGAAAGTGTTGTGAGTTTTAAAAAGAATGGGGGGAGCAAAGATCGTCCAGGACCAAAGGGAAGGTAACAGAAAGCGGCCAGGCTTTGAAAATGGTCGTATGAACTTCAATGTCCTTTTATCATTGGAGGATAACCCCCAAGTTGACGCCGATTCAACTTTGAAACAAGGTCCAGGCGCAAGGCTATTTGTGAGCTGCCAAGTCCTGGAATAAGCCAAAAGCGAATAGAAGTAGCTGCCACAGCTACCATTTTCCATTGACAAGACAACCATTCATGTTAATCGTGCGGCGAGGAGAACAGTAGGCTTGAAGATAGTTGTGAAGCACGAGTATGAGGTAAGGATGCTTTTAACAAATTAGGCAGACCAAAACGGCCATCAGTCATAGCAAATTCAAACGCCCACCTCTTCCGAGCACGATTGGGCCAACCGATCTAAAAGGGTTGGTCGGTGCTGGATTCTAGAAATAGAAGTCAAAAATGGCTATACTTGGGAAGACTGTTCGACAAAATCATATCCCCACAACCCAGGAAGTTTGTTCAAATAGCAAGAAGAGGGTGGACGAGATGGACACGACGAAACGAGAATGTCCTGTTAGTCCATACTCTGATTTTTCTGTCTCTAGGTTCCGCACTCGAATAGTAGCATCAGAGTCTGAGTCGATGCGGGAACCGAGCGAGAATCTTACCGATGTGACAAGGTCAGGTGTGAACGTGACAGACGTGATGGTGCGAGCCAGCTCGTGCTGTAGCTCTCTAGATGCTGTTTCCCATACTAGAATTGGTTTATTAGAAGAGACAGAGGCAATGGAAGGACAGAGTGTGAATACGCGATGTCCCAGACCGAATCAGAATGGCCCATGCTCGTCGTACATGGAGTCACTTGTTGTTGGGTTCTGGATTTGATCAGTGCTAAAAGAGACAAGGACGATGCGAGATTTGTTAGTGAGAGTGCTTTTGAAGGCTAATTAGCTCATGTTCTGACTCTTCTGTTGGCGAGTTCCACACTCCAGGTGCGTGAGACGGCGATTCGTGTCAAAAGTGCTTTTATTCACGGTCGCTACCCTCTCCTTGAATGTTATATATGATGCGCTATATTCCCGCATCGTCCATTCAAATTTCTCCAGCCCAACTTCAGACGCCATGACACATAGACTCGTCTGAACAGATCCCGAGAATCCTGATTCCTCGTTCTCAAATTTATTAGGCTCAATAGTGACATTCATTGTGCGGTAGATATACGAAGCTGAATATACGAAGCTGAACATTGAGGATAGGGTTGGATGGATGCTGAGCAGAACTCATGCTAGGGCTTATTCTGAGGGTTTTCGGCGTCTACGAACATTCTTGGCACGTTAATCGTGATGATGGCAGCGATTGAGTTTTTGATTTCCGGCTCATAACCTTCAAGGTAGGGAGGAAATTTAGTGGCGTAGAGTAATTTTCGCTTCACCATGGATCAACTCAATCTTGCCAACTCAATCGTTTTCCACGTTCATGTCTTTTTTTTTTTTTTTTTTTTTCACCAACATTTTAATTTAAATGACCAATACAACAAACAGACACAAGTACTGGTGCCACAGATCCAAGTCGGAATGGGAGAGAAGATCAATCCAAAGTGCGTTCAAGTTTACGGCCAATCATCCTAGCCACACGGCCAATTCCTTCCTCCAGTTCCTTGGTGAGCTCTCTGTCGAGCTTCAGCGTACTAAAATGGGCACAGAAACAACGCGGGTCTTACCTCTCAGCGGGGTCAGGCTGAGCTTTCCTACACATCAATTAGAGGCAGACATTGCAGAAGAGGTACCACCTGAACTTTACCTTGTGAATTGGTGGGTGAGAAGTTCTGGCAAGTCAAATGAACCAACTTGACGCCCAGTGAGGGAAGATGAAACAAGTTGAGGAAGATTAAACGAGCCCAGTTGACGAGCATCGATGTCCTCGATGCTATTGAATGTATCAATATAATGAATGCTAAATAAAAATGCAAGTGGCTCGTACTCTCGACGACCATATCCAAGAATTCTAAGCAGACTGTCCGATTTGCGGGAGCGCTCTTCCAGATCAGAGGCTCCACTGGGCAAGTTACCTGAGGCTAGAACTGGTTCTGGTTCTATCTGTTCTGCAATAAGAGTGGCAAGGTCAAAGCTTCCAATTTGACGAGCATCGAGCTCTTCACTACTAGACGGTGTGAACATGCTGGGTTGCAGAAATATTGTGAACTCCTTACTTGCGGTTACCCAATCTCCAGAGTCTGGAGAGGAAATCCGCTCCCCTAGTGCGCTCTTCGAGATCAGTTGGCTCACGGGGAACATTGCTTGGTTTCGGCTGTTCTGCTTGGAGCCTTGCCAAGTCAAAACCTCCAACTTGACGAGTATCGACCTCCTCAATACTTGAAAACGTAATGTAAATATTCTAACAGACGGAAGCACTTGAGATTCTTACTTTATAAGACTATCCTGTTTCCAGGAGCGATCCCCAAGTTCAAAGAACTCGCCAGGAAGTTTAGGGATAAACCTAGTGAAGATGATAAGTACTGCAAAAGATTGAATTCGAAAGCACTAACGGAATGACTGATCTCGCTGCAGCGAGTCGGAGAGTAGCGGGTCCAAGAGACATAGTGAAAAGAAGAAGAAAGGATTGTGAATTTCAAAAGAAAAGGGAGAGGCAAAGATCGTTCAAGACCAAAGACAAGGGAACAAAGGGCGGCCAGGCTTTAGAAATATTTGTAGGGTCGCCAATGCCCTTTTATCATGCGGAGCAGAACAGTACAGTAGAACTGAATCGATTCTGAAACGCTGTTTTGGCGCCAGGCTATTCGTAAGCTGCCAACGTACTGAGGTACGTCAAAGGCAAATAGAAGAAGCACCCATAGCCGCTGTATTTCAGTGTCAAGCAAAATCCTCACGCTCGGTACAAGAGGAGCAATGGGCGCGAAGATAAATGCGGAGTACTTTTCTTCTCTCTCAGATACAAACGTGAGGCAAGGATGCTCTTAACAAGTGAAGCAAACTAAATATCCATCGACCACGACAAATTCAACGCCCACCTCTTCCCTGCGCAATTTTACCTACCAATTTCGAATGTAATTATCTGAGCCAGTACTGGTGTTCTCGAAACAGAATCCCAAATACAGGCATACTCTTTGAGAAGACCGTTCTATGAATTGATTGCTTAGGAGCCGGTTTAAACAGCGAGAAGACGACGGACGGGATGAACCAGAGGAGATGAGAATGACCGTCGCTGTCTTTTCTGCCTCTAGGTCTATACTTGAATAGTAGCATCATGGGGTGATGCAGGAGCCGGTACCCTCTCAGCAGCGGTCGGGAGCCGCGTGATAGTATGACTAATGTGACACAATCAGGTGTGAACGTGACAGAGTGGAAGGTGCATCCAGCTTGTGCTGACTCTAGGGTTGCCAAGTTCCACACGTGAGGGGCATAAGACGGAGAGTATGTAAGATAGCGACAATTTTGCAAGATTTTAAAGAGGAAGCTTGAAAGATATATTCGTCCATTTCCGTTTTTTTTTTCTAGATTCCATTAGTTTCGGACGTTGATGTGCCCCATGGTCATGGCGATTTGCTGCCCTAGAATGTGAGGCACTTATCATACACTTCTTACCTCCCGTCACCAGCTCTGTCTTACTCTCGCGTTCTCTATTGGACCTTCACTGTCGCCACTACCTCTTTTGAATGATGTATTTGGCGTGTTGTGTCCCACATCGTCCATTCGAATCTCTTCAGCTCAATTTCAAGCACTATAAAACACAGGTGTAGACTTCTTCTCCCTGACTGGTTTGCTGGTGCGCACGTCCCTCTTTGCTAAATCTCGCTTATTCTCACGCACCTATGTAATGCCGCTGCTGCCCACTTCAACACCAAGCCTTTTCCCGGAACCCAATCTATAACGTACTGCTCACAGTACAAACAGTAGCTAAGCCTGTCGCATGCTTTTCATTTATTATAAAAGTCTCGATGTCTAAGTCCTGGTCTGGCGATGTCCCAAGAATCACGATGCTTCGCTCTCAAATTTCTGAGGGTCGATAGTGACCTTCGTTGTGTTATAAATGTATGAAGCTGAACCTTGAGGACAAGGTTGGATTAGACGCCTGCGCAAGACATCTACCAAGGCTTATTCTGACGGCTTTCGGTGCTTATGAACAACCTTGACATGTTATTATTGATGAATACAACGATTGGACTTTTGATTTCTGGCTGGTAACCTTCAAGGCATTGACCCCGGATGTGTAGAGTAATTTTCGCTTCCCCGCGGACCGACTCAATTGTGCTCCACATACATGTCTTTCTTCCCCAGCTTTCTTATTTACATGACTAATACAACAAAAATACACAAGTGCTGATGCGCACAAGTCCAAGCCGAAATGGGAATGAAGATCAATCCAAAGTGTGTTCAAGTTCACGGCCAATCATGCGAGCTACACGGTCAATACCTTCCTCCAGTTCCTTTGTGAGCTCTCTGTCGGGCTTCAGCGTACTAAGTTGAAAGTTTGAGGAATGAAACTGAAATAGACACAGCAAACACTGCGAGGCTTACCTCTCAGCAGAGTCAGGCTGAGCTTCCCTATATCACAGTTAAGTCAGAGGTGGAGGTTTCAGAAGGGCTTCATTTGAACCTACCTTGAGAATTGGTGGGCGAGCAGTTGTGACAAATCAAATGAACCGATCTGACGGCCAGCAAGCGATGATGAAACAAGATGAGGAAGATTGAAAGAGCCTAGTTGACGAGCATCAACATCCTCAACGCTGTTGAATGTATAAAGATGCTGAAGGATGAAAAAATTACAAGTAGAACATACTCGCGACGTCCAAGTCCAAGAATTCTGAGCAGATTATCCGAATTGCGCGAGCGCTCTTCTAGATTAGAGGCCCCACGGGGCAAGTGAGCTGAAGTTGGAGCTGGAAGTGGTTTGAGCTGTTCCGCGAGGAGGGTGGCCAAGTCAAAGCTGCCGACTTGACGAGCATCAACCTCTTCACTACTAGAAGATGTTAATGTGATAGGTTGTAGAAACGTTTTTGTTGTCCTTACTCGCGGTTACCCAACCTGAGAAGGTTGGAGAGGAAGTCCGCATGTCGAGTGCGCTCTTCGAGCTCGGCTGGCTCACGGGGAATATTGGTCGGTTTCAGTCGTTCTGCCAGGAGCTTCGCCAAGTCAAAGCCTCCAACTTGACGAGCATCGATCTCCTCAATACTAGAAGACGTGAATATGTTTGTCTGTGGAAATGTTGTTGGCATCCTTACTCGCGTTTACCGAATAGTCCGAATCGGAAATTACGGAGGGGACCCATTCCACTACTGCGCTCTTCAATATCAGCTGGCTCACGGGGAACATTGGTTGGTCTCAATTGTTCTGCTAGGAGCTTTCCCAGGTCGAAGCTTCCAACTTGACGAGCATGAACCTCCTCAGTACTTAAAAATGTAATGTAAATATTTTGAAAGATGGATATATGTGAGATTCTTACTTCCGATTACCAAATCTGAGGAAATCTAGAAGACTATCCTGTTTCCGAGAGCGATCCTCGAGCTCAAAAAATGCTCCAGGAACTTCAGGGACAAACCTGGCGAAGAAAGTAAGTCCTGCGAAGAATCGAATCTACATAAATGAACTGACGGGGTGACTGATCTTGCCACAGCAAGTCGAATACTAGCAGGTCCAAGAGACATATTTAAACGAAGAAGGAAAGGTTGTAAAATTCAGAAAGAAGAGGGAGAGGCAAAGATCGTCCAGGACCAAAGGCAATGGAACAAAAAGCGACCAGGCTTTGGAAATAATTGTAGGGACGCCGATGCCCTTTTATCATATAAACATAACAGCCAAGCTGAAGCCGATTCAATTCTGTAACGCGGTCTTGGCACCAGGCTATTTGCGTGCTATCAACGTACTGGGGTACGTCAAAAGCGAATAGAAGAAGTAGTTATAGCCACTGTATGTCAAGGTAAATCCTCACGCTAGCCTCGGTAATAGAGGGGAAACGGGCTCGAAGATAAATGCGAAGTACATTTCCTGTTTCTCAGATACGAGCAATGAGGTAAGGATGGCAAACCGGGGGGCCATCAGTCATGACAAGTTCAAACGTCCCCCTCTTCCTTGTACGATTTGGCCTACCGACCTGAACTGCATTAGCTGTACTGGTTTCTCGAAACAGACTTCAAACACGGACATACTCGCGAAGGCCGTTCTACAAATTCATCTCCCCGCAACTCAGGAAGCCGGATCAACAGCTAGAAGACGATGGACAAGATAGACGAGATGAAACCGGAGTGGCCGGTTAGGCCATACTCTTGCTTTTCTGTCTCTAGGTTTCACGTTCGAATAGTAGCATCCAAGAGGCGATGCAGGAACCGGGTGAGAATGTGACTGACGTGACGCAGATGTGAGCGTGACAGAGCTGACGCGGTTGGTATGGTCAGTTCGCGCTCTAACTCTCCAGTTGACGAATTCTACGCTCAGATGTGTTGCCATCAGAGCCAGAGATGATGCGGGAGTCGTCACGTAAGAGCGCGACAGGCGTGATCCAATTGGGGCGGCCAGCCAGTTCAACTCTTCCATTAGAATTCCACGCTCGAGGAGTATGACAATTCGCGACAAGATGGATGGTGAAAAAGAATGTGGAAATATTCTTAAATTCTTATTTCTTTTCAGATTCCTCTCGTTTTCGGATGGTGATGCGCCAAACCGTCCTAATGACTTTCTGCCCAAGAATGTGAGGCGCTTATCAGACGCGTTTTGCCTCTCCCCACCTCCGTGAGATGCAAGCCACCTTGCTTTGCCTCACCGTTCCCATTGATTCCTCGCTCTCCCCATGCCTCCCCATTAAATACTAATCATGACCGCTGTCTTCCCGCCTCGTCCATTAATCCCTTCAACTCGACGTCAAGCGCCACAACACATGTGTAGGCCGCCACTTTCTGACTCCTGGTGTTTAGGTGCGCCCATTTTTCTTCTTTCTTTGCTAAATCTTGCTCATATCTATACCTATTCCTCCAGAAAATCCCTGGCATAGTACCACAATGTCCTTTGTACTTCTCAGTAAACTCCGAAATCAATCGATTGTGTTTTCCTCCGAAGATCCTGCCCCAAATCTTTCTTTTAGGCCAATTAATCGCACACCCTTTAAAATGATATAACAGGAGTCATGAAAGATTTTGAAATTTCTTGCCTGAGAGGAAGGACCATTTCTAGTGCTGCTCCCGTATCCCATCCTTTCCGGGGTAAGCCCAGAAGGTAGGTGGAACTGAAAACGATTTTCGTATAATTAATATACTCAAAGGGTAGAAATCGAGATAGGGACCTCGGTGCTAGACGTTTCCAATTCAAGCGAATATGAGGACAGAGGGGTGACATCGACCACTTTCTTCTGACTTCCACCTTCGTAGGCAGTTGCTGCACCTAGCGCTGCGCACTCTCCTCAAAGGCATATATCCTTTAGATTGTCCTCATAACCTGTTTTATTGGCTGAATTCCTCTTCAGTTTGGTATGTCCGGAGTCAACAACCGCTCAGTTCCACAAAGTCCATACCCATCTGTATGCATTTGGAACAGTTCGCGACGCTCCTATGGATCCTAACCTAACCATAGCCTAATAACAAAGAACCCATCTTCCCAGTCGAGATTTTGAACAACATCATTGGCAATGTCTCCGATGTTCCCACCCTTTTCTGCCTCCTCACCGTTTCACGCACTACGCTCGGGATAGCGGAAGCCGCTCTTTATCATACCCTCGACTTCTCAGACGCAGATTCCTTTTATATCACCCCTTTGGTTTATCACAAGCTCTCCACTCTGTGCCATCACCTCTATCTCGACCCATACCATGCGTCACTTGTGCGTAAATACAACGGTAAGCGGTTGAGAAACACGGTACTCATAAAAGAAGCGTCCAACGTGATATCCGCTACTTTACCTCTTGATCAAATGCCTAGCCAGTTCACTCGATTGAGGGAACTGGATCTTTCGTATGACGCATCCCCTTCTGCGATACCGATGGAGCAGGAACAATTTCACGCTGCGGTTCAATGTTCCACCCAAGAGTTGAGGGTGCTAATCCTAGACTCTCAGACCATATATGCCCTTGCGTCACATCCATATGGCCTTTTTACCTTGCAGATGCTGGTTCAGAGACAGAAACAGCTCAAGATCTTCAGAGTGCTCCCTTTTTGTTCTGGATCTTGGCCACCATATCCCACAATCATCACCAACGTTCTTCTCCCTCTCTCTCAGTCCGTGGAATGCGTTGAAGGCTCATTTTGGACACTCAACTCGATGTTGCCCGCTCACGTGCGCCCAAAGAAACTTCGTTTCATCGACAACGCAGACCCTTTTACCCAAGATCTTCCTGTCCGAGAGAGTCTTCTTCAACGTCTTCAACATGTTCGTGTGCTATCGTATGGCTACAAATCGGGAGGAGGACCACGGAAACACTCTGTATTTATTCCCATTTTCGCGGATCTTCCACTTTTAGAGGTCCTGGGACTTGAGTTTGATGATGTGGTACAGGCGAGTCCACATTCTTTTGCCACTATCCTGCGCTCATTGTTAGCATCTCCTCGTTCTAAAGGTAGCTTGGCTTCAATGGGCCATCTCCACGTTTTCTTTGGGTTGTTTAAAAATCAAAAAACTTGTCATTACCGTTCGGTCAATGACTGTAAGACCTAGACACCTAATCGGGCAGTCTACGTTTCAAGACATTGAGAGCTTGGATTACATTAGGCTCGAAATGGCGAGAGGTGTTTGCTGGCAGAAAAAGAGAGGAGATCCTGATTAACAGCGGGTATCTGTTGCATATAATGACTGATGGATATATGAGTGACAAGGCTTTCAGTTGGGTTTTCACGCTTCCGTTATGAAAAGACGGCATTGACGCCAGTTAGTTAGAGTAGAAATTCATTACGATCGAATCACTCATACCCATGTCACTTCGTCTCGAAAGTCCTGTAGTATTGCCTCAACAATTAATCTCATGTGTATTCCTTCCTTCTGAGTGAAATATCAAGTAAAAAATCGATTTTCATCCCTAATGAGCCTCGAACCCTTTTTTTTTTGGGTCAAGTGCAAAGATCCAATCATTAAAATGATATACTGAAAAAAACGAGAAAATCTGCACCAGAGTGCACGGCGACAAGCATGGCGCATTCAGTGTTTCTCCTGTACCCCATCCTTTCCAATACAAGCCCAGAAGGTTGTAAAATTGAAAATGGATAGATGGTAGAAACTGAGATTTGGACTTCTTCATCTGAAGCGCTTGCAGGGTTAACATAGACTGGTTCCCTTTGACTTTCATCTTCGTAGATAGCTGCCGTTCTTAGCAACACGAACACATCTTAACGGTCTATAATCTTCTCAGAGTATTCTTGTAGCTTATTTATTGGGCTCATTCTTCTTCAGAAAGGTATGTCGGAAGTCAATAACAATTCGGTTTCACAAAGCCCACATTCGCCAGTACGCTTTTCCACGAGTTCACTTCACAATTATGGGTTCTAATCTGATTATAGCTTATGATTATGGTGCCTGTCTTCCCAGTCGAGATTTTGGAGACCATAATAAGCCATGTCTCTAACGTTCCCACCCTTTTCAGCCTCCTTACCCTTTCACGCACTACGCATGGAATAGTCGAAGCTAACCTTTATCGCAACCTCGACTTCTCGGACGCAGACTCCCTTCATATCAGCCCTTCTGTCTATCGCAGGCTCTCCGCTTTGTCCCAACATCTTCTTGTCAGTCCATACCACGCCTCACTTGTGCATACGTACAGTGGCATGTTGTGGAACAAAAGGCCGATCGTACGAGAGGAATCCGAAACGAACGCCCGTGCTCTACCTCTTGATCAAATGCCGAGTCTTTTCACTCGATTGAAGGAAATCGATCTTTCGTATGACCCATTCATTTCTGCGATGCCGACGAATCGAGGGCATTTTCACGCAGCAGTTCAATGTACCACTCAAGAGTTGAGAGTGCTCACCCTGGACTCCCAGACCATATGTGCTCTCGCATCACATGCAAATGGTCTTTCTGCCTTGCGGAAACTAGTTCTGAGACAGAAGCAGCTCAAAGTATTCAGAGTGCTACCTTTCTACTCTCAATATGGATTGCCGTATTCCCAAATGAACACCGACGTTCTGCTTCCCCTCTCCATTCCGCATGTGGAGTGCATTGAAGGCTCATTCTGGACGCTCAATTCTGTTTTGCCTACTCATGTGTATCCCAGGAAACTTCGTTTCTTTGAGAACGCAGATCCTTTTACACAAGATCTTCCTGTACGAGAGAGCCTTCTTCAACGTCTTCAACATGTCCGTGTACTATCATATCGCTGCAGTTCTGAAGAGGGAACAGGCAAATACTCGGTATTTATTCCCATCTTTGCGGATCTTCCTCTTCTAGAGGTGTTGGAGCTTGAATTTGATGATACATTACAGGCGAGTCCATATTCTTCTGCCTCTATCCAGCACTCATTGCTAACATCCCCTCATTATTAAGCCCGAATGGCTTCATTGGGCCATATCTAATTTTTCTTTGGGTTGTTCAAATGTCAAAAAGCTCGCTATTTCTTTCAAGGTGGTGACTGCAAGTCCCGGAGACTTAATCGGGCAGTCTGTGTTTCTAGACATTGGAAGCTTGAACATTGTTATCCTCGAAATGGAGGGAGGTGTTTGCTGGCAGAAAAAGAGAGATGATCTTGATTGGCAGCAGTTTCCGGTAAGAGAGCATGACTGGTGGATGTATGAGTGAAAAATAGTGGAGTACCATGTGAACCTTTCAAGTTTCCGAAAAACTTGGCTAAAGTAGGAGACCTTTACGATCGAATTAACGCATAAATTACCTTTAAGCCCTTTTTCTATTATATAAGAAGTCACACACGAGTTCTCCCTTCACCTAAGATCCTTGTCATCCTTACATTTGACTTTGATTTTCGCCACGCTAACTTGAAACGCGGCGCGCCTTCTGCCCAGTTTTTATCTTGGTATCTTCCTTGACGCATTGTCGGCTTTCAAGCGTTAATATATAAACCATTATATCACCTCACGAACTCCGACCCTCGACGCAGAGCCTGGACAACTCTCAATGCCAAAGTCATCTAGTAAACGACCTGGAGAGGTTCACTGTGGGCCTGGTCCATCTCCATTTTTAATTGTTGTTATCGACTGGCCATTTTAGGTTTTGTGGTAGGTGACCGCGGTATCGGGCAGGTACGCCTTTCTCTCTTTCTAGTCGGGCTAGTGCAGGGAAATCATTGGAATTCATAGACATGCCTCATTCAGCGCATGGCCACTGGGTATTATGTGAGGCCTTACGAGGCTTTTATGTACTCACAGAGTCCTTTGTCTAATTGTCTCATAGTATGGAGACTTTCAGGGCGCTATGATTGAAGACTCGTGGAGATTTTGGTCCAGTAATGCTGAGGAGCCCTATATTGTGTATTTGGATGAAACATTTGGAAGCCCAATTTCGGAGCCTGCGACTTACTACCCAAATGCTGATCTTATTCTGCTTTGCTTCTCCGTCGAGGATCATCGCAGCTTTGAAAGCGTGGCAGAAAAGGTGTGGCCTGTTTTTTTTTTTGCCGTTCTTGTCCTCCGAGTTCTCACTGCTTCTTATTCCTCAAGTGGTCTCCTGACCTTCAAAACCATTTGTCATCTACACGGATTATCCTTGTAGGTACAAAGTCTGACCTGCGGACATCAGACGATGTAATCGAAGCCCTTCGTGTACGGTATGCAGAGCAACAAAGTGCCCGGATCATCATTTTATATCACCTCACAGCCATCAAGCAATTATTCCACGTTCTCAGGGCACCGCTTTAGCGAACAAGATTGGTGCGTTGGATTATGTGGCATGTTCAGCAAGGACTGGTGAAGCGCTTGAACGACTGGAACAGCTGATTGTACGCGAAGGTCGTCGGATTGACGCCGATAAAGCAGTAGAGATAGAAGCAGCGCGAAAGAAAAAGAGGAAGAAGTCATTTTGTGATATAATGTAATGAATCTGATGAGATACTCTATTGGGATATATAATACAATGACGAGACGAAGATGGTATGGACACTCCTTGACTAGAGTAGGAGTCCTTTACAATCAAATTAACGCAAAAATCATTTTCTAAGACCATTCTCTAAGATATTGGAAGTCATCTTCGCGAGCTCTCTTTCATTCACCTAAGATCCTTGTCATTCTTGCATTTGTTTTGGACTTTCACTACGCTAACTCGAAACGCGGGGCGCCTTCTGCCCAGTTTTTACCTTGGAAACTTCCTTTGGAGCATTGACGGCTTTCAAGCGTGAATATATAAACCATTATATTGCCTCACGAATTCCGACCCTTGACGCAAAGCCTGGACAGCTTTCAATGGTGAAGTCGTCTAAACGGCTTGGAGAGGTTGAATGTGAGCCTAGTTTGGATTCCTGGCTCTGTAATCAACTAGTTCTTTCAGGTCTTGTTGTAGGTGACCGTGGTATCGGGCAGGTACGCCTTTCTCTCTTTCAAGTCGGGCGGCGGCTCGGAATTCATTGGAATTAATAGACCTGCCTCATTCAGCGCTTGGCGACTGGATATTATGTGAGGGCCAACTATGTTTTTATATGATTATATAACCCTTTCTCTAATTTAATTATAGTATGGAGACTTTCAGGACCCTACAATTGAAGACTCATGGAGATTTCAATCCAGAAATGCTGAGGGTCCAGGCTATTATGTGTCCCTGAATGAAACGTTTGGAACCCCACTTTTGGAGTCTACGGCTTACTACATCAATGTTGATATTATTCTGCTTTGCTTCTCCGTTGAGGATCCTCGCAGCTTTGAAAGTGTTGCAGAAAAGGTGTACCCTGTTTTGTTTTTTTCTGATGTTGTTCTCAGAATTCTAACTGCTTTTTTATTTTTTCAAGTGGGCTCCTGACCTTCAAAATCATGGGCTTTCTGCTCGGATTATCCTTGTAGGTACAAAGTCTGATCTGCAAACATCAGACGATGTAATTGAAGCCCTTCGTGCACGGTATGCAAAGCAGTTTAATTGCCCGGGTCATTATTTTATATCACCTCACAGTCATCAAGCAATTATTCAACCTTCTCAGGGCGCCGCTTTAGCGAACAAGATTGGCGCCTTGGGTTATGTGGCATGCTCAGCGAGGACTGGTGAAGGAGTTGAACGACTCGAAGAGCTGATCGTACATGAAGGTCGTCGGATTGACGCCGATAAAGCAGTCAAGATTGAAGCAGCGCGAAAGAAAAAGAGGAAGAGGTCATTTTGTGATATAATGTAATGAGTCTGATGAGATACTCTATGGGAATATATAATACAATGATGTTTTAGTGATCGTAATGCATGATGAGACGTTGCGTGAAGAATAATTTATCAACAAAAAAGTCCTTTGGGGTTGCACTTCACAATGAACTGGAAGGTGACACCTGTTTTTCCAGATCCAATTCCTTCTTCGACTTCTTTTGCTTCTTTTGGAACTCACTATCCGGTCCCACAAGAACAGACCCGGGGTGAATGAGGTTGAAAAGGGTGAGGCAGATCCACATGGGGCCAGCTTCTAAGATGTAGAACCATTTCTCCTGGGTGATCAAGCCAGTATCGAAACCTCCAGAATATTCACAGAGGCGGAAGATGACACGGATCTATACAAAGAGGTGAGCATGGATATCCCACGAAAGACCAATTACATCAACGACTTACAGTAATGAGAACAAGCACGGCATAAAGGGGGAAAATAACCTTCCTCCAGTTCTGCTCGCGGAAAGTATCGTGGAAGCGAGAGATTTCAATGTGGGCTCGGATAGTGATAGCAAAGAAAATGACGATGAAAAACTCTTGCATGCCAACACCACCTTGGTAGATGTGGAGGCCAAGTTTAAGCTGTTTGTCACTGTTTTGACTGTTTCCGTCGCTATTGTTGGCTAGAACTGCACCAGTAGCTTGAACACCGAAAGCTCTGAAAAAAAAGGAAGCATTGTTAGAATCGCACAAGAAACAATCACAGCAAAAAAAAAAAAGACGCACAGAACATCCAGCAGCACGAAGATCAAGCTCAACCTTCTAGCACTAACGCCCCAAACCCTCTGCTCTGGGATGAAGTACAGCACAACCCTCCCAAGGATCATATAGCAAAAGGCGTTGATCCACAGAGGTGCGAGCATCACCAGTATTTGAGAGTATTCGCTTAAACTCAAAGGGTCGATATCGTACAAAGACAACCACCTCAGAGCAAAGGACGCGGTTTCCCAAAGACATGCCATGATAATCACCCAGCAAAATCGTTTGCGGTAGTGGATGGCCTGAGTGAAGTGGGCAATAGCAGCAAGGGCGTAGAGGATCGTAAATGTCTGAGCAGCGGGTAGAGACGCGCAATAGTTGTAGGGGGAGTTCTCATCAGAGAGGTCTAAGGGGATAAAAACATAAGGAATTAGAAGATATAGTATGAACATGAAGAGAATAGACGTACTGCAAACTGAAAGAGAAGGCATGATGGAAGACTCGAACAGGAAGTTCGTCAAGTAGTTGGTTGGTCATTTTTGCTAGCAAATGTCGCTGTTTATATAGTAGCTAACGGCTGCGGGGAAGAGAGCTAGAGACGAAGCAGTTGTGAAAACCACTGCATGCAGTACGGAAGAGAGGAAGTGTAGGTGGTGTTTGGGCGGAGCACCTAAAGGGCAGGACGAGGCTGTGCATCCGCAGAGATTTCCGAATCCACAAAGTTCCGTTGCATGATCATCAACGCAACTTCATTGCGTCGAGGGACAAACAGAAGCAGAACTGGGCTCCTCCGTCAGCAGAAAAATGAATCCTGAGCCGGGCTCCTCCAGGTTTTTGCACAGGTCTACGAGACCTTAGGTAAGGAGAAAACAAAAAGACAATGAGATAATAACAAGATAATCCGAGGTTACAGTCCAACATCAAGCCGACAGCTAAGCCCTATGGTCGGAACGTCGGAAAGTTTTGGGCGGTCTCATCATCGTATTTAGCCACTCTTCATCCTTCCCTTTCAACGAGCGCGGGTCGATGACTATTTTGGTTCTCCTTCCGGGTGGGACTAAGTAAACATTTGGGTCTGCATCAATCGGTTTTCCGGACATGTGAGGCTTAGAATGGTACAGTCAGAATAACGGGAAGAGGTTGCTGGCAGAAAAGAAGAGGGAAGCTTGACGAGCTGCAACAAAGGTGCCAGAAGCTAGCGTCAACTCAGAGTCTTTTTTCATTTCAATCCCTTGTTGCAGAAAAAGATAATATAACCCCTTCGCTAGAGGGAAGAAATCCTTTGTCAGTGAATTATATGGATAAAACAAGTTTAAAACAGCTTGTCTAAGGGCCCATTCGGGTCCCCACAAAATATTATTATGGCTCGATATCTTGCCCATAGAAGGAAAATTATTCCACGCCGACCTCCCCAAAAGGAAAATATTCGAAGTTGATTGCCTTATATGGGCAAGATATCGAGACATAATAATATTTTGTGGAGATCCGAACGGGCCCTAAACTTCTTGAGAATTCACCCCATGGGCGCTTTCTCACTTGCTCATCACTTTCTTCCACCACAATACTGTTGGTGAACACATCTTTTCCCCCCGCTTAAGCTGCAGAAAGTGCTTCTTGAAATATCAAACTACTCACTTAGCCAACTTGCTCGCCCCGGTTCCTTGGTGTCCCTTCCGCATGGACCAGCTCGCGGTGGAACTTGTCCTGAGAATCTCGAGCTACGTCGCTTCACAGGACGACGGCTCCTCGATTCGAGCATGGGTTCAGACTTCCCGCCATTTCCATGCAATTCTATGCCATGCGCTCTACTCCACTGTAGCAGTTTATGTAGACTTCAAAACTCTCCTTCACCTGAAATCCCTCGTTCAAACACTAGAGACGCGATCACCAGAACAACGCCCCCGACACCTTTATCTGCATACGATAGATCGGGACCCACCGCTCAACCAATATGAATCACGTCAGCTCAACTCTGAAGGAATCAGTCCCCTCATTGACATTTGTGCGCCGACGTTAGAGTCCTTTGCCTTTATATCCACAGTGCAGCAAAGCGCAGATCTCAGTTCTATCAACTCTTTCCCCAAACTTCGTAGCTTTGCTTACTCTGGACTTGACCCATTTCGTGAGGTCCTCCAGATAGCGAAGCAGCAGAACTTTGCAATTCTGCAGCCATTAGCTGTCACACAGAGCATCGCGAACCATTCTATTGAATGGCAGCCCAAATCCAGAGGTGCAGTGCGTTTGAACAAGAGGCTCATTTGGTATATTGTCTCTAAAGACAGTTCAGCCACCATTCCTTCTCTCTCTATTTCTCTCGCCCTCAAAAATCCGGAATCGTATAAGCAAACACAAGTTATCTGCGAATTATTCGGAGATGACGTTGACTTTAGGCAACTTCAGAAAACAATGAAGAGCATTCAAAACGAACTAGCGAGGAAACCGGGCATCCTCAACCAGGATCTGGATCTGGTGCAAGTTGATTCAGGGATATTACCTGATTATGACGAGATGAGACGCAAGTGGGTTATGGGAATCTCCTTCGATATTGTAAGACAATTCATTGCTCACATATTCTGAATAATTCATACAAGTTGAATATGGATTGACAGAGATGATGCAGGTAGTAAAACGAGACAGCCAGGAGATTCATCGTGAGAGGATACGTCCTTATTATTTTTAAGTAGTAACACTCTTCCCATATGCCTATCCAGCTGTACAAGGCATAACAGAGACATTAGTCTTCCACCTCCATAACCAACCTAATTTTGGTTTCCTCATATGTATACCCACCAATCGTCTCGTTTGATCCCGCCACTATGGACATCTCGATTCTCTCTTGTCACTCGCAAATATTCCTTGCCAACAATTCCCACCTCAAGAGTCAGCAAACTCTTAATATTCTGGAACAGAAGGCCTGCTAGAGATCCTAAAAGTGATAGCAGATGCATGGACTTGTTGGAGGGCATTGTAAACACCAGTGTTATCACTGATGCATAACTTGACAGAACGGTAGAGGCCATCCATATGGCAATGGCGGACTATAATGTGAAGAATTCCAAGTCAGTTTCACCTAAAAGTTGATGGGGCATTTAGAGGAAAAAAGTGGACCCACGTCCCCTGGTTCAGGAATGATTATCTCCAAAGTCTGCAACAAGGGAAGCTGGGAGAGAAGGTCAGGAAATTCAGATGCTAGCCAATTCTCCCCTCCCCAAGAACAACAGTACGAAAGGACGTGAACATGATGCAGGCGGTCCCAAAAGTTGGGTGAGAGGGTCACAGTTTCAGTGAAAGGATCCATGGAACTCCAGAACCTGAGTCTCTGAGGTAGTGCAGTGGGAGGAAGAACGTCCTTGAGTAACCACAAGGACCCTTCAATGGCCTCGATCTGCTGAGGGAGGGTCAAGAGAGGTTGTGTCCTCTCAGGCAATTTTCGTCCATCTGGAGGGATTTTTTCTGGGATGACCTTCAGGAAGCGAAGGCTTTGTTGTCTCAAAATCGCGGTATTGAGCCATTCCACCTTGTTAATACCTGGATAACCTCCAGGGCGCACTGCGTAGTAAATCGTGGAAGAATACATCTCCAGCTCCCTTAATACATTTGAGGAGAATTGGGCAATTGCAAACCCTTGATCGCTAATGGTCCTAGGAAAAGGCAGTCGCCTCAGATTCGGCATCATTGGAAGGACGGATCGGAAGTTAAATTCCAATTGTATCGGTCGGATTTCGTGACTAGAGCTAAACAGCCTTCCAGGTCGCGAAACCTCCACGTTTACCTCTAAGCTGTGACCTGGCATACTTCCTAGGATGTAAAATACCATAGAAGCGTGTCGGGGCGAATTTAAGAGGTGTATGATTAGCCTAGTCCATCGGTTGAAAACCTTGTGTTCTATGGGGGCATTACCTAAAGTCCCGAGGTCAATCGTATGATACAGGGCGATCTCAGCTGTACGACTAGTGCCGCGAGATACCACCAGGAAATGAAAGAGGGTCGGGACGTCTCTAATGTAAAAGATGATTTGTTCAACGATTTCAGGAGGAAATTTCGGAGAACGATTCTAACCGTATTGATTCAGACAACTAAACTCATTAACGAAGGAACGAAGCGTGCTCACCGGAGTGAAAAATGAGGGAATTACCGTCTTAGCCAGCGTAAAAAACAACATTAGATCGGTTGAAGAACTCCAATGAGGTGTAGGGAATGACCAAATGCCAGAGAACAACAAGGAGAGAGAAAAACCTGGGTGAAGGTTGCGTGAAGTGGCTATTGAGTTGCTGTAAGCCAAAATAAAGACACTACCATGCAAACGAAGTGCCTTTACCTAACAGTTGAAAACTGAGCGGAATATAGAATCCCGTTCTTAACCTAGTGCTTATATAGAAAGTTGCAATGCGCGAGTCATCAGATGTACTGCTCTTTCGAAGACGAACGCAACTGGCTGGACCCAATGAGATCAAAGCGCCTAGTAGTAAGTATATCTGCGAGAACTCGGAGCAGAGCGATGCATTCGAAGGGTAGGACAGATGGACGGAAAAGACAAGCCGTGCTGTAGCTGATTCGGCTATGCCTATATCCTGGTCGGGCTTCCAAACTCAGGCTGAAAACGCGGAGAATATTTGTGATGCTTGTTCTCTTTCTGCTGCATACGGTAATAATGAACCGTGATGAAGGCCTTGAACAGGTGCAACCTTGGGTGACATGTCTCCAAACAATCTGTGGAATGCTGATTATTCTAGTAACTCCCTAGACGATAAATCGCTCCATTCGAGTCTGAATGTCTGGCTTCAATCTTCAAGCATCTATCCACCAATCTTCCTCCTTCCTTACCTTCTCGCTCTCACATTTACTCTCGTTTCCCCTCGTCCTCCGAAGATATGGTTCATGGAAGTCACCCACTTCTACTGTCACCAAGGTCCCAATTTCCTGAAATGCCATATTCGAAACAGCTTCAAGAACAGCGTATCTGGTGTTTTCCCAATCTCGAAAAACCGCAGGAGAAAATAGGGTAGGATAAGTGACTACGAGGCGCTTCAGTCCTGGATTTTTCGATGGGGCTTCAGGCTGCCGGCAACCTAGGAAGGTGGATATGATAGAAAGAAGCGGTTTTAACTAGAGAAGGTATTAGAACCACCATCGAATAGATTTACCGGAGCACATACATCAATTGGAAAAGGAATTTTAAACTCGACCACTTCTAACTGTGGCAATGCGCCAAACGCAGCAAGAAATCGCGAGTCTTTCAACTTCTCCTGCCCGCCGACTTGCTCTGGGTGTGGAAAACACAAGGACAAGACCTTCAGATACGTCAGCGTATCCATGAGGCCACCTGGAAAGCCTTCATCAGCTGTGAAGCGATCTGAACCATCCCAGAACCTCAGCTTCCTCGGGTAGACCGTCGGAGGAAGAACAGAAGTGAGAAACCAACAACTGCCCTCAATAGCTTCAATTCTCTGGCCAGAGTCGAAGGGTAATAGGGGTGAATTCTTTTGGGTGGGAGGTACAGTCGCGTGGGGTGGAGGAGCTATAACTGGTGTTGTCTTCAACACCTTCAAGTTCTTTTGCCGAGTAACAAAGGGAATGAAACTGTCAAGCATTTTCTTCCCAAATCCTCTACCCGCTCCGGACTCCGCAAGGAAAAGGTCTCGAGCGATGTCGAAAAGTCCTCGCGAATGGAAGGACAACGATACCAAGTCGTTTGTGGGACATTGCATGAAATAATGAGAGAATGTAAACCTATTAGGAGGCGTATAGGATCGGAGATGCGTGAGGTGTCTTGGAAGCTCTGGAATTCTTTCCAACCAAAGGTGTGTCGCCTTGCGTCGTTTGACCAAGCCAAACTTGCGAACCTGGATTCGGAGAGGGATGTTGGCGACGCTAGAGAGTCGGTCATAGAGACATCCCTTAACGTGAAGGACCATGGATGCATGTCTCGCGTTACAGCAGAGGTGGTCGATGAGCTGGTCTAGCTGGGAGAAAACTTTCCAGGACACCGAAGGAACCTCTTGCACACATGTTAGATCGAGGGTTTCGTAGAGAATTCGTTCTGATACAGAGGAGGTTATTCTAGAAGCGCGTAATAGACTGAAGAGTGTGGTCTTGTCGGATGTAGGTATGTATGAAAGGATTTGGTGTAGAATTTCAACCGGGAGGTTGGGCGAGCGTGACTCTTGACAGGAGGTGCGTTTGCCCTTTGAGGGGTGCTGAGAAGAGGTTGAATTGAAATTTAATGGGAATTTCGTGTACATGCATGAAACTTACAAGACGAAAGAGCTTGGATGTGATACAGGAGGATCGAGATTGCTTTACGCTGGTCATAGTTATTGAAGTTGGCCAGTACAGCACTTTACAACGCTGTAGGAAGAATTAAAGAATGGAATACAAGACCCAAGTTCAGGATAATGTTCAAGGCAAATATTGGCCGGGGGAGAGAAGAAGAGTAAGAGAGCAGGAGCCAAGTTGAAGACGAGCGCCACAGGGGCCCATAATACTTTGGCACACATGACGCCTCACGGCTAAATTTTAAACAGATTCTTGGAATTTCTCCTCCTACTGTAATTCTGTACTCGTCAAATTAGCCAACACCGTTAAAAGATTAAATACCCATTCTAATCCGAAACAAGATGTCTGATTAATATCGATTATTAAGTAAGATGCGAGAACCTGAGCACCTCGCACATTTGCGTACTCAAAACGGGAGGTTCGGAGGATGTTGGGAGGGTGTTACCTTGTATGCAACGAGTGTATGTCCTGAAAATACCACTTGCTCTGCACATTTTTTGTGTAGCGAGTCTAAGCCTCATCAAATAGCCGAGACTTACACTCGCTACACTAATATTACCAAAAGAGGTAATAAAGACGAACTCACCGTGTCCTCAAGATGGCTACATTGTAAACTGGAGAAGGAGAGAGAGAGAGGTGCTGACAGTAGTGGATGAGGATCCCTATCTCGTTGGAATCACTCCATGCTTTGGACATTGAACATAGAATTGTCGACTAAATGTAGCCACGAAGTCCCATGACAGGGCTTAGACTCTGCAATGGCCTGCACAGGCCTAAGGACATCACAAGAAAAAGGAGAAGAAAAGAAGAATTAAGATGCAAAAAAAGCATATTCCCGCTACTTTAGTAGAGGGTTTTAGGGTGCTTCAAATCTCATGCGACACCACGGCATGTGATAGTGTGACAGCTGAGTCATGATCTTCTTTTGTCTTCCACTACCATCTCTCTTTCCCTCATCTCTTGAATCTTGCATCCTGTAATAATTCTCGGCCATCAAGCACGCTTCCAAACAGACCACGCAAGTTACCTTGGGAAACGTAGTTTGGTGCAAGAGAGGATGCCCAAGGTCGTACCTCGGCTGAGGTGATATGTGGCTGACGCAGACAAATAAGCTTTTCGCATCTTGCTCCCAACATCCATGTCGGTGCAAGTTGTTGCTAGCTTTGCCCATCCACTCGCTCTTTTCAATACTCAATGCCAGTATGGCATTCTCATCATAAAAAGTTTTTCTTTACATATTTTCTGCAATTATGAAACCTGCGTGGGGACGCTGATGAGGAAGTTTCCTCCCTCATCTGAAGAACCAACCCTCTGTTGCCATCATTCGCAAGTAAATAAATAAAAGTGTTTCAAAATTTCAGACCACCATAGGTTAAGTATACTTGTGAGAGTCCGGAATGTCTCCTACGATTGACTCTAGCATTAAACATGCTCTGCATGACCTTCCGGCACCAGAACCTGAATCGCCACTTCGTCCCCAAAAACCGCATCGATTCTCAACTCTCTGCGTGACTGTTGAGAACCCAAGCCAGAAGGAACTGTATGGCTCTTCTGTGCCAATCGACCAGACTTCCCACCCTGGTCATTTGACTATTCATGCAGTGGCAATCCCACATGCAGCTGCTTTGAATATCACATTGCCAAAATTTCCTCAGCCTTTCATGCTTTCACCGTTACTTCAGGGATGGGATGGCAGCTCTTGGCTTTCGCGTTCTCAAGCTGGAGACAAGGTCATTGCTGGCAGTGACTTGTATGGAGGCACATCATATGAAGTAAATCACCATGCCCTCTGGCATATCGAACACAATTTACATCTAACCAGCTACTTCCAATACATGTAAGCTCACTCAGACTCAGAGCATCAGGCTCTGAGTCCCGCCCAGTGCAGGAGATTCCTGTCACTTTCTAGCCAAGCCCCTTTGACATCTTACAGCACCCAGTATAAGACACCAAATTTATCTGTCTTTCAATCCCGTCATTCACAGGGTGTTATGATTCATTCTGGATCGACAGACTTTCTTTACATGTGCCCCTGCTAATCCTTGATCTGTGTCACAAGGTGGATTGGGTACTGCAAGGCAGCTTCATTTATTGGTCCTATTTCCAGAAACTCTGCCTGTGCAAGGGCGCTCAAATCAGCAAAGGGTTTTAGGGGAGTTCAAAAGTAATGCTGCACCACAGCACATGAACGTGACAGCCGAGTCACTGATCTTCTTTTGTCTCTCGCCTCCACCTCTCCATCTCTCCTCTCCGTGAATCTTGCCTCATGTTTGCAATACTTTGTGGCCAACCTGTTCCTTTCCGAACAGACCATGCTCTGTCAGCTTCCATACTCTCGACTAGCACATGGGATGTGTTGCAGCTGGACCCATCCCTATCCTCTATTGTTCTCCCGATTAGTGTTCCAACAAACGGCAGCTCTTTTACAACTCACCTTATGTTTACCCGGCACCCATCTGACGATCTGACTGTTTGTCTTGGTCAAGATTGGATGGCTTTGAGGGATGAGTACCTTCAGAGATGCAACCTCGTGGCGCTGCCTCAACCTAGACCTGACAAACCTCAAAATGCACCAGGTAGTGATCCTTAATCTATACATATATCCTAGTACTGATGTTTCTGGATAGCCTTTGTCTATGACACAGTGCAAGACCCCCTCGTCTGTCAACAGCTGGATGGTAGAGGCAGGGCAGCATTGGGTCTCGACCATTCAATGTCATATATCAATGAGCACACACAATATAAAGCTGAATTATTTGTTGAAATATTGAAACTCCTTGCTGCTGAGCATGCCAATCCTCTTGTTTTGAGCCACCTTGAGGCAATTGTGCATGTGCATGGTGTGAATAGCTGCAATTCCTCAGAGACCTCTTTGGTGTTGGTAACCCATCTTCAAAACAGTGCCTGTGCACTTTGCTTGAATCAAGCTTGTAGGGATATGGCTGGCAATTTCCATGTAGATGATCTTCGTCTCCTTGTCCACAGAGCAATGTTGTCTGAAACTGAAATGAACAAAACATTGCAGACACCTATTACAGCAATCCAAGATCCTTTTCAATTTGCTTACACGGACTTTTCAATGATAGACCGAAAGAATCTTGATTTAATCGCGGCAAGCCACGGCCTTAATACCTTTCAGCTCCGAAAAAGAGAGGACATCAGTAATGAGATTCTCAGCCACTTAGTTAGTGGCTCTTGCTTCAGCACAAAAGCTAACGGTGACTTATGCTCCAGCTCTCGCAGTATTTTACATAGTGATGGTATACTAGATGTTAATAACAGGAATGAAATTCAAGCAAATATCATCAGACGTGTTGTTCCTCGACTCTCAATGAAAATGTCCCGAAAATTATTGGCTGTTTTTAGTTTGGATTACCTTTCGACTGATAGTTTATCACAAAATCATAAGAGGCTTCGGAAATATGCTAAAATTCTCCTCCGCGGGAAATCCTCTCCAAGCACCATGACTCCTCACTCAAACATTTCAGCACCCCAGGAACTGATATCAAAAACCTTTGGAGTTCATCTAAGTCCTGAAAGCAAATCAACCCTGGTTCAACTTTTCCGTCAAAAAACTTTGAGCCAGGCTCTCAACAAAACAGTATGTGCATCATGTGGTGAGCTACACCTCACAAGCGAGTCCAAGAAAGTAGATTCCAAGGAGGTGATGATGCAGATCTTTACACGGCCTGATATAGGTTGGAACAAATCTCCGGATGGGGCCTTTCCTAAGCGTGAAGCTGTATATGACTGGTTAGATGACAGTCTTATAAAGCTGTCATTCCCACTAGATAATTCAGCCTATAAAGGAATGGAAGATTTGATTTTAGAACCCCACAGTATTTCTGACATCTCTGCAAATGGTGTTGTATTGAACCTTTGCAAGGGATGTTACAGCTCTGTGGTTAGAAAAACACTGCCAGCGACAGCTCTTGCTAATATGAATATGCTGGGAGACATCCCTCCTGAGTTATCTGACTTAACGTGTGTTGAAGAAGCTATGATTGCACGATGTTGAGCAAAATGTTGGATAGTGTGCCTGAAAGAGGACCGGGTAATGCATACAGATGACAATTTTTCCAACCCCTTTTGCCAGTGAGCCATAAAAGGCAATATGATAGTTTTCCCTCAGAATCCGGAACATGCCTGTAATGTTCTTCCTCCTCCTTTGGAAGATGTTGAGACCGCAATATGTGTTGTATTTATTGGATCAAAAAAGCCAAGTTCGGAATGGTTACAGCAAAAGGCAAAGCCTCTTATTGTCCGGAAAGAAAGAGTTCAACGTGCATTAGAATGGCTAACTATGCACAACCCTCTTTATAAATGTATTTCTATTGATTATGCAAGAACAAATGCACTTCCTGAGCATGGCATTATGCCCGTCCATGTTCAGCACATTGAGGAAAGTGATGAGGAAGAATTTCTCACCAGCTGATATGATAGTGCAAATGATAGGGCCATGGAAACTAACAGCCTGCTCAATTCTGAACAGGTACCATTTGAAAATGTGGTTGTAACAGATGTTTTGGGAACGGAATCACCTGCAAAGTTGAGGGCAGCGGCAGCAAAGCATCTGGAAGGACAACCAAGTGGTTATCTACAAATACCACACAGAGATAGACCTGAGAATGAATTCAATAGTCCAAATTTATTTCCCATGATGTATTCAACGCTGTTTCCTTTTGGGATTGGTGGGTTCAAGGATAGTTGGCGACTACGACCATTGTCAATGAAAAGACAGGTCAAGCATCTATTGAGCCTTGCTGACTGCTGTTTTCAAAAGCATGAGAGTTTTGCTTTTTCAGTCTTCAACATGCTGCAAAGACAGACACTGCTCTTGCATTGCAGTAGGCGTACAAAGAGAAAGCAGTTTCGTCAAGTTGCCGAGGACTACTCTCTTGTCAAACCTTCCACTCTTTTGAGGTTATCGGAACGATTAGCAACCAGTGATACATCTATTTACAATGATGAGGAAAAAAGGGCTATGCGTTTGATGAATGATGTTGGTTTGGTGAATGCCTATGTGCTGGGGTCTAATTCTGCACGACTAGAGATGCGGAATGAAATTTGCGGGCTAATAATGGACAAAGGCTTACCTAGCTTTTTCATAACAATCAACCCAAATGATACCTACAACCCAATTGTAAGATTGCTCGCTGGAGAAAATATTGACATCAACAACCTACTTTCCAAGAATGTCTCGCGGTATGGAGAGCAAAGTATGATGATTGCTCAGAACCCTACACTTGGTGCATGCTTCTTTCATATTTATATGACAGTCTTTATCCAGTGTTTACTAAAAAACAATGATACTCCAACCTCAACAGATCACGGAGTTCTTGGGAAGGTGACTGCTTACTACAGATGTGTTGAGTGCCAAGGTCGTGGATCGTTACATTGTCATATGCTAGTCTGGGTAGACGGCAGCTTAGATCCAAATGAATTAAAAGAAATACTTGGGGATCCAAACCAAACCCAGTTTAAAGATGATCTCATATCTTATCTCAACGAAAGTATTTCAAATTCAATTCCTATTGATCCTATGCCTGCTGTTGAAAATCCGATGAAATTTCCCTCTCGATATTGAGGACCACCAATGGAGGAGTATTGCAAAACGCAGTCATTCATAAGAGAAAGGGATATGCATTTTCTAGTTAAGGAATGCCAGGTTCATAGTCATAGGAACACGTGTTTTAAGTACTGCAGAACTGGCCAGCCTAAGATTTGCCGATTTGGGCTGAGCACTGATAATACTATACCTGAGATGACATTTGACCTTGAATCTGGAAATTTGATATTGCAAAAGCTGGATGGCTTAGTGAATAATTATAATAGTACAGTCCTGGAAGCTATGCGCTGTAACATGGACATCAAATTTATAGGCTCCGGAACAGCGGCAAAAGCATGTCTGTATTATGTTATTGATTACATTACAAAGAGTCAGCTCAGTGCTCACATTGGTTACGCTGCTGTAGAATCTGCTCTAAAAGTTGTACAGGATCAAATGAACGGTGCTTACAAGAGAGGAGGTATCAAAGAGCAAGGCAAGATGCTTTTGCGAAAGTGTGCGTTTTCAATGTTAGCAAGACAAGAAGTTGCTGCACCAATGGTTATGACTTACCTTCTCGATCTAAAAGATCACTTTACAAACTTTCAATATAGACAGTGGTATTGGCAAGCATTTGAAAAAGCAATTGATAATCAATTTCCGAGCCCTGATTGTTATATGTCACCCATCAATATAGGGAAGCGACCCGAAGATAACATTTTGAGGAGTGACATTGACTTGCTACATATACAAAATGCGTCACAAGATCGTACGACAGTGGATCTATTAAACCAAGAAGAGAATATTAGAATCTTGTTAGACAATGAAGGGAATGCCAGACCAAATAGCATGCAAACTGAAGATTATCTTCTTTGCCCAGAGGAGCTGCGTTCTTTATCAGTTTGGGACTTCATTTCACAGACAGAAAAGGAAATTAAAAAGAAGAAAAAGAATCAAGACAAAGACCCAGCCAGGCTATTCAACAAGGATGCAGATGAGTCCGATGATGAAAACATGGAAATGGAAGGCAATGAAATTGGAACAGATATAGACATTGAAGAATATTCGCTTTCTGGTGTTGACAAACATATTTTGGCAGGTGAGGCCAGAAAGGTCCTTGATAGCTCTGCTTGATCCTGACCTGCTGGAAAGTTTCTCCTGGGTCACACTCATGCTGCCACGCATCATTTGAAAGTAATCCAACCAGATAAACGTGTAATTTGCGTTCCGATTGGTCTGTGACTGCCAAGAGAGATGTTGATATGGTTTACACAAAGTATTGTCGAATGATGTTAGTACTGTTCAGGCCTTGGAGAACAGCTCATGATCTCAAGCACAGTGATGAGACATGGCCAGCTGCGTTCCACAGGTTTCTTGAGAGTCCTTTATGTACAGATCAAATGAAATGTGTGATGAAGAATATGCAGTTACTTCATGAATGTAAAAACAGTCATGATGATCATTTTGCACAGCGGCGAAGTGCTGAAGCGCAGTCAGGCAACATAAGAACAACAACCCAAAAAATTCATAATGATGTTGACGAAGAAGAGATTCTGGACCATCTTGAATCAATTTCAGCAACACACTCAGGTCATACTACGGAGATGTCAATAGATGTTAGTAACTGCCTTTGTTACCTTGAACAAAGTGGCATGTTTCATGATAACGCCAGTCCTCACCATTATTCTAGAAACAATCCACTCAGTTGTGTTCAAAATGTGGACTTGGTGCAAGAGACCTGTGGATGGGAAGATGAATGGCAAGCCGAGTATGATCTACATAAGACTGACTGGAAGAAGCATGTTATGCAAATCTCACAGGAACAAGAAGTTACACCTATGCTAAGTCAAAATATGGGATCGGAGGATATTGCTGCCATTGAAAGCAGAGATGTGTTTAGACAAGCCCCTGTGCCAGAATTTAGACATGATATTCTTCCAAAAAATCAGGCACATGACATTGATCTTGAAGCATTTGTGAGCAGGCAAGGTTTCAGCCGTGAGCAAGAGCTTGCCTTCAGAATAATTGCTAACCAAAGTCTTCAACCTAGAGCGACTTCTCCTCTAAGAATGTTTCTGGGAGGTGCTGCTGGTACAGGGAAATCAAAGGTTATTGAGTCACTGAAAGAATTTTTTGTTTTGCAAAACCAGCAACGGTGATTTCAGTTGTGTGCATTTATGAGATCGGCCGCAAAACAGATTGGAGGTGTTACATTACACACTGCTTTGAAACTTACTACTACCAAGAGCAAATCTAGTGACCCAAAACAAAAATCAGGAGAGCTGAGTGCAATGTGGGAGGGAGTTGACTTCTTGTTTATTGACGAAGTGTCTATGATCTGAATTAATCTGCTTGTAAAAATTAGCGAAGCTTTGTTGCTAGCAAAAGACAATGAAGGACTGTTTGGGAATATAAATATTATTTTTGCAGGAGATTTTGCCCAGATCAGCCCTGTTGCCGATCCGCCTTTGTATGCAAGTGAACACAGAATAGCAAGAAATTCTTGCCTGGTAAATGCACAGCAAACTTCAGCAGGTCATCTACTTTGGTTGAGTGTAGACACTGTCGTGATGCTGACAAAGATATGGCGGCAAGAGGGTGATGCAACATTTACAGACTTACTTAGTCGTCTCAGGGAAGGAAGATGTACTCACCAAGATTATATGTTACTTATGAATAGAGTTATTAGCCCAAGTCAGCCCATTGAGTTTGATCCAAATACGCCTATTATTGTGGAAAGCAATGCATTGAAAGATGCTCTCAATAAAAGAGCAACATTAGCATATGCTAAGAACACCGGTCAAGAGTTACACTGGTATTATGCAAACGACAGTCATAAAGGACAGCACATTACAGATCCAGCCCTACAAAAAAAACTTGAGACGTTAACATCCTCAGAGACAGAGTACAGGCTTACCAAAATACCGTTGGTCATTGGAATGCCTGTTGTTGTTGGGCTCAACTTTGATGTTCCTGGAGGAGTGGTTAATGGAACGTGAGGAATCCTCCGCAAGATTTGATATACTGAAGGTTACGAAGGAAAACAATACCTTCAATCCTATATTATTGAAATTCCTAAGGACAAAACAAAAACGAACTCCCATGAGCTAGAGCCCACTTCTACCCCAATGCCTCACTTAAGCAAAGAGCTAATGCCGGTTCTAACAGATACCCAACAGATGACATTCACGCATCCATACACCAGAAAACAATGCATCATTGTAAGAAAACAAGTACCAATAATGCCGGGATTCACGTTTACAGCTCACAAGTCCCAAGGTATGACTCTGGAGAATGCAGTTGTGGACTTGGTTGGCTGCAAAGGAACATCAATGCCTTATGTGATGGTCTCTCAGGTCACTTCTTTAGCTGGACTGAGAGTATTATGGCCATTTGATATCAAGAAAATACAATGTCCATTAAACCTGGATCAGCAAGCTGAACAGTTGCGAATGTCAATCTTGCGAGAGAAGACATTGTTACGATGGGGAAATAATGAGGAGAAAGAAAAAGCTGAGAAAACATTAAGTCTGATTGACATCTCGTGGGCCACCAATGGGTCGGCCAGTGGATCAAGGGTATCTGCCCAGCATGACGACAGGGAGAGCACAGCAGTCTCTCCCAGTCAATCCTCTTTACCATTGTCCTCCATGGATCTTGACACTCCGGAAACATCCTCTTGTCAACTGCTTGCAAATCGAACTCGCTACCATGGCACTAAACGTGTTCTTATCAGACAGGCGGTCCTCCCTTCAAAATGCCGGAAACTGCATCATCCATCCTCCTAGTATTATCTCCGATTCTCCCTTGTCTCCACCGTGAGTGTCTCTTTTTATAACCTAATATTGCTTCTTCTGACTTGTTGCTTCTTGTTCAGGTCCAAGGTAGACTGTCAACTTTGTTTTGTGGTGTTTCCACGTACCTTACAGCCGTTCAGAGGTTGCAGAAGGTCTTCTTACTGACTTTGCAGTCTCTTGTCCATGCCCGGTATGACTTGAAACATACTATTGATGTCAATGTGATTTTCAAGTATTGTTTAGTGCCACATTTAATGCTGCCCAAAGCTACCGTTCTCGTCAGTCTTTCATGCCTACATCTCAAGATTACGAAACCTTTTATGCTACAGTGGAGGAAGCACGCATTGCACTTCTTGGGGAGGTCAATTATCCATTTGACTTTCATCACGACTTTGCTGTTGGCCCCAACTTCCGTGAAGATGTTATGCTTGAAGGCTGTTCTGGTCGAGCCCACAAGGCTTTCTTGTTCTTGGTTTTTGGCATTTACAAGGGCATGGATGAAGATGTGAGCCTTGTTTACTTTTCTTTGTTCAAAATCTCATACTGTTTGATAGCAGAATGGATACCTGACCATGGTTTTGAGCAAGCCGGTCGATGCACCTGTGTTTATCAAGAAGATGTTTGATAACCAACGCCTCACTATGGAACAAGTTGCCATTCAAGATAGTGTCGCGAAGGGAGCTTCAAGCGACTTAAGATTGGAGAGAGGATTCAGACAGCTAGTCCCAGAATGACCAAGTTAGATTAGGGCTACTTAGAGTAGAGGAAACATACCTAGTCCCAGAATGACCAAGAGGTCAAGATGGGGACTAGGACTGTAAGTACTGGGCCTTATATACTTGGAGACGGAGTCATAAGTGCGAATGAGTCAGATGAAATTGTGATACAGTATGAGTTGTGAGGTCAGAAGGTATAGTCACAAGGTACAGCTTTAGTCAGATAGCTGTAGACAGTCTGTGGCTGTGCACTGAGAGAAGGCATAATAAAGGAAAAGAGAAAGAAAAGGAAATAAAGAAACAGGAATAGGAGATAAGTAAAGGAAATAGAAAAGGAAAATGAAAACGGTTAATCTGTTCATGACAACCTACTACACTTTTGTCCTTGTGCAAGCTGCATTTCGACGTCATTGAGGATACGGCCAGACGCCATGAATTGCATTTAAAGATGCACAAGATGCCATCCTCACACACATTTAACTGTGAAATCCCATGTACGCTTTTCTCATTATGAAAATAACTTTGTCCACTGATGATTGTAGGTCATCCTGTTTTAATCTGCACCCAAACCCTGGGCAGCACATGATCCCGACTCCCGACATAACTTGAGTCCTTCTCTTTCCATCCTGACCTTCCAAACCCCTGATTCAGGTACACAATATTCGATTTTGTGTTCAACACCAAACCACAAAACAAGACGTCTCTTGTTCCCACTTGACAAATTCTTCGGTGAGACATTCTCCTCCCTTTGCATTCATTCCATTAATTCTTCTTCTTGTTCTTCGAAAATTCTTGAATTTATGCTCTAGGCTATAAGAACTCAATGTTACCCTTTGAAAAAACCACCACACATCTCCATGGCCCCAAAACGCAAGAATGACCACAACATCCGTCATCAGGAAGACGACGACCCTATGATGGCTTCTGTTCTCAACAACCAAAACCTCAAGCTCACCCCTGCTCCGAGTTCTGGTACATCTCCTAGCTCTCTTCTGACATTTCCAGCTGACTACTTCTTCTCAGATACCGAGACAGGTTCTCCACTCCAAGTGAGTGACATGCTGTATTATGAAGATGAAGAAGAACCATTCATTGAAGATGGCCGCATTGTTGACCCTGCTCACCTGGTTGTGCAAGAGCTCTGTAATGCTGGCCCTGACAGCCTTGCTCATGCCACCCTTGGCACGGACTTCATTGTGTCCAAGAATGAGTGGAGTGGCAATGAGGTCAGTATCACATACAATCCTTCCACTTCCTATTCAGTCAAGCTTTCTAGACTATGAAAGATCCACACTCTGGTGAGGAGAAAAAGTTTCTTCTGTTTGGAGTCTGTACCTCCACCAAAGAGGGTACCATCTTATCTGCAGCTGGTAATCATTACTCAGGTAAACGTGATGAGGTACAGTTCTTTTTCCTTTTCCTTCTAACTCACTAAACTAATCGTTTGTGTTTCCTTAGCGTCGTTTCGTTGACGACAAATCCAAAATAAAGTTTATGCTCAACTTAGCAAAGCCTCGCAGCTGTACTGGCCTCGCTGCATTGACCTTCGATTCTCAGATTGCAACCTTGAATGAGATCACAATTAAAGGCAAGCAAGACGATGCACAACAAGACATGGCAAGATCTGTCCAATTCCATAACCCATTTCGCTGACGTTCTTTATCACCCTAGGCCCCTGAGATCAAAGAATGCCTACACAATTGTTTTGGGTTGCATGATGATAGCGCTCCCCTTGACAAAATTGCTGTGTACTCTAGTTCAATTTACGGAGTAAGTCCTATGCCCATTCGTCGATAATCTTCAACGCTGAGTCTTACTTATTTGAAAGGTCCCGCCTAACGTTAAGATCCAGGCTGTTAGCCGCCAGCATATCACCAAAACATCGCTTGCGACTCCCTCTTCCCCTATTAAATCCAATGATTCGAATGCAGCTACCAAAGCTCCTCTTATCCCTGACGGTATATGATCACTCATTAATTTTTTTTTTTGGTTTTTTTCTGAAACCTCCGTCAGATTCTGCCGAACTCTCTCTGGGTACTTTCTATGATCCCAAGGTTCTCCCTGATTATGGCAGTGCTCTCTTTCGTCATACCCACGCCAAGCTCCGCCAACTTGACGTCTGTGATGAAGACGACCAGCTTATTGGCCCGTGGAAGTGGTACGAGGCTTTCAAGCCCGGAAACCTTATTCTCATTGAGGGAACGATTTGCTGCTACAAGTACAACGACGGCGGAAAGCATAGAAGGGTACGTACAACATACACCTGCTCTTTTTGGTAATTTATTTAGTCGATCCTTAGATTTACTAGCTCAATGGTCAGTCCTTCAAAGTCGTGTCTCGCTCTGATGAACCTGTCGAGCCTCGGTTCCGGAAGACCTTCCTTGACGACAACAAGGATTCCGGCACTGCAGAGACTCAAAGGAGCAGCAGGTTCTCTGCCTTTTCTCTCAAAACCCAGCTTGACGCTACTTTAAAATCAATGAAGAAAAAGCACGACTGATTCAACGTATTCTCCCATTATTTTTGCTTTCTTTTTTTTTTTTCTCAGCATTGGTTCTCTCACTATTCGTAATGTATCGCCTGCTAGTTTCGCGTTTGTTTCTTACTTGGCATGGCATACTCTTCTTATATCTTCTTCGATGTAACGATTTTAGTTTCCACTTGTTTTTTCTCAGATGTTCTCCATATTCCGTTTCTTGTGTTTTTGTGCTACATTACAGCGTCTACTAGCTTAACACTTGTTTGTTATTAAGCATAATTAGTACTCGCTCTTAATTTATTTACTAATGCAAGACTTGTTTCTTGTAAAGTTGGCGTTATCGACAAAGAACAAAGTGCTATCCTCGCTCTCATTCTCGCTCGCGTCTTCCAGTTTGACAAAGGGTAAAAAAATAACATAGTTTCTACTATTAAAGACATGCCCTACTGGCTTTAAGCAATGGATACAGCAAATAGTCAGTTGAAGCCGTGGTGGGGCATGAATGTCAGGAGCAAGCTGCAAAAGGCTTACTAATCCCCGTTGGCCAAATACCAGCACAGCCGAGGTACGAGCTCGGCCATCCCAACCTCACTTGTCGGCCATACACGGCTCATTTATTTACTAATGCGAGGAGTCTTTCTTGTACTTTCGCTGTGGAACTTTCAGTAGCGGGCTTTGCTGCGGATGCAGCGCTATTGCATGTGTGGTGGTGGTGGTAGTCTGGAGTAAAGATGGAATGTGATGTGACCAAACTCAGATGTCACACCGCAACCTTTCTCGAAGTCTTCCGACGACAACATGCACCGGGGCCGGCCAAGACGAAGATATGTTGCCCACTATTATGTCCCATACCCTACTGCTTCGCCTCCTAGAAACGACCGTCAAGCTGCCTTTTATCTCCAAGCAGGGCTTCGCCGTACAGTGTCCTTGACTCGCGCTCAAAATGAGGCAGAAATGCGGAAGAATCGTGCTGAAACCGTCATGCGCCGCATCCGCCAGTCACAGCTCAGAAAAGCTAGAGCCACACCTTCAGCCCCTCAAGTCAATGCCATTACGGCTGAGAACGTACTTCCTAGCACTGCAGATAGCGAGATCGAGTTCGCCATGTTCACATCCATGCCAGTCGATACCGATGGTCCTTCAAGTTCCACGACAATTCCTGGTACAAACGGCAAAGATTCAGAAAGGCTTGATGACCCAGCCTCTATCTCTCCAAGGTGAGTATTCATCTTGCCTTCATATATGTATAACTGACGAGAATTTTCTCTTAGCTCTCTATTTACTGACATTTCTGTTGAACGAAGGGACCATCGTGATCCGGGAATGAGAAGCGACCGCACCAACCGTTGGACCGATATTTTTAACGCCAATATTGAAGAGCTCGCCAAACCGTGCGGACGAGAGGATAGTAGAGAAATTGAAGGAGGTGGCGAGGAGAGTGGACAGGTGGTGGTGTCCGTTCTAGGAAATTTATAACCATGTACAGTGCCGGCCGTGTGCCTTTACTATTGGATTTACGGAAGTTGGATACCTTTGTGCTCACAGCCGGGTCAAATTCCCAGACGACACAGTATGAACCTAACCATTCGTTCTACGACAAAACCCGATATTGGTTAACAGATTGGTATTGAGGTTAATAATTGATAACCTGAAAGTTAAAGTTATAGGAGCTCGACAAGCACAGCTGAGCTACACGCCGCAAAACAATATCTTCAAACACTATCTCAAACTTAGCAGGGTCTGTAAGACTCTTAAGAGGGAAGAATTCATCGTCAACGCTGATATGAAGAACGTGTGGCTTATGGACTTTAGGGGAAATGGCAGCTAAGAGATCTTCAGTGTATATTGTTTCAGGCACAAGACGATGAAATACTCACCAATTGTCTCGTTTGACTCCGCCGCGATGCAGGTGTTGAGTCTCTGTCGTCGCTCGTAAATATCCCCCGCCAACTATTCCCACCTCAAGAACCCACAGGCTCTCAATGTTTTTGAACACAGGGTCCTCCAGTGATCTTGATAATCGGCATACTGAAATGTCTTTCCCAGATACAGCTTGAGGAACTTATTAAGGCTGGGAACAAGGTCATGGCCCATGTGAGTTGTCCGTTTCGATCTAGCCAATTTGATACACTGAGAGTACGGGTCGTACGCTTCATAGATATAGCACCACCAACATAACCTTTTAGGGTGGATCTGAGTTCATTTTGGTGCAGATGAACATTTTCACTTTTGATGATGCAAGCAAACTTGTTCACACAATGCAATTCACGGATTCCTACAACACCACTCAGTTGCTCGAGAAATTCAAGCATCAGGCTTAGTATGAGAACGTTGTCTTCCATCAGATTGTTTTTAGGACATGAGACTTATAAACTATACAAGTAGACAAGGATGATGAATAAACTACGTCAAATCATTGTCTTCAAAGTAGCCTTACGCTCAACCAAATTAAAACTCTGCCACTACTAGATTGTTACCCTTACAATTCCAGCTCAATCATGGCTGAACAGTGAAGGAGGACTTCATTTGACCGTCTATCCAGGTGCATGGAAAAGGCGCTCAAGTTACATTTGTGAAATGCCTGTACGATCACCAGGAACTCCTTTGGAATCAGGGAGCAGGCGAATCATCAGTACTTCCCGCTGTACGATGATTCACCGTACCTATGACCTAGGTGTTTGAGATTCCCGTAAACGGATTGTCAGCTGCTCTTATTGCGGGAAAGTCGGCGACTTCCGAAAAAGCCCTTTTAACTTATAAAGGTACGACATTCATCCCATTCTAACCATTCAACAGCTTGAACTCTCCCCAAATCATGTCTTCAAACGTCGAAAGTGTGCGCACTGTCTATGACCAGCTAGCCCAGGACACTGGCAATACGGTGGATGCTATGAACAAATATTCTGGCTTCGCCGATTCATTCAAGTGCACAACATATCCACCCTCTGCAGGTGTTCCAGACATGGACAAAACGGCATACATAGCATACTTTGAGCAGTTCACCAAGATGTCCGTTTCTAGGAAGGTAAATTCCCATTTTCGAGGCTCAAAAAAAGTCTCCTGAGCGACGTTCAAGATGACTCTTGACGAAATTATAGACGCTGGAAACAAGGTAATCGCACATGTGAGTTATTTATCTATCCCGACGTAGCTAGCGATGATAAAGACCTTACATAGGGAACCACGTGGTTCACTCTCCATGACGGAACTGAGGTTGTTTTGTCTCACATGAACATTTTCACGTTCGATGGCGGAGGGAAGCTCATTCATATAAAGCAATTCACAGATTCGCACAATGTTCTCCAATTGCGAGAGAAGTTTAAGCCTCAGGCTTGAAATGGCAACAACTTGTTGATCGTACAACATGGACTACTTACGAAAAATAAACTGTACATCCCGGTAGCTACTCATAAGGAATTATAAATGTAGTTATTTTCGATTCTTCACTCCCACTCCGCTGGAGTTGGCCTCATCCACAAAAAATACGCTCCAATGAGCTCCAAAACGTCACTGATTCTGGAGATCTGGCAGGCAGATGGGACATGCCAGGTTTAAGGGTCACTAGCGTGCTCAATCACCCTTTCATACCGAAGAGAACCATATTAGGTCACCCAGTCTATTTCAACCTGGTCAGCAGAACGGTGATCAGCTTCTTGGATATTACCGAAAGGCTCAAGTTCTCCCCTTCTTCAGATGAAAGTCTTCAATTTATTTGCACTTGCTAGAACACCAGTGGACGATGATTCCTGTCTGAACTCTCGGGAGACCGGGGTATAATTGCCCGATGACTTTAACATCCGTTAGCTGCTGATAGCATCCTGTCGTATGTGGAGGCTTCAGGAATGAGTTCCTTCATACTGATGTCAGCTGTTCTCAGTTCCGTGACGTTCGGGAGATACCAAGAGGTTATAAAGCACTCAGTGGGCTCCCAGCTTTTTCGCATTGGGTGCCGTTCGCGAATAGTCCAAGATGTCATCGAACGCTGAGAAAATACGCTCAGTCTATGAGCAAATGGGGTCCACTAGTACCTTGGACCCTATCATGAGCTCAACAGATTATGCGGATACTTTCAAGTGTGTCACATATCCGCCCTCTGCAGGGATCCCGGAGATGGATTCCAAAGGCGTACAAAGAATATTTTGAAAGATACACCAAAATCTCGACTTCCAGGAAGGTGAATTGCCAATCCATTCTACATTTGCACGTGCAGTGCACTTATATTCATTGTTAGATGGTTCTAGAGGAGCTGATAGACGTTGGGAACAAGGTCATTGCGCATGTAAATCACAGTTACCCAGCAATTTTGGTATAAACAGATGCTCACGATTTTCTTAAGGGTACCACGATGATGACGTTCCACGACGGGTCAGAAGTCGTCACTGCACATATGAACATTTTCACCTTTGACGGAGAAGGGAAGCTTGCTCACATCAAGCAATTCATTGATTCCCATAATGTTGTCCAAATGCGAGAAAAGCTTAAGCCTCCGGCTTGATCTACATAGTCGCAAAACACCACCTTGTACTGTGACTGTACCCGTTTGAAACTAGGAATTTATCGTCAACGCTGATATGAAGAGCGTGTGGCTTATGGACTCTATGGAGAATGGGAGCTAAGAGATTTTTGGTGTATATTGTTTTCAGGCATAAGGTGTTGAAATACTCACCAATCGTCTCGTTTGACTCCGCCGCTATTCAAATGTTGATTCTCCCTCGTCACTCGTAAATATTCCTCGCTAACTATTCCCACCTCAATAACCAGCATGCTGTCAATGGTTTTGAATACATGGTTCTCTAGAGATCTCAAAAAATGATGCTTGGACTAGTTAGAGGGCATTGTAAACACGAGGGTCATCACAACCCGTAGCTTGACAGAAGGGTGGCGGGCAACCCAGATGGCAATGGCCAAATTTGATGTGAAGGAGGCATAGCCAGTTTCACCCAAATATTGATGGGACATTAATTGAAAAATTGGAAAAAGCGGACGCACATATCCAGGTTCAAATAATCATTTCCAGAGTCTGTAACAAAGGAAGCTGGGAGAGAAAGTCGGGAATCCAGATGCTGACCACCTCTCCCGTTCCCAGCCACCGCGGTATGGGGGTACAGAACATTGTAGAGGCTCCGAAAACGTGAGCGAAAGATTCACAGTTTAGCGAAGGGGGTCCGTCGATCTGGATACGTGAGGCGTTTTATGATGAGAGTCAGAAGAAAGCTTGGATTCGGTTCCGTCAACTTGAGAATGGACTGTGACAATGACAGTGCCATTTTGTAAGGGCTGAATATTCCCCTTCCAAACGTTATCTATCGCTAGAGTATTATCAGGCTTTTTCCAAAGGACGAGCACTTGTCTCGCTGCTCGGTTCCCCATCTCCATTGGTGGATTGGGAAGTGCGAGGATGAAGCGCATAGGCGTGACTGTCTGTGTCGTACACACTACAAGCATTTGCTGTTCATCGCTAAGTTTGAAGGAGTTTTTCAGAAAGGAATGTTGACTCACCTGAGATATCGCCCCGTTTCTTTGCTATCATAGAAGCGATAAGCGCGACAGTTCCCCAAGCAGCACCGAATATGGACATATCAGCCACAAGTACAGCTGAAAATATGATATAAGTTTTGTAAGAAACCATCCTAGGACAACTTACAAATGATGAGGCTAAGAGCATCCTTTTGCCGTTTTGCATGGCACGTATATAACGTTTTAATAGTGGCAGTCTTCTGCACTCTCAGATCCTCTGGAATTGGGAGCTCAACAACTCCTACCCTGTCCCGATAAAGAGGGTCATTCGCTCCGATTCGGAGCATTTCAGCATAAGAGATAGGTTGACGATCCCCAACAAGGTCTGCAATAGTAGCGTTAGAGAGGATGGCCGTCACGTCTGGAGCAGAGGTGATGGTTTGGTTTAGCATGCCTTGTCCCACAAACAGCGATCCAGGAAAGGTTGCACCAATGTCAAGATAGGTTGCACTTGCTAGTGCCAGTAAGAAATTCTCAACACTTTGGTTGAGAGGCTTGGAAAGGAAATTGGGATTGGGATTATTAATTGCGGTAGAGGATGCCTCAGAACCGTTCACAAAAAGGGCGGTCTGGGAAGAACCACCAAGCTTGAGCGGCTCAGACTGACATTTTTCTGAGTAAGAATGACCCAACCACTGGACCGCATCCCAATTTGTTGTGCCAGGGCACCATGGGCGGGCAGTTGCCTTAATGAAGCGCACTGAGCTCGAATTTGACGTGTCTTGGCCCTGTAGGGCTGTCAGAATGTCCCGTGAAAGAAGGTAGACAGTCTTTCGTAAGGTATATCCCACCGTTCCGGATTGTTGCAACGCTTGTTGATCACCATCGTCGGTTGCAGCAAATTTGTCATTCGTGAACCGACTCGAGAGTCGATATATATAACTTTGACTGGAACCATCTCTTGGTCCATGAACGCAAATGAGGTCAATCTAGTAAAGTGCATCATCGTTCATACCCACCAGGTCATTCTGTCATTCACTTACAGTCCCAATAACCGACTTTTGTTCAAGATTGGCAATGACGCTAACACTAGGTCCTGGAGTTTGAGCTAAGCACTCGTCCGCAAGCGAATTGGACGAGTATGGCCACCCAGCCAAGTCCTGGGTAACATTGCCATGCGACCCGTTGACCGTCGCGTAACCCGCGCCAGCGACGGTATAAAGAAAAGCGCTTGTGTCAGTAAAGAACGTATCCCCAATTAAAATGTCCTTAGGGTCACATATTGACGTGTTCCGGTCCATGTTGAAGACAGACCTAGCGTTAAAGGTGGCTTCATTGGATTAAATGTTTTCGAACTCGAGTAGTTCCGATACTAACCACCAGAAAGTTTGGGTGTAGTTGTAATCGGGAGAGAAAACTGTTATCGTTTCGTAACCAGTTGCAGCAACTGAAATTGACCTGTAACGAAGGAATGGAATGATTCTGCAGTGTGTGCGCACCGTTCACGAGAGTAATGATGATGAGAAAGAGGATGGATCCACCAAAAATGATCTCAGTATACCACCGCCAAGGGTATACTCGGGTAATAGTATATTCGAGGCGAAAGGGAAGACTAGCATGAGAACCACCGAGCATCGCGGAAGAAATGAATTCAAAGTCGTCGTGACGGTGCGGAAGGAATGGGAATTACAACGGGGGGTTTCGAGCCATGGCGAGGAAGAGAAGGCCGGGAGCCAGTGAGGGATTGTCTAACTTGTCAGTGGGCGCGGCGCTATGGTTACATCAGTATTGGTACACCTGCCTGATCTATTAAAATACGGTACAGATGTCCCTGAACCAACTCGTAAGCTTCCGGAGCGTCGTGAAATTGTCCAGAGGCCGTAGGTTGTTAGAGAGTATGTGTTTTTGACGGTACCGTCTTGCTAGGTAACATATTTTGGTCAGCGTTCAATCAGAGAATTCACTGCCGCATGGGTTATGAGGGTTGAATTACATCATTTTAAAAACAATAGACGGTGGAATGAGAGCGGTTGAATGAGGTCAATCTCAACGTTTGCCATTTTGTTCACGACGATCTCGAAACCACCCCTGGCGGAATATCTTTTCCAAGGTATAGCTTATACTTTGTTGGTTCACCTATTTTCTACATGCATTTTCCGGCGTTTGTAGAGGTATGTATCGTTGAAAACTCGTTGCGAGTTCCCAATGCCTTCATGTAAACGGGTCGCTCTGTGTAAAAAGAATGAAAAGCGAGTCCTCTCCAAAACTACTCGAGTTTATTTACATTGATTGAGTCGACGTGGGGGCCTTCGCAATGTGAGGAGAGAATTGTATTCGGAGAAGTAATGATCGTCGAGAGATACCGTGTTTTGCAATCAACTGGCCTTATCCTTGTAAGAGTTGACCAGTCATGTTCGACTAGAACATGAATGGTTGTTTCCCTGTTCATCTTACTGATTGTACATATAAAATCTTGCTATTCGCCGACTGAGGAGGGGCAATATGGCTGAGACAAAAGGGTATATATAAGCAGCAACCCAAAGTTCTCTCCAAAGCGTCATAAAACTCCAGCCAGTTGTTGACACAAATAATGTAAAATAGATAAACAGGACTAACATAAAAAATAAACAACAAACAAAGCGTACTTAGAACATGAAACAATCACGAGAATCCAATTCTCAGGAACCTCCGCTACCACTACCTCCACCACCCTCACTATTTGGCGACGTAAAAAACCCCTCAGCCAAAACCCCTACAGCCTCAACACCACTAGCTCCACTCTTCCCTCGAATCGTACTCCCCTTCGTTCCAACGCTAATACTCCCCTTCCTCATAGTACCAGACTTTTCATCTCCAGAGTCAACAGAAACCACTGATCGCGCTTTTGCTTTCCCAAATGTACTGCTACTACCTCCAGCAAACATCGAAGTCGCAGGAGAGTAGGAGTAACTCGAAGGTGCGATTTTGTTACTGCTGCTGCCGCTTGACCCTTTAGAAAGAGTTGTTCTATGGGCAGGTTTGTAGCTCGATGGGGATGTAGGAGACGAAAGTGTTCGTCCTCCGGCTGATGACGATCCTGTCGGGAGAGGTGGGCTGTGCCGTCGTTGTGAGCGAGGGGTATAGGCTTTGTAGGGTGTCGCTGAGGACGGCGGGCTTCTTGAATCGTCGGGATGATTGGATCCCGATCCTGAAGGACCTAACGGCATGACCAGCATCGCATCATCAAAGTCATCTTCCTCTCCTCCTGCTCTCCCTCCTCCTACTCTCTCGCCTTGATGCTCCCTCCTTGTCGTGTTGGGCCTGGTAATCACACCAAAGGCAGCCTCGTTCTCACGCCTCTCAGAATCATCTTCACGAACAAGATGTTGAACATCAAACTCCTCAAGCCCTCTCAAAACACTCCGACTCACTGGAAGAGCATCGCCTCGATCAACGAGTTCGTCAAAGACTTCGTAATACCGCTCAATGCAGAGCTTAATAATCGTTCCTAATGTTGTTTTGGGAGTATTGGGTTGCGCAGAAGGACTTCCAGGCATGTCGGATGTAGGATGCACTGAGATGTTGGTGGTGAGCATGCAAGGTCAGATAGATAGTGAGGTCCGTACCGGTTGGTCCTTGTACAACGCAAAGCTGGACATCCCGCATCATGTTGCTTCCCTTAACGAGATTCGGAGATATTACAACTGCCAAGTTGTAGGCATTCATTTTATTCACAAGAGCATGCATTGACGTTTCGTGTAAAACATCTATACCGTAAATAAATAAGATTTAGGAGTAATGGTTCAGGAATAGGGGAGAAACGTACGGAGAACAGCGCTAAGAAGAATAGCTCGACAAGGGACCATTTCCGGAAGAAGGGTTTCGCGTATGTAACGAATCGCATCCCAGGTTGATTCGTTTTCGTTATCTGCTACAGAGGGTATTAGACTGTGTTGGAAGGTAAATGCCTGGTCCGAAAACACTTACAAACATAGGGGTATGGACACTGCTCAATTATGGTATACATTTCCACAGGGAACAATGGCTCAGGGAGGTCTCGCAAGTACTTTTTTAAGAGCACCGCGCTCAGGTGTGGGTCTGTTCTAGAGAACTCAGAGAGTGATATTGCGTTACCTGAGGAAGGTTTAGAATGGACATGGGGTTTGGTAGGTTTGAAACGCACCACGGTCGTATGCATCTCGTGCTGCATTCAACATAGATGTTGAGGGGGACCTTCGGAAAATACCCTCTTCTTGTAAGGCTACAACGAAACAGTGAAAAATTGACCCAGTATTATGAAAGAGAAAATCGGACCTCCTTCTCGAAGAGTTCGAACACAGTCCTTCACAACACGAGGGACGCCACCCCTCTCACCATCGTAACCCATAATATCCTCCAGAGGGGTACCGAAAACCCGATTTGAACCTTCTCTTGCGTCAAATCCACCAAACCCATTACTAGGAAGTTCGACCTTCTTTTCAAATTTGGTATTCTCTGCATATGCAGCAGACGGAACATCCTGTTTGGTTTTGTAAACAAAAAGAACGCTAGGAATGAAAAGGGATCCTAACAATTTGAGTGAGAGGAACCTCACGTGCAAGCATGGAAAGGGTGGAAATATATCCAATCTTCTGATTGAATTTCGGCGATATGAAAGCTCCTGCAAGGGAGAACAACATCTTGGAGAAAAACGAAGGGTGGACAATAAGCTTTGAGGTCTCGTGTCAGATGTATTGTTAATTAGGCAGTCATTCAGGTAGCCTCACCAGGCGCTTGAGATTTTTTCGCCATTTTCTATCAAGACCGCGGTAGGCTTTCCATACCCAGTTCCATCCTGGAGTAAACGATCGACCTGGAGGTGTGGCAGCAAAGAAGACGACGGTATAATCCGATTCGACTGAGAATGAGAGTAGTGTTAGCAGGGCACACGAGCTTGGATATTGATCTGCTCTGCGTACCATAAAGATTGAGATAAGACAGTATCCTTTCGAGGAGCAAATCGTAAGAAATTCGTTTCGGGTCGGGCAGTGCTGAAGCAGATATCACTATCATAGGTCGAGTTCTAGAAGAAAGCATAGTCAAAACATAAGAAATCTCTTTCAAGATAAAACACGTACTCATAGTCAACTCCTGCTTGAAAGATAAGTCTGGACATGACATCCTGGATTGCTTGGCGTTCTTCCATGTCAGAGTCGACTGCTGACCAGGGCTGGTGACCGATACCATGACCATTCGTGCCTTGAGGATTATTGCTACCTTTGGTGAAGGTACTAAATATCGATTTATCCGTGCTATTACGCCTCCAAGGCAATTTCATCTTCTTCCCCGAAGGGCTGGTTGGTGAGGTAGGCGACGTAGGAGTGGCAGGAGCATTGTGCAAAGCTGCGAGTCGTTGCTTCAGAGTGAGTGGGGGAGGGCGAGAGGTAGACATTGTGAAGACGTGGAGCAAAAAAGGTAAGGAAAGAAAAGTGCAAAAATCCTAGCGACGCATGAGTGCACGAAGCAAGTGTGGAATGTCGATCATGATGCGTACTGTTGCTTGTCTCACGCCCTCATGAGCATCAGCCGCTCGGCTTGTTTCCACTGCCAATTCTCTTAAAGCCGCGTTATCACACCTCCTATTTTTTTTTCCATCCCAATGGAGCACCCGTGAATAAATGTTTACTCTGGAACCACGGAAGTCTTGAGTGTCCTCACGATTCCCTCGTTTCTCTCATTATCTTATCCTCTTGTTCCTGCACCCTATGGCATACAACTCTTCTCTATTTGGGAATCCCTACGCCTGGTTAGAATTCATGTCTTTTGCTATTAGCTCTTGTTTACACCCCTTCGAATCCGACAATTGTTTTGTGAACTAGGTCCTCCAGTATGGTCTTGGCCTCGCATCAGGTCTGACCCAATTCTGGACAGGATTCGTCGGTTCTGAAACCCTTTTGTAAAAGAACGGGTCGCTAAGGCACCGTCGTCTCCCTCACCCTCTCATGGTAACAATTCTTTAGTAGAAGTCACGGTTTTGCTGGCAGTCGCCACCCTTTTGCTTTTCCCATAATGATAGGCTAAGTGTGCTTCGTCCTATAGTCTTGGTGGACTCGTTTCATTTTTCTTCTTCCTTTGAGCTCGAACGAATAATGATATTTTAGCTAAACCCAATAAAACCAAGTGGACTCTCTATAAGGGCCAGATCTACATGGCCGTTACCCCTGGGAAAAGTGTGGGCGTCTTTCCACTTCCTAGTTTGGGCAATTCGCTTTGTCTGATTCCAGCTTGTCATTTAGTCGGACTGACGTGATTCATCAAAATCTTCGTCAAATCTAGTCCGGTACTCCTTTGTATCTCAGGAAAGGTAAACATTATGGATTCGGCGCTGTCCCGATGCAACTCTTCGAGCCTTTCCACCACCCGGCTTCCAGTTCCGATAGGAACTCACTAGCAAAATCCTATACGTACGTTGTGTTTACTGCGTGCGTCTTTCAACTTTCTTTTGAACCATTAAGCCTCAGCTGTCAATGCGAACCCAGGTTGTTCCCATTTAGGTCTCTAGAACCTCAGTATATCTAGATCTTCGTGATCTAAGACATCCGTTAACATACTTGATGGGGGTAATCATAAATGTCAGTCCTGAACCCAGCCCTCATTCAGGCTGTGCTCTAACTTTTAAACATCCTAAAGTATTCTCCATGCTGAATTGGTTTCATAGATTTTCTTCCTCCTGAGAAAGCATATCGCCAGCCTTGGCTAGATGACGATGCCTGGAAGTCTGCAACAATTTGAGTCCTAGCAAAAACCGTAGGTCTGCCCGTTGGACGATCTCCACGATCCTCGCAAGCTCGCCGCGTGCATTTTAAGATATTGTCGTCAACGCTCTCAGCCATTTCGACTTCGGTATGATGTTAGACCACGGCTTTCACTCTTCACAACACAACCACCTTTGTAGGATGTAGTGAATGATTCCGCACACCTTGGCCCAAAAGATTGATTGGGATCTGGCTATGGAACTTTCCGTTCGAGTCCTTCATATCTTCAACAACATTCGTTTGCCATTGTTCAGCGGAAATTTGACCTCAAGTCTTTTTATTCCATTTGGATGAAGAGTGTCGCTAGCTTTGGTATAAAGAGTCCTCAGACTGATCTTGTGAATGTTCCGTACCAGACAGAACTTTTTTCCTTGTGTTTTTCTTCAAGCATTTTTAACAATCATTTTGTCTTCCTACACTATTAATCATGACTAGTGAGCCTAGCTTTAGTATGACTGCCCGTTTTATCTAACCTTATTCCTAGATTGGCCAACCAAAGTCTTCGATTTCGCTACGACTTGCGGCAAAAGACTTACCAAGGAGGAGGTAGAGAGTGGTCCACAGCACGCTATCATTCATACTGTGACCTATTATAGTGAGCCTGATCATCTATTGGCTCATTCCCCCAATCGACCTTTGTAGTGGATGGCGTAGAATATGGCACGGCCAGCGCTTCGGCTCTCAAGAAGGCCAGAAAGGCTGCCGCTGAGAAAGCTTACCGTGCTCTTGAAGCTGAAAACAAGAACAAGAGCAAGTGAGTAACCTCTTTGCAACTTCACGCCCGAGGTCGGCCGCTTTTTCTTTGTTGAGGATGCCTTTCTTCTTCCTCTCACTTAAACTTGCCTCCCTTTTTATTTTCTTTTGGATTTCTATATATGCTATGACTTGGGTTTTCTGACCTATCGATACATGTTATTCCGTCCTTTATCTCTCAATATCACTAATACTACCATAACGCTTCTATAATGTTATCATTTGATTCGTTCCGCTGGATGCCCTGACGCGGTTGATTTAGCGAAGTTTTTCATTTCACAGAACACTTTCAAGGACCTGAGTCTCTTTCCGAGTCGTCTCGTACCAATATTCTTCGAGGTTCAACCCCTTCCACACAATGGCTCAGCAAGGGTCGTTGTTTGTTCATCTCTAGCCAGCACAGACGGTCGTAGTCTAAATAAATCTCGTGCCTCACCTCATTCAACTCCCATAATGAAACCGTCATCGAAGAATTCCGAGGTCCGAATCACTTTTAGGATGCAGGCCGATCCTAATCCGAGGGAGTCCGTAATCCCTGTGTCACTCGACCTTATCAGAATTTTGGAAACTAAGGACATCTCAGGTTTGATCAATGGCTCAGCAAAAACGTTTGGATGTGCCAAAAAACCGAATATTTACAGTCAGTAAACTTGATATATGTTCAATAACATGGGTTGACAATTCCCCCCATCAAGGCTGAGTGTTAATAATCGGTCAATAACTCCGAAATGGGTTATGGCAAGTGACTTGCGGTAATTTGAATTCAAAGGATTTATTCCATTTGGTTGCGCTGTGCAGTGCGTCGTCGACTTTGATATAAAAGGAATCCAGTCAAGTGACACGAGTGTTGCATACCAGGTACACACTTCTTGATTTTTTTCGAGCATTAGTATCAATTGTTGCGCGATTAATTATGACAAGTACGCCTGGTTCCAATGCTTCTGCCCAGTTCATCACACCTCGTCGTTAGCTTGGCCCACCAAGCTCGCCAATTGTGTAGTCTCATGCAGTAAGACACTCACTAGTACCGAGGGGGTAGAGACACAGGATCCACAGCGTGTCAGCATCTTTGTTGTGGTATACTTCGGTGAGTATGATCATTTATTGGTTGACTCCCCAGCCAACGGTTGAAGTGGATGGCGTGGAATACGGCAAAGCCAGTGCCTCAAGTTCTAAGAAAGCTAGGATGGCTGCCGCTAAAAAAGCTTATTATGCTCTTGAGGCAGAAATCTCGAATAAATGAGTATCCTACTCGCGTTTTCGCCACCTTGACGTCGAGGACCTGAAATTGTTGAGGATGCCTTTCCATTTTATCTTACTGGAACATCCCTCTAATGGAGATATTGTATTATGTTGGCCTATTTGTATAATAGGATTTCCTGGAGATAAATCCATGATCTGAAGAAAAAAGTTGCTTTTTTCACCTACTCATCTTCACTGCTTGATCTGGATAAGGTAATGTGATAATCAGCCGCTATTATAATGTTATCATTTGATCTGTTCCCTCACGGATGTCCTGTCGTGGTTGGATCAGAGAAGTCTGTCATTTTATAGAGCAATTTCAAAAACCTGGATCTCCTTCCAGATTTTTCTCTCACCCTTTTCCTTAGAGGTCAGACCATTCCGCACAATGGCTCAGTTCGGTTGTTCTGTATCCTGTATTTAGCCAGTCCAGATGTTCCTGGACGAAATACATCTATTATTTTCCCGTTCGACAGCCATTATTAGTTGCCTACCTCCTACTAATCTGAATGGTCTTACGACAGGACTTCTATTGGATATAATGTTTTCGGCTTGTACAATGCCTCGCATATAGCTTATGTAGCTATATCATCTCGTCCCTCCGTGTTCGTCCTTCTACGTCTCCCTATGTTCTCTTGAGATCCGTCATCTTTCGGCTTCGGCTGTCGATTCCTGGTGACGATTTCGTCCAAAATAGCTTCTCCGTCAGTAAAATCATCGTCAGACCGTTCATCTGCAGAACTTTAACCAATAAATATTGAACCGGCAAAGTGCGACATACCCTCAGACTTGGAACTGACAGACGGTTGAGGAGCTCTTCTAATTTCAATGAGATTACAAGCTACTTTCACGATGGCCTCCCTGGTGTCGTTCCAAATTTCTTCTAAGATAGAAGCTGAGATGCCAAAGGGGGGCGGATCCCAGGGATAAACCTTTCCGTGGGTTGCCGCCATGTCGTAAACTGGTGCACTCTTCTTATACGCCCGGCAGAGTCGCCAGCAGAACCAGCAGCATTTCGTGTTGGCTCCAATGGATGTTTTGCCATGCTTTGATCATGTGAGTTCGGCAGGTACAGTCGGTGCGGGATAATGGAACGTACGGACAGAAAAAGTGCTTGGAAGGTTTGCAGATGAGGACCTAAGTTTACCGGAAGTTCCTTATCATGTTGAACGGCAGCACCGAGAGCCATAGCTATTGCTTCGGTATGATATGACGGGGGACCAGAGTCCTTTGTCGTTTTCTTGCCCCACGATTTGTCAGAGAAAACATCTTTTGTCATGACACGTTCTAGCTCGTCCCGGATGTCACTCTTTCCTTCGTCGTCCGAAATACCAATGACTACTGATTCGATGAAATCTGAAAGGTGAGAAAATAAGGTATCTTTGGGGTTCGACGATGTTATTGTAAGACAGTGGACGGCTGGTGGAGTAGGACAGATGCGGACAAAAGTCTGAAGCTTGATTATAGCATTGGACCATGCGGACAGGGAGTAGAGATGTCGTAGTAAACGATGGCGCTAAGATCAGAGTTATAAGAGGTGCCAACAAGGTAGCCAGGGGAAAAACATACATGCTGCCCTTGGCTCTGTCCAACCGAGACTTCTTCCTCGTCTTCCTCTTCTCTTCCGTCCTGTCCAGCGTCTTCCTCTGGATCTTCTTTATCGCATGTGTCTTTTTCTGCAGCTCAGAACTGAACTTGAGATGTCAAAGGGCTACAAAATGAGGGACTGACTGGCATCAGTCATCCCATGGTCTCTAGTTCTAGATTGTGTTGGTGACGGTTCGTCTTCTGTGCAAAGATGAATATTCAATTATATAATTAGAGGCGATTTACTTGCTCCGGGTGTCCTCTAGTGCTCTACACAAAGAGGGATCCGTAAGAATTTTATCGAGCACTTGGGCGTCGAGAACAAGTTTCAAGACGAATAGAAGAACAGCAACTTGTTTAAACTCCTTCACTCCAAGGTCAACACGCAGATTGATGTTCCACTCGGCGGCGAGGATTTCTTGCACATTAGTGAGTAAGACCTCAATGAAATCCACCCAGCCCTTAAGCTCAGACTTTTCGAGGAGGAAGTGTAATTGCCCGTCTGCTTCGGAGTATTCTTTTGGGAGGAGGTCCTTCAAGTATTTCTTCGCTTTTAAGGGAATTTTGATTTCCCAAGGAAAAGAGTGTGTTGGTTGGAGATCGGAAAAGTGGTCTATGATGACTCCAAATGGTCCTCGCTTTCCGTTACGCCAAATATTCCCAGTCAATGAACAGCGGTAGAGAATATGACCAGCAGAATATCTGAGAGCGTAGAAGGTGAGCCGCTTGTCACCGAGTTCAGACTCGGCAAGAACACTGGTGGCAAACGTCACTGCAGTATCGAAGATGGTGCTTTGAAAGCACTTGGCCCGCACCAGTCGCTCACTTGGCTTGTAGGTAATTTACCTTAATTTCGCAATAGGGGTTGCCTTGGCAACACCGCAGAAATCGCCAGGGGCGTGTCGAGGACCAGCCAAGTCCGTGACAGGTGCGTGCCGAGTGCGTTCAAAGCACTATCTTAGATAGTGCACCGACGATTGCCACCAGTGGAATTTTGAGGAGATCCGCTACGTAATTGTCAGGATTGTCGACACTAATATAATTTGAGTTTAACAGCAGAGGAAAAAGGTGGGAGACCGGCAAATGCACCTTCGAGTGTCCCAAGAAGACAGAATTGCATCACAGCTCTCTGAGCTTGGTTTAACCTCCTTCAAGATCACTTGCTCAGATCGAACATCGTCTGGGTCACAATTCTGAGTAACAAGGAGGACAGGAAGGCCATTTCTCGTAGTGGGGCCAGCAACAGCCGCAACGCTATCACGCGTACCGACACCCCTCTTCGAAGTAAGCAGAGTTGTTAACTGCTGGAGCATCTTCAGTTCCGTCGAAATGCGTGGGACGAGAGTTGAGGGTCCAGACCATTTCAATGCGGCCAGAAAATAAGAGCCTAGAGCTATATTGGTTCTGAGCTCTGTCTCAGAGAGTGGTGGAGCCATGGTTGCGTATTGAAAGGCATAGTAGCACAGCCATCCATAAGGGGCCCAGAATTGTGCGCACCATCTGGACTCTCTTTCGAGCTATATCTTATATGAATCTGCGTAATGTCTGCAATTTCACAGGAAAAGTTCAGGCATCACATTTTGGGCTTTAAGGCGCTCTTGATTTAGCAGTCGTCGCACGCCATAGACAATGCTTACACACACACTATGTACAGTTACACTTTAACTTTTAAAAGTGTCAAAAACAACAACAAAAAAGATTCCCGGTTTCAAAAGTCGAAAGTCATCCCTAACAAGCTTTCCAGAACCACACGAATCCACCACAACCAAAACCCAGCAATCATCCCATTCCAAGCTCTCCATCCTGACCTCTCACAATACTCAAAGAACCCAATAAGCAGCATTATAGGCCAATCTCGAGCAATGTTGAACTCTGCTGTATCCCGATGAGGTGGTAAAATTGGGAAAGGCAAATTTTGGGATTTCCGTGCGTTGAGCTGCGCGATGTAGCTTTCTGTTTCGAAAGCTGTGTAAGAAGGCGAAGAAGAAGAGGACGCTTTGAAGTAGCGGGGGTCGTCAGGGAGGAGTTCTGCAGCAGCGAGGAGGCCAGATGTGAATCCGTCTTCGTGGAAGCCGTATTTTGTATATGCACCTGAGAATGAATGAATATCATGGTTTGAATCAGGATAAGGAAGAGAAAGAGACAAACCAGCGAAAGAGATTCCACGCTTTCCTTGGATTTTCCAGAGCTCAGACTGTGCTTTTACAGCCTAAAAAAAGACCAGAAATGATGAGAAATAGGCTCATACCACTGAGGAATATCTGAGAAACACACCTCACTATCAATGACTGGATGCTCGTATTTCCAACTACCCAAGGTCTTGTTCTGGTCGATGGGAATGTGTGCAGGTGGATTGAGAGTGACTAGCACAGGTCCATATTTCTTGAGGGAGATATGCTGGAGATGATTCATCCCATCTAACCAAGTGTTAAGGTACAGTTAATGAATGGCTTAAAGAGACTCACAAGTCAGAGATATAATATCAGAATTCGGTTTTCCTTCGGTGGGGTTTGAGCAGTATGTGAGGTAGTTCCAACAGGACCATGCTTCTCGAGACCGTGGCATGAGCTACAAAATTATGAGTTCCGCGTAAGAGGGAAATGCCGCGGCATACCTTGTCATCGTAGTGCAAGACACATTCGTTCTGACTCCATTTAAAACGTCCTAGGATATCCTCCTCGTCTGCGGTAACACTACCACCCTTCCGCAGAATCTTCAATGCTGTATCCGAATGTGTCGCGAGAATGACATGGTCAAAGGACTCTGTCACTTCGTCTCCCGCAGGTGTTTGATACACTAACTCCACGCTATTGGTAGAACTGGACCGGACTGCGACGACAGGGTTGCCAACGTGCAATTGCGAAGGAGGGAGCTGAGAGGTGATAGAGTCCACATATCGACGACTAGGAGAGTTGAGAATGGTTCTAAGATGAGTGATTTCAGGAAAAACGAACCTTCCACCAGAGATGGTCAACCATTTGGGTTTTCCAGTGAGTTGAAGGAGATGATGATTTTTCATAAATTGAATCTAGGAACACGAAAAAATTAGACGGGAAGAGGCTGAGTATGAATAACTCACTAATGTTCTAACAGGGAAGTCTTCAACACATTTGTCTGGAGGAGTACTCCAAATGGCGGCGGTCATAGGCTGCGAACGCGTCAAAAGAGGATTCACATATAATGGAAGGTAGCCATACAATAAGATAGTCATCCTTAAAACGATCACTAAACATCATCAGCTTGAAAAAATACGCGTGCTCGAGGAAGAAACATACCTGTAACCTTCTCTCTTCAGATATGCCCCAATACCAAGGTCAAGGTCTTTCCCACTGGTATCATGGAGAACCCGACGAGCACACGCATTGAAACGCAGAACATCCCAGATCATCCTCCACATCCCGGGATCGAGCAGCCTTTGGCGCTGTGTGAAAACGGTTGAAAGGTTGTCTCCAGCCCATTCGAAGAGTCGCCGTCCATTTCCAAACATTCTGCTGACTGAAAATGTCATTTCGGTTGGAATAATGTCAATCTTGAAAGTTCCAGGAAATATTTGAGATTCAAGAGTCGGAGAGGATCGAGGGCGAGGAGATTGGAGGAATCGAAGAAAGTTGGGATATGTTGTGGGGTTGAGGACAATCTAAACAGGGTCGCATGAAGGCCGTGTTTTGACCAGTGATAAATGTACATTATTTACTTACAAATCCACTAAAAGGTGATCAGAAGGTGGTAAGTGAAAGTAGGGAGGAAAGACCAACGTGTCAACATCGACCCCATCCTCAGGTGTTTGCCCTTCGCCTTTCCGGAAGAAACGAATGGTATTGGCATGCCCGCCTGTACGTGAATCAGATTCAAAAAGATGCACTTCATGATCTGGGCCATGCTCGTTAAGGAGCTGGACGGCAGATGTTGGTAAGGGGAGGTTATATTTCACGGATGTAAGGAATTCAACTAACCCAAGTTGCTCCAAGACCAGAGACACCAGAACCAACCACAGCAATCTTCATACTGAGACAAAAACGAGTGACTGCCGCCAGAGACGGCTGACAGTGGAACAGTCGATTGGCAAGGTAGAAGTAGGTTCAGAAGCTCAGGTAGCCCAGCGCTTGCTTCTCTGGTCGCGACGGAGTATCGTGGGTCGGGCTATCTTTTCTTGAACCAAACAAAAGTTTGGCGTTGAGCGACCCACATTTGCCGGGCGCTGCTTGGTCTTGCCTTCCACTACAAGCATAAAACATTTGTAAAACGTGAGCCCCAGTCGTTTGCTTCTAACACTCTGCTGACAAACAAAATGTAGGCTCGTTTGTGCATCGTCATCCCCCAATGCACGGGCGTCCCATGCCTCTTTCAAACTTATCATTCTCGCTCCAACGTTAGGCCCGATTGCAAGGATCTGCGAAGTAATTCACGCCGCACCACTGCTTTGCCCGACCTCTTCGATCCAATCATTCAGCCACGACAAGCCCCTCAGCGGAAAGTTTGGTAGTGGTGATCTGGGATAGAACAATCCTACAAATGAGTTCACCGAAAAGGACGCTTGGGAATTCCAACGCAGACACGTAGCGTGCGTCGTCAACATTGGCTCAGTCCATTCAGTTTCTTAGTCACTCGTTTCCCGCATCACTCCAGACTGCGAGAGGGTCGTTGGTAGTACAGAACGTCGGTTTGGAATTGCACCTGGTGTGTATTGGAGATTGAGTGTGGAGCAAGAGGTTCAGAACCTCGCCGTGGACGTCTCGAACCTCGATGTGCTGGTGTCTGATACGCACTCGTAGCTCCAAAAGGCTCGTACACACCGAGAGATAAATCGCCTCGTGGACCGTCGACTCGGACGTGTTCTTGCCAAGATCCCTGGTGAGGCCTCAAGCGTTCCGAAACTCTTGGGTCCTATAACCTGTCTGCCTTCTACCCAGTATCCCACAGGAATTATTTGGCTTCGCAAATATCGGTGAGCTCTGTTTTCCCAACTCATTCGCCAACTTAGAATACTTATTTTTTTTTCCCGCCATCCCTTGATTTCAGGAGCAAATGTTAACGCCGCCTTAATTAATATTTGTTAGGAGGATCAACACCGAGTGGAGTTTGAGGAATCCCCATTAAGATCTAATGTTAGTATATAATGTCTCTTGCCCACGAAGAATGCCATTCCTTCGTTAACGTTGATCCTTTAGGCTTCGAAACGCGAAGTAAGCGATGCGCCATATTCTCGCCAGTCTTCTCTGGATGGCACAACTGCAACTCGACCTCCAACCGCTGTGGCAAGTGGCAGCCCACAACACTGGCGGGGCAAACGTGCTCTCCCTCCCGGCCAAAGCTGTCACCGAATACGCCCTCCCAGCGGCTGCCCAAACTCACGAGATCATTGCTGTAAACGATAACCTGTTGGTGATATCTCAACAAACCGATGGTAGCCTCGTCAAAGTCGTTTTGGACGATTATGGACGACCCACGGGAGCACGCAAGTGGCTCATCACCAACCCCTACTCTGGTCTACATGGGCTCTTCTTAAGTCCTGGGGAAGATTCGAGGACTATCTGGGCCACCGTTCAGTTCGATAATGCCATTCTACGAATCGATGTCGGTGACAACGACATTAACTCTCAACCCACCGTCTTGGACACCATCCCTATCCCTTCCCCTGCTTTTGGACCACACGGCATATTAGAGAACGATGGACAACTCTGGATTTCATGCAAGGACAGCTCGCACGTAGTCCGCATTAATATCGCCGATACGACAGATTCTACAGTCTTCCCCGTCAGCGGACGACCCATCTTCACCGCCGTGCACCCTACCAGCAAAGACGTCTTCGCCAGTCTGGATACCAGCAGTAAGATTTGGCATTATAAAAACGATGGAGGCAAGGGCGAAGAGATTGCTATTCCTCCTGAGAAGGGAACGACTCCTGTGGGTCTTATTGCTGGATCGGACGGCAATGCTTGGGTCGTCCTCTTGGGAAGTAAAGAGGGAGGTACTGGAACGTTTGGTCGTATCAACAAGGACGCTTCTATCAATTGGTTCACCATGTCTTCTAACCTCGGCAAGACTGCGCCGATCATCCACCTTGCATTCGATGGAAACGCGTCTCGCTTCTGGCTACTAGGCTCATCAACCGTCTACCCAGCTGGCGTCAACGCCGTATTCACCGTCAACATTGAAGGAGATACGAGTGGTGGCACGGCCAGTCCCAGAATCGCGATCCAGAACACAATCATGTTGCCTACCCAGTGGAGTTGGACACACCGTATAATTTCCCATCGTGGAAGTTTGTATGTGACCGAGCTCACGACCTCGACGCTTGCGCATATCAGTGGAGCGGTGGTTGATGGGTGGCCAGTGAGTGAGACCGTGGACCAGTATGCAGATTACGGTTTGGGCTTGAAGGCTGCAACTGTATACTACAACAACACCGTGTATTAGGGTAATATCACCATACTTTCTCTTGAGGCTGAAAATACACTTATTTTGGTAACAAAATTCCTGCTCCAGGCCGCGAACGAATGAATGGTATTGGCATGCCCGCCTGTACATGAATCAGATTCCCCCAGACTTAAAAAGATGCACTTCATAGTCTGGGGTCATGCTTGTTAAGGAGCTGGAGAGCGAATATCGGTAAAGAAGGCTATATTTCAAAGGCAGGCTGTTCAACTTACCCTGGTTGCTCCAAGGCCACAGACACCGAGCCAACCACATCAAACCTCATATTGAGACAAGGAGGGCCTGCGGCCAGAGAAGGCTGACAGCAGGACAATCGACTACAACGTAAAAGGAGGTCCAGAAACCAATGGGACTGAGTACTTGCTTCCGTCGAGTGACCCACATTTGCCAGCGCTGCTTGCTCCTGCCTTCCATCATGCCAAGAGTAGCTTCCTGAGCTGCTACTTTATCTTCCCTGGCAACTCTCGTAAACATTTTGCTCTCGTCTTGTTCGAAGTCTTGGCTATGCCAGCCTCCATCCCACCCTCTAGTGATGGACTACGTTTGTTGTCTTTCGGTAAGTCCTTGAAAGCTTTTGGTTTGGAAAGTTTCCCACGTTACTTCTTCCACTCAGATGGTGGAGGCATACGCTCTGTTTCGCAGGCTCTCATGGTTAGAGAGATGATGCACCGGATTGAAGAAGATTATCAGTTGCCCCAGCCACCCAAAGTCTCTGAGTATTTCGACATGATCTGTGGTTCTGGGTTGGGAGGGTAAGTCATTAATTCTTACTACTCGAACCTCCTTCTCACCATCCTCAGGCTCTTGGCCGTCATGTGTGGGGTATTTCATATGACCGGCGACCAACTAGTTGAGGAGTTTGTCGGCTTATGCAAAGCTCTCTTCTCGCATGACCTTGACGCGACGCAACGCACAGTGACGCTCGAGCGAGAGATTGGGAGTCTCATAGCGGTCTACTGCTCTGGTGGCGAGGAAAGGAAGATGATCTATAAGGATGGAATATGCAAAACGTGGGTCCCAGTTCTTGCACCTAACACTCTGCTGACTGACAAATGTAGATTCGTTTGTGCAGCGTCATCTCACAATGCGGGACATCCGCGTCTCTTTCGAACCTATCATTCTCGTTCCAACCCTAGTCTTGATTGCACGGTCTGCGAGGCGGTTCGCGCCACTACTGCGCTCCCCGACCTCTTCAATCCAATAGTCATTCGCGACCAGCATCTTAGCGAAACATTTGTGGGGGGAGAACTTCGCTGGAATAATCCTACAGATGAGCTCACCAAAGAGGCCGCTCGCGAATTCCAAGGCAGACACGTAGCGTGCATTGTCAGCATTGGCTCAGGCCATCCTGGCCACTTGTCACTCGCTGAAGGTCTCACAAATCTGTTTCCCCGCATCGCACTCGACTGTGAGAGACTCGCTGATGATATGGAACGGCGGTTTGGAAATGCGCCTGATGTTTATTGGAGGTTGAGTGTTGAGCAAGGGCTACAGAACCTTGCTGTGGACCTCTCGAACCTCGATGCATTAGTGTCTCATACGTACTCATACCTCCAAAGGGCTCGTACACACCGAGAGATAGATTGCCTCCTCGTGGATCTCGTCCGTCGCCCCAGGCGTGTTCTTGCAAAGATGATCTCTGGCGAAGTCCCAAGCGCACCGAAACACTGGAGCCCTAGACTGTGTCCGCCACCTACGCCGTGCTTTACGGGAAGACAGAATTCATTAGAACAGCTAGAGGATTATTTCAATTCCCGGAGTGTTGAGTGCCATGTTGCCGTCCTGTACGGTATGGGAGGCAGTGGGAAGACTCAGATTGGGCTCGAGTTTATTCGTCGGAGCAGACATCGGTGAGTACCGTTTTTTCAGCACCTCCTCCTGGACTCATATCTATTTTAGATTCTCGGATATTTATTTCATCGACGCTTCATGTAGGCTTACCCTCGAAAACGACTTGAGCGCCATCGCCGTGGGGTCTGTTGACCAGCCGTCGGCCAATGATGCCCTCCGGATTCTGCGTTCTCGCCAGGAAGATTGGTTACTCTTCTTTGATAATGCGGACGATCCTTCCCTCAATCTTCGGCCGTATATATCATGGTCTCATGGCAACATTCATCACAACCCGCAACCGGGAGTTGAGTGTCCATGCCCCGAAATCTAGTATCTGGGTGGATCGTTTGGATTTGGAAGATGCGAAGGAGCTTTTGCTCAGCGGGCTGTCGATTAAGGAGGATTCTGAAGGGCAAAAAATCGCTGTTTGCATTGTTCAAGTTAGTATTTCCTAACATTTATGTAGCCTACTTTGCACTGACTGTCATACTTCAGGAGCTCGGCTGTTTGGCATTAGCCATATCTCAAGCGCGCGCATTTCTCGCGAAAGGCTTGTGCGATCTTAGCGACTATCTCCCTCTATACATACAAAATCGCAAGAAACTGCTTGAGCACAAATGTGTCCAAAAGACTGACGACTACCCATATTCGGTGTACACCACATGGACAATCAGTTTCAAAAAACTTTCCTCCAATGCAGCTCTTCTCCTCGAACTCCTGAGTTTCATGCATTACGATGCTATCCCTTCTCGGGTATTCCAAGATGCTTGGGAGGGTCACGCGGAATCGCATGAAGATGCGGTTCCTCAGAGCCTCGTCAATCTGCTGTCAAGTTTTACGGCCGATGATTTGACGTGGGATATCCTCCGCTTTCGGACACTCGTTGGAGAGCTTTTATCGTTCTCACTTCTTGAGTTTGATCATGTCCAGCATACGTTCTCGCTTCATCCACTCGTACAACAATGGGCGCGAGGCTACTCTCAACATTGTCGAGACAACCCTCGGGCAACCCAAACGCTCCTCTCTCTTGCGGCTCCGATTGGAGACAGCATACTCGAAAACGTGCGGAGCAAATCTTTGCTTCCTCATCTTCGTGAGTCAGTAGCGATGGGCATCATGCTACACTATACTCTGTTATACCGTATGGGAAATGTCTTCCGGCGGGGTGGTCTCCTACACCAGAGTTTTAAAGTGTACCGGCAGGAGATGACGGAAAAGCAGATAATGTTGGGTGGCAACCATCCAGAGACACTTGGAAGCAAGAACAATTTTGCGAATATCTGTTCAGAACTTGGCCAGCATCGCTCCGCTCTTGAGCTAATGGAGCAGGTTCTGAAGCTGAGAAAGCAGATGCTCGGAGAGGTGCATCCAGATACTCTTACAAGCATGAACAACCTTGCTATCATCTATTCACACCTTGGCCAGCACCATAACGCTCTTGAGCTGAAAGAGCAGGTTCTGAAGCTGCGAAAGCAGATTCTTGGAATGGAGGATCCAGACACTCTTGCAAGCATGAACAACCTTGCTATCACCTATTCATACCTTGGCCAGCACCGTAATGCTCTTGAGCTGAAAGAGCAGGTTCTGAAACTGCGGAAGCAGATTCTTGGAGAGGAGCATCTATGGACGGTTGCAAGCATGCACATCCTCGCTATCAGTTATTCAGAACTTGGGCAGCATTACATTGCTCTTGAGCTAACGGAGCGGGTTCTGACGCTGCGAAAGCAAATCCTTGGAGAGGAGCATCCAGACACTCTTGCAAGCAAGAATAACCTTGCTATCATCTATTCACTCCTCGGCCGGTACCGCGATGCTCTTGAGCTAACGGAGCAAGTTCTGGAGCTGCAAAAGCAGATTCTTGGAGAGGAGCATCCAGATACTCTTATAAGCATGAACAACCTCGCCAACGCCCATTCAGGGCTTGGACAGCATCACCACGCTCTCAAGCTGATGGAGCGGGTTCTGAAATTGCGGAAGCAGATTCTGGGAGAAGACCACCCGGACACTCTTATAAGCATGGGCAACATTGCGAATGCCTATTCAAAGCTTGGGCAGTATAGCAATGCCCTTGCGCTAACAGAGCGGGTTATGAAGATGCAAAAGCAGATCCTTGGAGACGAGCATCCGAGTACTTTAAGAAGCATGAACGCTCTTGCTCTGCCCTTGGTCAGCATCGAAATGCTCTTGAACTGAAGGAGCAGGTTTTGAAGCTGCGAAAGCGGGCCCTTGGAGGGGAGCATCCGCTAACCCTCGAAAGCATGTACAATCTAGCCCTCACTTATTCAGTGTTCGGCCGGCACCGCGATTCTCTTGACCTCCATGAACGAGTTTTAGAAGGAAGGAGACGAACTCTGGGCACGGAACATCCATATACGGGACACAGCGTGGAAGCAGTGAGATATACGAGAAGCCAAGTTCTACGAAACGAGCAGCCTGTCACACAGGAGAATTGAAGCTGTGAAAATATTAGAGGGGAAGACACCAAGTCGCTGTAATAAGCAATTTACGTAACAACAAACTGTTTCAAAGTGTTGGATTTATTTAGGCAAAAAAATACCACTTCATTCTAATCCGATGTATTATAAGGCTCATCGAAGTTCTTGCTGAACAGAAGGGTTATCGAAGAGAAGACCATAAACGGAGAGATGTGATATTCATTTGTCCCTAAACAATACTTCGAACCCTGGGTGACGACAATTACAATTAAACCACTTGTTATACATCTGAGAAGGGTATGCAGTTGGCTTGGGCAATAAATTCCCGTTCCAAGCCTCAACGCTGGGAAGCGCTTTATGGTAGTGGAAGGCTATTGGCATCTCCATCGTTTGCATGAATTGATATCATTAATACACCGAGCATATACATAAACAGAGCTCTCTATCTCTTCTTAAAAGTCAAAAGTTGCACCAAACCCGTTTTCCAAAACAACCCGAATCAACCACAACCAAAAACCCAAAATGATCCCGCACCCAGCTCTCAATCCTGAATGCTCACAATATTCAAAGAATCCAATGAGGAGCATTATTGGCCAGTCCTGTGTAATCCTGAATTCAGCTACATCCTTATGAGGTGGCAGAATTGGGAAGGGTAAATGTTGGGATTTGCGTGCGTTGACCTGTGTGATGTAGGTTTCTAGCTCGTAGGCTTCGTGGGAAGGCGGGGATGAGGCAGACGCGCTGGCATAGACGTGATTCTCAGGGAGTAGTTCTGCCGCAGCGAGGAGCCCGGATGTAAATCCGTCTTCGTGGAATCCATATTTCGTGTATGCACCTAAAAATGAATGAACATCATGCTTCGAAAGTGGATGTGTAAGACACAAGCTTACCGGCGAATGAAATTCCACGTTTTCTTTGGATTTTCCAAAGATCAGATTGGGCTGCTACAGCCTAACGAACGGAAACAATGAGAAACGGGTGCAACATTTGGGGGTCAAGCTATGTACCTCACTGTCAAAGACGGGGTGGTCATATTTCCAGCTGCCTATGACCTTATTTTGGTCGATAGGGATGTGTGCGGGTAGGTTGAGGGTCACTAATACGAGCCCATGCTTTTCATGCGAGATGTGTTGAAGGCGATTCATGTCAACTTCCATGATATATAAGTAAAGGATTCACGAAATAACATAGGAGAGGCTCACAAGTAACGGAAATAACTTCAGAATTTGGCTTTCCTTGTGTGGGATTCGGGCAGAACGTGAGGAAGTTCCAACATGACCACGCTTCTCGGGATCGCGGCATGAGCTAATAAAAAATAGGTGATCAGGTCTATGCAGCTCTGTGGTGATCGGCAGTGCCATACTTTGTCATCGTAATGGAGGACGCATTCGTTCCGACTCCACTTAAATCGTCCCAGGACACTCTCTTCATCTCGCGTGATGCCGCCGCCTCGTCGTAAAATTTCCAGAGTTGTATCTGAGTGCGTAGCAAGAATGATATGATCAAAAGATTCGGTTATTTCCTCTCCTGCAGGTGTTTTATACACGAGTTCCACATTATTGGCAGGGCAGGAGCGAACTGCGATGACGGGACAACCGACATGCAGTTGTGAGGGAGGAAGTTGAGAGACGATGGAGTCAACATATTGACGACTAAGTGAGCCAAGGATGAGAATGAAACGATATGAATCTTCTTTAGAAAAGACGAACCTTCCACCGGAGATAGTGAGCCATTTAGGTGGACCACTAATTTGAAGGAGATGATGATTCTTCATAAATTGAATCTAAATAGGCTTAAAAAAACCAGGAGAAGATAAAATCGAAAGAATAACTGACTAATGTTCGAACAGGAAAGTCTTCAAATTTGCCTGGAGGCGCACTCCAAATAGCGGCGGTCATAGGCTACAAAATGCTTCAATTGCAGGCATCTCCATAATAAATTGCGATCCTACAATAAGATAATCATTCTTGAAACGGTCACTGAAATGCGTCAGGATGAGATAGGCGTGGTGTAGTTGATGTTGCGAACCTATAACCTTCTTGCTCTAAATATTCTCCAATAGTGAGGTTCAGGTCTTCCCCGAAAGTGTCATGAAGAATCCGTCGAGCACATGCATTGAAGCGTAGAACGTCCCAAAGCATTCTCCACATTCCGGGATCCAGAATCCTCTGTCGTTGTGTGAAAACCATAGATAGGCTGTCTCCTGCCCATTCAAACAACCGCCGTCCATTTCCGAATGTTCTGCTAACAGAAAAGGTCATGTCGGTGGGGAAAAGACCAATCTTGAATTTTCCGGAGAACGCCGAGGACTTGAGGGTCGAGGGGGATCGAGGACGAGGGGATTGCAAAAATCGGAGAAAGTTTGGATATGTTGTGGGATTAAGGACAATCTAAACAAGGGTCACTTTAAAAACCTTGTTTAACCGAGGATAAACGAGCATTATAAACTTACAAATCCGCTACAATTGGGTTAGAGGTGCGAATTCAACAGCAAGTTTTAGAAACGTACGTGTCAACATCAACGCCATCCTTGGGACTTTGACCCTCTCCCTTCCGGAAGAAACGAGCAGTGTTTGCATGTCCTCCTGTACGCGAATCCGATTCGAAGAGATGTACTTCGTGGTTCGGTCCATGTTCATTGAGAAGCTGAAGACCGAAGAAAGAAGGTGAGAGTGGCCCACTGCCGCACACGTGGTGGTGGTGTCAAACTTACCCACGTCGCTCCGAGGCCGGCTACACCAGATCCCACGACGGCGACCTTCATAACCAAGAAACAAGTTGGTAGTAAGAGGGGCAAGTGACGGCAGAAAATCAAGATCGTGGTTGTGGTTCAAAATGCGTCTGCGGGCTAGATTGTGGACCCCTTGGCTCGGTCCGCTTGGCCCAGTCAAAGCACATAAGGAACCATAAGATGAGCACATGCAATCCAAATATATATAGACGTTATATTGAAAATAATAAAGTTCAGCCTCACGGGATCTGCTAGAACTGTCCCAGGAGCAACTATCAGAACCTCAATCTCTGGTCTCTGTCATCCTGTGTAGTAAAGTCCGAGTGGAAAGTCAAACTACAAAGGCACACAATAGAGTTGTGTTCAATTACATATATAAACGTACATTCAAATAACATGGATTGATACTAGGGATACGCCGAAACAGCCCCAGGGGCAGCAGTGAGAATCTCAACCCCAGTCTCTGTAATCCTGGAGGACACAAGGTTAGTAGCGGATACAGAGTGTCAAACTAAAACCGAAAAGATACGCACAATAGAGTTTCTTCAAACTGCGCACTTCGCCGTCCGTCTTGGGTCGTACATGTCCAGTCATCCGGCCAATGTGTTCCTTCTTTCCGCCCTGAATTGATCATCTAACAAAAAAGAAGTTCAGATTTCGAAGGCGAGAAAGATACTATCAAATCTCACGGGTTCTATTGTAAAAACCTAAAGATGCAATTGGTGTGAGCATGGACCATAATACCATAAAGAATGAAAACCGACCATCCCAGGTTTCATGGTCCCAGCAGCCTTATTTTTGGCGTAATGCGGAATATCAGGCACAGTATGGAACAGAGAGTTGATTCCGTGTCCGACGTAGTCCCGGAAAACCACACATCCACCAGCTTTTGCAACAGGTTCACTGGATAAATCCATTGAGGATAGTGTTTTAGTCAGGGGGAAGACGTGAAGGAACGAACATGGTATTTCCAATATTTCGGATTAAAGCACCAGGCTTGCAAATTTTGATGGCTTCGTCGAGACATTTTCGGGCAGTGGTGATAAGATTCCGAGAGTTCTCGTCAATATTGCCCACAGGATATGTTGCGTTCAAATCGGCATGAACACCTGAACCACATAAGAAAAGTGTGGTACGAGATTAGACAGAAATGAAACAAACCATCATAGTAGAGACTAATGTCTGTGATTTCATTGAGCCGGCTGCACCCTTCCAATGGAACCTAATCCCTACATACCGAGATTAACAATGTCTCCTTCTTGCAAAACCCGACCATCGGGAATCCCATGACAAATGACTTCATTGACAGACCTGCAAAAACCTTATTAGCGCCAATACTTTCCGGAGACGAGAAACTCACGAGCAATATGACTTGGGGTAATTCCGATAGCCTAACGGGGAAGGATAGGCATTCCGCTCAATAGTAGCATTGTGAACAATCTCATCGATTGCATCAGTGGTGATACCCGGCCTGACATGGGAAGCTGCAAGGTCCAAAATTTCTCGTCCATACTGCATTAGGAAGAGGTTGAGACAAGTGTGAGGTCATGCCAAGGATCCACGTACTCGGCATGCTACTCGCATTTTAGCAATCTCTTCAGCACCAAGACATCGAGCAGGCTTGTCTCGAGCTTTAATTTCTTCGCGTGGAATGCCTACAAACCAATTAGAATATGACGAATTCCAATTGGATGATTGCCTTGTTTGCTGAGGAAGACTAACCATCACCACTAAGAATGTACTCTGGTCGAGCGATGTGATTCGGAACTATGCGTTTTTGGCCCAACGGATAAACAGGCCGTACGGAGCCGGTGAAGGAGAAACTCGGGAACGGGTTGTAAGTGCCGTCTAGGAGCGGAGTAGTCAACAGAATGCCCGTGATAATATAAACGTTAAAAGTTATAGACCTTCGGCAACTTTAATTTTCGCACTCGGTATCGACTTGAATAGATCGTGTACGGCTTTATGGCTCTTCTACTCGGCAGATCAAGCTTAGAAAAGTGGTGAAACAAGAATGCGGAAGGATGATACCCCTTTGATAGTTTAGACAAATGGGGAAAATAAAAAAGAGAAAACAAAATTTACAGTTTGCCTTGAAACACTCTTGGGTACAGAAGACGGAGCCTGGGATCCCAAGTCTGACATTTCAATGAGCGTGTTGTCCATCCGGCGGAGGAATTGGCGCAAACTTGTTGCATGTCGGACATTCAAGCTTCGAGGGTGGACATCCGTTGATACAATTTGCGGACTGGCATTTTTGAACGACGATCATGGCGATGCGTGGAGTTTGTGGAGAAGATGGCAAGAGCTAACCTGCAATAGCTACCGAGACCGTGTGTTGCCTTTCTTCGAACCTTCGTTCTTGTCAACTTATGCGACTACCTGAGCATCCCCTCACATTTTTTCACTTTTCTCCTTCGAATATGTCTCAGTGATTATATTTACCTATCTCCATGTTCTCTGAGAAACCTCTTGAAGGACGTCGTGATTGAATGGTCTTTGCTTCTCACCACATTCTACGACTTCGGCAGCCTTACTTTTTCTCGCCGCCTAATACATCCGACGCCTTTTCCACTTGTATCTGAATGGATATCCCAGTGGTCAGGAAGGTGATTAAGACCTGATCATCATTAGCTGTTTCTAGGAAGAAGGTCCAAGGAGCCTTGCGACTAAACGAATCATTTCAAAAAGAATATTCCTAATTTCCTTCAGGGTGCGCAGACTTCAAGTCATCCATTTTTCCTTTCTTTACTGAGTTACGTGTTGCAGTCGTGAAATCTCTTTCACAAGGTATCAAGGATGGGTTTATTTGTGCCCGTCCCGGCAGTGATATACGATACACCTCAGTAACCAGAGCTAACCTTAAATGATATTCTTTGGTGAGTTCGAGCATTATGAGCATCCGCGTTCTGCTTGTTTCACTAGGCATTCGAGTTGATTCCCTCCGTGCACGGTGGGGGACAACAAAATTAGCAATTCAAACAATATGCGATGCACACGCTCACCTTTGGAGTATAGTTAGGCCGACTACGAAAGGTAAGGATGTCTCACCTAGCTACATATCCCCGGCCAATTGCAGGTATCCTTGGACATACTGTTCTGATTGAAATCGGCATCAACGGGACTGTAGGACTCTTCGTCGTAATATGTGGTGCCAACTCTATAGTAGGCAGAGTTCTGCTCTTTCTATGATCTAGCTCAGGTTCGTCCCAAGATTCTTCTCATATGCATACCCACTCGCACAAGCGTACTAGGAGGTCCTGGGTCAGAAGTCTTTGACTCTTATGTCACATTCTAGATGCACCAATATATCTCTAACCCTTTACGATGTCAAGCATGATCCACATAATTCTCCATCTCCTCGCAAAATGCGAGGGTTTTTGAACCCCCCTAAAACCCACAGAATAGCCTAAAAATTCCTTCCCAAATCAGAATTCTCCAATGTTATTCAGAAAGAGAGTTTACCTTTCTAACTTTCTCTATTTGCTATCTTTAGCATCTACAGTTTCTTACACGGCGGCAATGTCACATTCTATGAACAGTATTGGCATCCAAAGCTAAATGAACTTTTGTAGTACTGTGTCCTGTGCTGCTGTGTTCTTGACACAAAATAACGCCCTGAGTGTGTGGCTGAACAGGGCACAAAAGGATATCGATTAGATTAAGATCCCTCTTTGGACATGTAATTTACCACGTCGTGTCTGTATCCCCACGCACCTTTCATGAGGCTAGGGTGGATCCTTTCGACGATTGGCTGCTTACTACCACTAGCCGGTTCATCTTGATGGAATCTCTAGTCTCTACAACGCTCAAAGTCGAGCGCCTTACTCGCAATGGCGCTATCAAGACTACAATCCGCGTCAATTTACCATTGGACACAGTATTCCCAAATCTCGTGTCTCTGATTCGGCCTGCCATAGATTTGGATATCCCAACAGGTGAGCGTACTATGCAAATTCTCTTGGAATAATTGGCCAAATGTATTCAACGTAGAGGGTTACAAAATATCACCAGCAAGCAAAATTGCTCCAATTGTCACAGACGGACCATCGAACTATGATCCAGCAGTTGCAGGCGGGCTCAAGATCAACATGTTTGTCCCCTTATCCTACCTGTGTACGAATTTTTTTGATTACTATTTCTCATTCTACATAGCAACGAGCCCCTCGTATCTTGGTTCAAAGCCTATCGCCGTTACCATGGCCGTGCACCTAACAAAAAATCAAGTAACTCCAGGACCTCTTCGCGAGAATCAAATGGATATAACCCGAAGAATGGCTCTACAATGATGTGGAACGAGTCTTCGATCACTGTGGGAGCAGCAACTTTCAGTTTTAACCGCACACTTCGTGTGCCCGATGATGCGACCAGCTACGCCCTCCCAGCGGTACGCACTTCACCACCCATATTTCTTGTTGGGATATAATCATTCTATGCAGGGTTTAGGAACATTTCCCTTTGTGAAGGCACAAGATTACCCTAACACGATACCTGACTACATTTCCCAGCGCGGAGGATATATCATGGTAACAGCTTCTTCACGTCAGTTCATACTTACATAAACCAATCGACTAGCCTCTCTTTCAACGGGAAGCCATGTGGATAAGTATAGCTGGAGGTAGGGTCTGTACCTGCAACATTAGAGATCAGTGTATTGACTATCTGCAGCTTCATGTGCCATAAAAATTTCCGTTGGTGGTCTGTTTCGAGATTTCCCGTTCGCACTATCTGCACTACTAATCGTTGTCCATTTTAGGAATCAATGCTATTACTGGTGGTAAACAAAACGAAGAGGCGCCAGGGGGGGTGCAAGACTATGTGGTTGGTGGAAGGCAACCTTGGCTCGATGGTATAGCTATAGAACCTGGTGTGGTTCGACAAGTGAGGCCTCTTCATACAGTTTCACTGTTATGTTCTATTCCTAACCTGCTGCAGTTTGTCGCCATGAAACTTGGTCACGGATATACGATCGAAGAGCAACTCTCCAACACCACCCACGGAGGAATTCAAATTGATGTTTTTCCGACCCTCACTGGCTCCGTAACTTTCTACCATAAAACTTCTCGGTTAGCCATTGACAAAAGTCCCAACGACCTTAATATCAAGCTCGGCGGCATAATCACCTTATCAACCACGTTTGTTCCCGTTCCAGTTCACTCATTGATAAGTTTTAAATGATAACATTAATTTTTTTGGCCTTAGAAAATGGTCTCCTCCTCAGACCCTCCGTGATCTCGTTCGTTTCGTGACACCAAATCCCATACTCAATGTTTCGTATCGCGAAAATCTACCATCCCAGGCCTCAACATCATCTTCAATGCGGATTTTCATTAAAACTCTGACGGGGAAGTCTATTACTCTCGCGGTCAACAGCTCAGATACAGTTGACCATATTAAATCCCTGATTCAAGACAAAGAGGGCCTCCTCCCGGAGATTCAAAGTCTAATCTATGGAGGGAAGCAACTTGAGGATCACAGAATGTTGTCCGGTACGTGGTCTGTTTCTAATAATTACCCAAGTAAATACCCTAATGAAGTTCAGACTATGGTGTTCAAAATGAGGATCTCGTCCGTTTGTACCTTAAGCTGCAGGGCAGCGGTATGCAAATTTTCGTCAGAACTCTCACGGGCAAGATAATAACTCTTGAGGTCGAACGTTCGGATACTATTAGTGAGGTCAAGGCAAAGATTCAAGATAAGGAGGGTATTCCACCAGATCAGCAGAGGTTGGTTTTTCTCGGCGAAGAGCTCAAAGATGGCAGGACATTATCCGGTAAGTAAGCAATAATAAACGGTCCCCTAATGATAACTTATTAAAAATTCCAGATCATAATGTTCAGAAGGAAAGCACCGTGCATCTAGTCCTGAGACTACGCGGCGGCGGTTGACTCATCCTATTATTTCCTCGTTATTTAGTATTGATTCATTATAGGTTATGAGACACTCCCTGATGCCAGAATGGGTATTGCTGCAGGAGGGAAAATTTCTCAGAAAATCTACGAGGATATTCAGTCTCCTCTGATGTATGACGACGACGATCCTTCTCGAGCTTTTATTCACACCGTCTCAACTGCTGCATGGGAGGTAAATCTTATCAACATTAATTTTTTCCCCCTTTCTCTACTTGTCAATTTTTCTTTTCGCTTAGATGATTACGGGTGTTGTCTGTCCTTTAACGCCGATCACTCCAGCCTGTACGTTGGATCTTTTCTCCCTATTAGTTCTCATTGGTTCATCCGGATTTTCTTTTTCTTTTCCAATTCAGTATACAAGGCGTATAAATATCCCTGGTTTGCTCTCTACGACGAGCATCTTCCAACAGTTCAACCATCAGGGAATTTCAACAACGTCCAATCTGTTAGACAGCTAGATAACGCGTCAGCTCCGTCAAGCGATGCTTTGGTAGACCCCGAATCACCACCAGACTGTGCTCATCATCCAGGACGCAAGTCCACGTGTATAGCTCGACCATGTGGCCACCCTGCTTGTGTAGAGTGCTTTGGCGCAGCTGTTTTTGGAGGTGGGAATTGCATTGTGTGTAAAGCCAAAATTGAAAAGCACGTGGGATATGAGAAACCCGTTCCAAGGGTTGCTTCTCGCGGTGGAGGGAGTGAAGGTACATGGTGGGAGACAGAAAACCAAATTCAGGGCGTGTCAGCTGGAAATGGGCCCGTTACGACGTTCATACTTCCCGAGGATAGAGTGAGCGGATTGAACGGGGTAACGGGCAATCCGGGTTCGTAATAGGTTGGACTTTCAAATCGCTAGGATCTTTAGAAATATCATCCAGCTCTGGCAGCGATTGCCGATTTCGAACCGGTGCCTTATGGATGCACGTTTTTCCTGTTTTCGACGTTCCCACCAGTCTAAGGTTGGCAAGGCGATCTTAAATATTTAAACAGTTATATTCATAGCATACTCAAATTTAGAACAAAAAGACCAGAGGGAATGTATGTACCTAAGTTGAAAAAGAAGCAAAAAGGCCAGGTGTCTCTGAGAGGTTCGAAGTTTGAGACGTGTTCTGACAGGTCTGTCTCAAGCGCTGAATGTCATTTTTTAACCCTAAGGTTGAGACCAGTGGGAGATCATGCCAAGAATCCACGTACTCGACATGCTATTCGCATTTTTGGAGATCAGGCTTGTCTCAAGCTTTAATTTCTCCGCGTGGAATACCTACAGACTCGTCAGAATACGACGAATTCCAGTTGGATGAGTTGGGTCTCGGAACACTAACCATCACCACTAAGAATCTATTCTAGTCGAGGGAAAGAGAAACTCGGGAACGGGTTGTAAGTGCTGTCTAGGAGCGGAGAAGTCAACAGAATGCCCGTGATAATCTAAACGTTAAAAGTGACAGACCTTCGGCAACTTTGATTTTCGCACTCGGTATTGACTCGAATAGATCGTGTACGGCTTTATGGCTCTTCTACCCAACAGATCGAGCCTAGGAAAGTGGTGGAACAAGAATGTGAAATGATGATACCCCTTTGATATGTCAAAACAAGGGAAATAGAAAAGAAACAGATGATTTACAGTTTGCCTTGAAACATTCTTGAGTACAGAAGACGGAGCCTGGGACCCTGAGTCTGACATTTCAATGGGCGTGTTGTCCATCCGGCGGAGGAAATGGCGTGAACTTGTCGCATGTCGGACATTCAAGCTTCGAGGGTGGACATCCGTTGATACAATTTGCAGACTGGCACTTTTGAACGACAATCATGGAGGTGTGCGGAGCTTTGGAAGAAGATGGCAAGAGTTAAACTGCAATAGCTACCGAGACCATGTGTTGCCTTTCTCCAGTTCGTCGTTCTTGTCAATTTATGCGACTATCTGAGCGTCGTCCGACATTCACCCAAAACCCCGCTTCAAACATTGGATGACAGCCACCTCTTCCAATGTCCACACTTCCCAGGCCACATCTTGGAAGGCATTGTGGTTGAATTGCTCGAATCACCGTTGATTCTAAACCTATGACCACCATGCTTCTTGTTGTCGTATAATACGCCAAACCCCAGTTCCCTTTCTCGCGAATGCACCCCCTAAAACTGGGAGCCTCGCGTCCCTTGTTCGTTCCACCGAGTGAGTGTCGCGTTTTTGCACTGTGCGACCACCTTGATGTACTTTATTTCATCGTCTGTCTTTTCTCTCTACATTCATAATCCGTCCACCCTCATTCCTCGTATCTCAGACTAGCACCTGACCTCCGCGTCCCATCCTCTTTCGGGGCGACCGATTGTCTTCATCCACTATTCCGACCAGAGAGATACAAGACACCTTGTCCATGAGGGCTATCATCGTACTGCGATGAGTTCGAGCCATAATGAGCAATCTTGTACTGCTCACTTTTACCCGGCATTTAAGCTAATGACCTCAGCAGTGAAGGACGCCTCAAAAAGTCTCAGTCCACACAATATGCAACCTGCATGTTCGTCTGGTAGATACTGTCCTGTTTATTATGGAGGGTAAGGATGCTTCGCTTGCTTTTATATCTCTCAGATAAACAGGGGATATCGGGTCAACATAAACTGCATGCCAAGCACGATTCGACAATGCCGCTATTCAAATACCTACCTCCCCACCACCACCACCTCTTCTTATTTTGTTAATGAACCCCTAAAACGAACAGTGTGGGCGAAAATTCGTTCCCTGGTATGATTCTCTCAATGTTGTTCAGAAACAGATTTTGCGTTTCTAACTTTCTCCATCTGCCATCTATAGCATTTACACTTTCGTGCACGGTCCGTAATGAAATATTCCATCGTCAGCAGTTGAATTCAACGCTGGATAATTTGTTATGGTGCTGTGTCTACCTTGTTGCTCTGGCCCTGACGCAAATCACGCCCTGAGTCTGTGGCTGGACAGGATGTAAATCACGTTGATGAAATTAAGATATTTCTTTGGAAATGGAATTTATCACGTCGAATTTGGGGTCCCCACACATCTTGTGAGTCTTCGACAGCTTTAAGTGTATGAAGGCTCTAGGCTTTTGACAATTGGCTGCTTGCTACCACCATCGTGTGTTTTGGATGGAATCCCTCGTCGCTACTACGCTCAATGTCGAGCAAATTACTCAGAATGGCTCTATCAAGACTACAGTCTGCGTCAATTTACCATTAGACCTGGCATTTCCAGATCTCGCGACTCTGATTCGACCTGCCATAGACTTGGACATCCCAGCAGGTGAGTGAGCAGTGCAAACTCTCATAGACTGATTGGTCCAATAATTTCACCATAGAAAAGTACAAAATATCACCAGCAAGCAAGATTGCTCCAATTGTTGCAGACGGACCATCAAACTACGATCCAGCAGCTTCAGGTGGGCTAAAGATCAACATGTTTGTCTCGTAACCCAATCTACGTACGAAGACCTTTTTTTGCTAACTATTTTCTCGTTCTCATAGAAACGAGCCACTCGTGTCGTGGTTTAAAGCCTATCGCCGTTACCATGGCCTCACACCAAACGCGAAATCAAGCGAATCCGCGATCTCTTCACGAGATTCACATGCACGTGCCCCCGAAAATTTCTCTACGCTGACATGGAAGGAGTCCTCGATCACTGTCGGAGCAGCAACCTTCAGATTTAACCGCACGCTCCGCGTGCCTGATGATGCGAGCAGCTATGCCCTCCCTGCGGTATTCACTTCACCACCCATCTTTCTTATTAAAAGGTAATAATACTGTATAGGGTTTGGGAACATTTCCCTTGGTGAAGGCACAAGATTATCCCAACTCAATACCTGATTACATTTCCCAACGCGGAGGATATATCATGGTAACAGCTTCTTTATGTCAGTTCATGCTTATCTAAACCACTGAAATAGCCTCTATTTCAACGGGAAGCGATGTGGATTAGCTTAGCTGGAGGTAGGACCTGTACTTCCGTCCTTAGACATCGCCATAACGTGACTTGTGCAGTTTCATGTGCGATCAAAATTTCTATTGGCGGTCCGTTTCAATATTTCCAGTTCAGTGCTATACACATTTAACCACAATCCATAATAGGGATCAATGCGATTACTGGTGGCAAGCAAAATGAGGAAGGCCCACATGGTGTGCAAGACTATGTAGTTGGTGAAAGGCAGCCTTGGATCGATGGTATCGCTACAGAGCCTGGTGTGGTTCGACAAGTGAGGCCTTTTCGTGCAGTTCCATGGTCCTTTTCTTCTTCTGACCTGTTGCAGTTTGTCGCTATGAAACTTGGTCATGGATATACCATCGAAGAACAACTCTCCAACACCACCTACGGAGGAATTCAAATTGATGTTTTTCCGACTCTCTCTGGCTTCGTATCCTTCCAACATGGGGATTCTCTATTGGCCCTCGATAAAAGTCCCAGTGATCTCAAAATCACGCCTGGAGACAGGATCACTTTATCAACTACGTTCGTATTCATTTTGACATCTTCGTTAATAGCTTTGAAATAACGAATGAATTTAACCTCAGAAAATGGTCTCCACCCCAAACCCTTCGTGATCTCGTTCGTTTCACCACACCAAATCCCATACTCAATGTTTCATATCGCGAAAATCTTCCATCCCGGGGTTCATCTTCATCAATGCAGATCACCGTTTACACTATAGCTCGGAAGTCTATTACTCTCGCAGTCAGAAGCTCAGATACTGTTGACGATGTCAAATCTCTTATTCAAGACAAAGAAGGTGTCCTCTCGGAGATGCAAATGTTGCTCCATAATGGGAAGAACCTTAAAGGTCAAAGAATGTTGTCTGGTACGTAGGCTATATCTAATAATTCAGGAGCAAGACTCTAATACAGTTTAGAATATGGTGTTAAAAATGGGGATTTTGTCTATCTTTTTCTGAGGTTACAGGATGATAGTATGCAAATCTTCACTATGACCCTCACAGGCAGAACAATCGCTGTTGAGGTCGACAGCATGGATACTATTAGCGAGGTCAAAGCAAAGATTCAAGATAAGGACGGTATTCCACCAGAACAACAGCGGTTGATTTTTCTTGGTGAACAGCTCGAAGATAATAGGACATTGTCCGGTAAGTGATCTTAAATTAACAGTCCAAGAATGACCCATTAAGTACTTCAGACTATAATGTTCAGAACGAGAGCATCCTGCATCTGGTTCTGAGATTACGCGGTGGCGGTTGTCTCATTCCCATGTTTCCTCGCTGCTTCGTGTTGACTTATTGTAGGTCTCCAAATACTCCCCGATGCAAGAATGGGAATTGCCGCAGGAGGGAAAATTACTCAGAAAATCTACGAAGATACTCAATCTCCTCTGTTATACGACGATGACGAGCCCTCCCGAGCTTTCATTCATACCGTCTCGACTGCTGCATGGGAGGTAATTTTTTCCAAAGTTTATCTTTTTCTCATTTCTCCCTTTCTCAATCTTTTTTCTTAGATGATTACGGGTGTTGTCTGTCCTTTGACACCAATCACTCCGGGCTGTATGTCGAATCTTTCCCCCTCTTCATTCTTACTGATCCTTTTTTCTTCTTTTAAGTGTACAAGGCGCATAACTATCCTTGGTTTGCTCTCTACGACGAGCATCTCCCAACAATTCAACCAACCGGGAATTTCAATAACGTCCAATCTGTTCGACAACTAGATAACGCTTCAGCTCCGTCAGATGATGTTCTGGTCGATCCTGAATCACCACCGGACTGTGCTCATCATCCAGGACGCAAGTCGACGTGTATAGCTCGACCATGCGGTCACCCTTCCTGTGTAGAGTGCTTTGGCGCTGCTGTTTTTGGAGGTGGGAATTGTGTCGTGTGCAGAACTAAGATTGAGAAGCACGTGGGATACGACCAACCTGTTCCAAAGGTCGCTTCTCGTGGTGGTGGAAGTGAAGGTACATGGTGGGAGACAGAGCACCAGATTGAGGGTGTTTCGATCGGCAATGGTCCCGTTACGACGCTGATGCTTCCTGAGGATAGAGTGAGCGGATTGCATGGCTATTTAGCTGTCCAGTCTGGCACTCAGTTGGACTCTTAAATTTCCTCCGAGTTCTTTAGGGGTATTTTGCTACTACTACAGTGGATGTCGAATCTCACCTATGTTAAGATTTTCCGGGAACCACCTTGGAAGACATCGTGACTGACTAGCTCGAATTCTGGTCATTGGTTCTCATCCTACTCTACTCGTATGACAACCTTTACTTCTTCCGGCTGCATAAAACAGCTCGGGGCTTTGCAGTCATTGAACGTTACTATGAAGTTCTTATAAGGCAATCGGGAGAGCACCCTCGTATTCTGATTCGTCTAGCAGATTTGTTGTCGATCATAGGCCTCTCAGAATCGCTTCATTATACGCAAGAGGCATGACTGAATGCTCTTACAGGGTTTGGGTGCCCTTGGTGTAGTGGATCTAACGGCCATGATTCTCCTTGCCCACGTTGAAGAACTTGAGAATGTCATTGATGATGATGCCCGTGCAAAAGCGTCGATGAATCCGTTCAGGAATAGCACCTCATTCTCATTACCACGGAGGACTGGTCGCATTGCTTACCAATTTTAGTGATAATTATCCATTCATATAAGCCCAGTGACCAGTATCCTTTCCCTTCACATGTGAGCGGACTCCCCATTGGTCGTGAAGACATTAAGACTGTATGACAACAGCAGTTTCCATGAATAATGGGGTTGTTTGAAGTGTGTGCGTATACATCCAGAATCACTCATTTTCCTTTACTGAGCTACGTGTTGCGGTCGTGTCAGGACCTTGTGTGGAGAGGTATCACGGAGGGATATATTCCCGTTGGCGAGATACAAAACGCCTCAGTCATTAGGGCTATCTTGAACGATTTTCGTTCGGCAAGTTCAAGCCACTGGTGGTAGGCATACATCACTCACTGTAATAGGCATTTGAACTGGTGATGCCTGCCGTCGAGGATCCTATAGAATTCATCGGTCAGACCATTTGTGAGGTACACGATTGCCTCATGAATTCAGCTCGGTTTACTCCGAAGGGTTTTTTCTCCAAGGTAATCGCTATACCCCCACCCACTATCAACAGCCTCTCAGGAGTTACATGGGCCAGGAATCTTTGATACTTTGGTGGCTCCAAGTCATCCATTCAATGTGAGTTTCTACTTTTTTGTGCATTCGTGATAAACAAACCATTTGGAAATGGTTGTGTCACTCGGTTAAT
>JAJTUO010000075.1:0-166790 GCA_021399455.1 Flagelloscypha sp. PMI_526 | reverse complement strand
CTCCCAATTGAGAGTAAGTTGGAAGTGAGATCAGGGAGGATTGATTTAGCCTTGCCATCGCGAAGTGTTGTCATCAGGAACGAGGTTTTCACTTCCTGGCACAAATGGCTTGGGATCTTGCTTTGGGGAGTCACAAGACACCAATTGGTGTGGACTTGGTCACTCTATATCGTCTACATTGCGGCGAACACAGACGGCAAGAGGGAGCGCCGGGGGACTTCCATTCGATATCCATCAAATTCCCACCCAAAAGCAGCAGCCAAATGGATGGCATCAAAAATCACAACATGAACAAACAAAGCGGAAGCTATTGGTGGAATCGCTTTTGGGTGATGGCTCTGTTGGGATCATCCCATCACCTCCCTTTCTTTCCCCCCCACTCACACAACTTACCCAAGCCCTTCTTTGATAAGGTGTTAAGCTATGGAAAGGTAAGCGTGTTGTTTGCTTCCGTTGTCTACTTGATGTACTGATTCTAACTATCGTAGAAATGATGATGAGCGTACGTTTTTTCATTCACCAATATATGTGCGTCGTCTCTGGAACTTATCACTTGGTCACAGAACGCGACCAGAGGCCTCCCTCGACGAAGCCTGTTGGATCCGAACGTAAAGTAAATGATTATGATTCCTTTTGTTTGGGCGATGCGTGCATGCTTAGCAATTTCCGTTAGGACGATGGACGGGACCAACAGCTTCAACATAAACCGTTCCACCTCCTACCCCACCTATGAACGGAGGTATGGGAAAATATTCACTCTCATCGCGTGAACCATACCCGTATGAAATTTCCTTTGTATCTCTCCTTCTGCTGTCCTAATACGTTATTGCCAGAGTTCACCGTCGAGCGTCTTACGACACGCGCCCAGAGTCTCCCGCCATCCTCAATCGCGACGATGCAGCAGCAAAATAATTCCCCTCATGGTAGTCCTTCTATGCATCCACGTGCTCTTGCTCCAGCTCCTGGTCCTCCGCCCCCTCCACCCGGGTGCTTACTACGATCCCTCGAGGACCTCCGCCTCCAGCTCAATACTCCTATGCGCCCACCATCCTCCGCACGGACATTACCATCACGATGCATCTTACCCTCCTCCGCCTCCCCCTCATGGTGGTCACCCTCAGATGAGACCTGGTGGGCCGGACTATGCCATGACCTTTCCCGGGAGTCATACTGGACTCCCCGTCATTCATACCGACGACGCTGCGACGAAATTGAGTGATCGAGTACGACGAAGGTGCTTCAATTGCTGTACAACAGACACCAGTACTTGGAGGCGTTCAAATCTCTCACCGGGCAAGGTGCTCTGCAACAAATGTGGTCTCTTCGAACGTACCCATTCTCGACCTCGTCCAGAACAATTTCCACATAAGCGAGGTCCCTTGTCCTCCTCTTCCATCAAGCAAAGAAACTCTCATGCTCCTCCTCCAGCGCCTCCTGGGACGGAGTACGGTCTCTCTGGCCAATATGCGGCAATGTTACCCGGCGGAGGTGGTCAGATGCAACCAATTCCTGGACCACCTCCAAAACACCATCAGCAACAGCAGCAACAACAACACCATCCCCACTCTCATCACGTTCAACATCATCAACCACCTCCACCTCCTCCTGGTTCAACAGGTGGCGGACAGCTGCCACATTTGAACCAGTGGATTGACGAGAGTCACCACCAACCTGGTGCACCTTTGCCTCCTCCACCATCGAGTGCTCCTGCACCCAAGGAAGGCGGTGGCGGAGAGAAAAACGAAGGCGTTACGCTGCCTAGGATCGACGCAATTCGGGATGTTTGATTGTAGCCAGTTCTTGTTTGAGTTTGGAAAACAAAAAAAAGCATCTTCGACATTTGTATAGTATTGATGGACTCCCTCTCTCCCTATTTTGTTACCCACTCCCGCAATCCCTCAGGACGTGCAAGCTTCACGTCCGCTATCTCCAGACTTTTTACTACCTACTTGAGGGATTTTGGTTTGACTAGGTCGCTGTCAAAGTGTTTTCTTTGTCTTTACCCTCCTGTTACCTTTATACTGTGATTCTCCTTCCACATTGTCATTGTTTATTGTTACGTAGTTGTGAAATGCTGAGCGCTTTGGATTATCTTCCTTTTCTTTAAGTAGCCTCGCTTGGTTAGTGGGCTTACGAAAAAGGGTAACGAGGGATAGCACATAACTTTGGGCTGAAACAAGTATGGTCCTGATGCTCAAGACGAACACTCACTTATGGTGCAATGAAAACCGTATCACAATGCCACTAGGTCCTGTTTCTGATAAGTTACTTTCATCTAAGACAATACCTATGACTGTTGAACACTAGTCTCGTATTCTCGTACAGATGTACTCGATCCCCAAGGTTCAATTTAATTGTATGCGACGGTAAGATGCTCGAAATCAAACACAGAGCAGGTTAGGTCCCTATTGAACGTCATTGGTGCAATTTAAACGCCGAAACTTAGAGCTAGAGTTTCGCCCAGTAGACTGGAAACATTACTGTTATCTGTCGGATCTGTGATAGTGTTTCTGTTTGGCGCCTTAGTTCTTGCGAAGGTGCTCGGAATGTCAGACTTGGGTCTCAAGAACCTGCTTTTCGTTACGGGAGCTTCTAGGTTTATGATAGGCACTCATTTTCTTCTGCAAGAAACGCTTTGTGCTTTGCATTCGAATGTCCTCAATCATAAACAACAAGACGATCACGGGAAATAATCAGAAGATGTTTGATCCAGCGCGTGGAGCCAGGCACCCAAAGGCAGCTGATTACACCTAAGCGCCTGTCTGTATATAAAGGACAGAGCTGCTTCAAAGGGATCCAACCTCACCCTTGCGATCGCCACAATGTCTGCACGAGATTCGCGTGTGAAAGTTATCAATCTCGGGTTGGGGTTCGTCTATTCTCTCTGGCACTAGTAGTGTTTTCCAACTTTCATTACAGAAGAACCGGCACTTTCTCTTTTCTCGAAGCCATGAATATTCTTGGGTTGGGACCATGTTACCATATGGCCGCTGTTCTGGAAGGGGGGGTAAAACATATTGACTGTTGGGAAAATGTCCACCGTGGTAAGCCATAATTAGCTCCGTCGTAAAATTGCCTCGAGTTGATTCTTTTGTTCGAAGGTATCAATGTCGAAGAGAACTTGCTTGAATTGTTCAATTTCCAACCCTTCCAGAGTGGCTGCGATTATCCTCTCTGCCTTTATCCTGAAGCACTTCTTCGCACATTTCCGGAAGCCAAATATGTTCTCTCAACTCGTCCAGTAGCTCAATGGAAGAGATCTGTTATGACCACAATCTTGCCAGTCTCGACAACCTTAATGTATCTCCCATCATTTGTTTGGCCATTTGGTTGGCGCTTCTACAACTGGGTGCAAGAGATTCTGTGGGGTCCAAAAGCTCAGTTCGAAGGGAATTTCCGTGCGAACGCTGAAAGGAAGTATGAGGAGCATCTTGCATTGGTCAAACGGACTATCCCGGAGGAAAAGCTGTTAGTGATAGAGGTTGGGGAGGGCTGGGACAGACTGTGTGCATTTTTGGAAGTGTACGTGTCTTCATGTGTTAACTTACACAACCTGAACCCATTGCGTTGATGGTCTAGGCCGGTACCGAACCAACCGTACCCTCGTTCAAACGATTCTGCGTCATTTATGGATAATTTGTGGAACCATTTCCCTACATTTAGCGTGTATTTGATTCGAGGAGTAGCCTATGTACAATCCATTTTCGGTAAGAGTGATGTGAGGGTGAAGTCGGATTGAAAAATTGGAGGCGGGAACACAGTAACGAGGACCATGCACCCAATCGCTAACTGTAGTGTATATTATTACGCAAATCGCATTCCAGAACCCAAGGAACTCGTCCACATATTATCTTGAATTATTGCGATCAATCCTTTTTTAAGGCAATTCTCCGCTGATTGTTGATGTCTGTCAGAAATATGGGTCTTCTGCCTTATACCCTCAGTCTGACATCCATCGATTTGTAAATTATTACCACGCGCTTTCAGCATGGCAAAGAGTTTATATGCTCTGTAATATCCCGTCTTCCAATCGGGTCTACATTCGATGTCCACGAACATTGGCTTTGTGCTCTTCTCTTCTGGTGGATCTCCAGATAATCCAAATTCAGGTCGAGCAGCCAATGAATCCATAACTTCAGCGTCATCTCTCTCCTTGAAATCTGCACAGAATCAATTGGAAAATCGGCCTCCTGCAACAAGGAGTAAAAAGTATTACTCCAAGGATGAACATATTGTGATTCAGGTGGAATAATTCTGGCTCATCTAGGGTCACTTAACTCAACCCAAAGCCAATTCAAGGTAGAAACAACCCTTATCAGAATCAAGACCAAAGAGTTCTCAAAGCTGTCTCCGGTTTTTGATCATATGCTCAAATGTACTCCCCGACCGGAAGGTGATGAGACAGAAGGTAAAAGCGACAGTCATCCTCTTTGGATTCAGCAAGTGACTGCCGTTACATTTGAAAAAGGCTCTTGACTAGACACTCTCAAGCCCTGGGATTAGGTAGTATAATTTCCTCCCCCAAGTCGTTATCGTCATTCAATTTATTTACTTAGAAAGAACTTTCAAGCGTCTCGTGAGGAGTGGCTCGACCTTTACCACTTCTCGGACCGCTTTGCAATGGAAGCTCTCAATCAGGTAGCAAAAGAAGGTCTTCGAAAAGCCACAGGATGGAAACCTATGGAGATGATAGAGTTTGCGCAAGCTGAGAATCTAGGGTTGTCGTGGGCAACTCCTGCGTTCCAGGCCATATGCACTCATCCTCGACCGTTTTCAATCAAAGAAAGTCGCAACTTGTCTTACAATCTCTTCGTTACGGTCGTTTATATACGCGAGATGATTGCGAAGAGACATACTTGCTTGCCAGCGCGGTACGCCGTGCACCGATCGTTATACCGCTCCGAGCGACGCAGAAATTGAGAACTGGATCAATGAAGCTGAGAAGGCAAATACTCTGAATGACAGGAACTTGGTAGGTTATTGTCATAGAATCGAATCTTTGTAGCCTAAACATACTGATAATTGATCCGAAGGACAACTGAGCAAGTCGCTATGAAAGAAGAAATTTGCCTTCATCTTTCGTTTATGTATTGATTTGAGGATAAACAGGACCAATAAGAGTATATTTCGGGCGCTGGAACCGTTATTCTATCTGAATACATCGCGGTAAGAGAGCAGGAGCCAATTTGGAGGTAGATGATTGCAGGATTGACTATACCTTGACTTTCTGGAATAAATAGGATCAAGATGGGAGACGTAGAGAGATTTTGTGCAGAGGTCAGTATGCCGCTTGGAGCGAAGCGTACGAAATGGAGCAAATCTTGGATCCGGAGAGTCCGTCGAGTAGACCGGCAGTAAATTCATAACACCTGATGTGATATTCTAGGTAACAGAGAGGTAAAAGAATTGCGGCGCAAGCGATAGCGCGACCAGGTAAACGAAAGAATCGGTAGTCAAACATGGAGCTCGTGAGGCGAGGGATCCAACATGACGAAACGATTTGGCAAACTTGGCACAGGAATACAATGAGGAGCAAAAGGGGGTTAAGATAGAAGAGGACTTGTGTTCGGTGTCGAGAGTGGATAGCTTGGAATTGAGGTTCTAACTACTGCCTTCTATTTTCTTCGGGACTTACAATACCGCAGCAGCAATAACGCAGCAATAAGGAAGATGGTCGAGTGCAAGCCAGTCCTGCATTTAAACCTTCAGGAACCGTTGAAGGGCAGGTTCAGTAGCGAGGTGGAGGGAAAGAAGAACTGGGGTTGGTGATGTAAGCGGACGCCAGAAACAGAGTTGTGGCGTGGGAAACCTTAATCCAAATCAACCTTGATGGTTGTGCATGGGTATAATTTGCTTCCGTCTGCTCCTCCAGTCTCTCGTTTCTTCGCGTTCCCTATTCAGCCGTTTCTCATTCATATTCAATACATACCTTTAGACACACAGAATATTTCTCCGACAAATTCCGAGAGGAGCTCAAAGGCTCGCAATGGTTGGCAGAACCCCATTCTAAAAAAGGCGCGGACCGATAACGGTCCGCTCCGGCGTTTGCCTTTCATGATGTTGCGGGAAAATCACAGATTCCGCCGTTGCCCCCTTCACTTCCCTTCCCTTCCCCTTTCCTAACTTGCTTTCCAACCACCACCATCTCCACTGGGACTCCCCTTTTCTTGTTAGCTTGAGGATTTACCTCAAGTCTCTCTATCGCTCAAGACTTATTCCTTATCCCCAACAGCCGGAAAAAAAGTATAATGCAGCCACTCTCTCGGCGCACGCGGAAACTTCAAGAGGCGGAGTTGGAGCAGCGAAAAGAAGAAGAAGAAGCAATGTGTGCTTGGTCTTCTATGAACATGGTCAGTACTCAGTGCCTACTATCACTTTTCTCTCCCAAGTACTAACTGCCTAATAAAGGCCCATATGTCATTACTCAACTCTACGTTCACACACGTCCTTTTTGAGCTCGACCTCGAGGACAGGGACGGATTCGCGTCCACATCCCCTAGGAGGAGAATATCTTCTCTGGATCCAGGGTCCCCTTTCTCTTCCGACTCCTCTTCGGATGGGGAAGACGACGACGACGACCAATTTGAACTCCCGCTCTACACACATACTCACACACATTCTCATCCTCTCCCCGGACGAAGAAAAAGGCAGAGAGTCAGTGTGACACCAAAACCTGCGCCTCGATATCAGCATCGCCGGTTCCCTTCTTCGTCCTCGGTAGCTGAAGATCCGGAGGAAGAAGATCCCTTTGCTTCCTTCACCGACACGTCCTCCTTCTTTCGATCCCAGAGACGTGGATCTCTTTCGAGTCCTCCATGCGAGAATGACGAGGGCAGAAGAGGTAGAGGGCGGACACGAACGCAGGTTCCTGTTGGTTTGAGGTGTCGGGATCTGGATCAGGGCGACGAAGATATGTGGATTGAGCATCTCAGCACTGAAAGGAGATGAATTCCATCTCCTTTCTCGCTTTTTTTTAGTGGCCCGTTGGTACCTCTTCAGCATTATGCTTCCATTTTAGACATTCATTCTCATCCCAATTACTTATTCCATATCCGTTTCTTTCGGTCTTTGTGAACCGTGGCCTCACACTCCTTCATCATTTTTCATTTGTTTTCTTACTGTGTATCTACTTACTATCTCGGTTGTGTATCCATCCCTCTACCAAAAGGTCTCGATTTCCTAGTTTCATTGGTTTTCCTCGCTGTGTATTCTAGCTAGTATAATGTGAACAAGCCCAAATATCCTTTATCTACGCGAGATCTGAATGTCTGTAGGAGTGTATTATCTCGCACGGGCTCGGTGAAGGTTCACTCTGGTTTAAGCGTGCTACTTGCGTCAAATATCTGATTGAGCCTGAGGCCAAGCTTCCTTTCTCTTGGTGCAACCCTTTCTTTCACTATCAATCCATGCTCGAAATACCCGCTACTCATGCTTGGCTGGGCCGCTGCACGCCCACTAGCAATTCATGTTGCTTCAAAAGCTCTTGTTGTCCCTCGCTTGTGCCACTGCTCAATATATTGGCACTGGGGATATTGCCTGGAGACTATGGTTGTTGTTGGTGACTCAGTATCCTACGACAAAAGGTATCATCACACCGTCGGGGTAGCGACCGGGTCTCTGCTCATTCGTGGTAAATCCTCTGCGATCCTACATTCCGGTGTATGTGACGGAGACCTTTATCCAAGGAAATATGTTCAAATATTTAGATAACGACGAGGCTCGACATTATTCACGTTCATTAGGTCTACTGGAGCGTCTTCCTACACCTCCACTGTACCAATGGGGAACATGATGACAGGCTGATATGCTATCGGAAGCTGATGCGCCTTGCCTCATCCTCTCACAGACGAGTGTGTGAGCCTATCAAAAATAACACCGACTATCCCTCAGCTCAAAATTTTCTCGTCTGAGTACCTCGTGTTCAATGTACTCGTTACTCGTTGCCGTCCCTGATATCTGATTTAGCGAATTATCATCCATCAGATTTGTACGACCCAAGTATGACAGAACTGGAGCAAGGTATAAGAGTCATATCCTTCGGTATAGATCTCACGTCCTCCGCCTGGCCCTCAACTTACTTACGCCCAGATGGACCTGCATTGGACGCGACTGGATTATCCGAGTTGCTCGTCTTGGAGGATATTGCGAGCAAATGGACGTGGGATCATGCAGATATCAACCACGAAAGTAGTGATGTTCGAGCTAATGACATTTGTGACATGGTTGGTGGCACTGGGATTGGAGGGTACGTGTATTGGAGGGGAGCTCGCGACATAACCTGACACCAAGTCTAGATTTTATGCAATACTATTCTCACTCAATATGACCATCCGCCAAGTTATCGCAAGTCATAAAATCCTTCAAACTGTCATGTTTTCCTCCGAAGAGTGGAGGAAAAAGGATATGGATCGGTGCGCTACGATGCTGAGCAGTATCCTAACGCGACTTTTCCAAGAATCTGGCTTAACTATTGATCTTGACGGTCCTTTTACCTCTAATAATTCGCTTAAATGGTAAGTTTAGATATATTATTTGTGTTTGTAGAGGTTCTCTCATAATCGTTCAGTTTTGTCTGTGTACTGAACAACATTAACGCCGGACGGGTTCGAGCTCTGCGTAACTATCGTGTTCGATCGTCCACTAGCCCTCAATGCACCATTCGTGAAGCCATCCATGCTACACTGGCTGATGGATCTCACCTTCCTGTTGTGTCTATCCAAGACGAGCAGTTTCTTAACGCGTCTTTCGGCTATGCCAACCCATCATATGAGCTTATCAAGGAGCTTGCGACTGCCTTCCCAAGAGGCAGCAAGCTCGCATGTTTCATCAATTTAGGAGCTAGCCATCCTGGGCCCCTCCAGATAACGTCAGGCGGCCCTTACGAGCAGCACTTGAAGCTTCTCCGTGACGCAGAGGGGGTCGCTCAAAACCTAGTTGCACTTTGTAGTGGCTTAGGGCCCTGTTTCCTTCGATTTTCAGTTACTACAGAACTTGGACTCTCTTCGCAAAGTTCTGCGCAAGATGCAATTCGCATTGTAAAGAGTCTTACTATGGCCTATCTTCAAGAGCAGGAAATCTCCACAAATATTGATGATGCAGTTAATATCATCAATCAGCGTCATGGACTGGTTCTCCTACAGCGCCTTGGTATGAGCTCTTAGTCATATTCCCACTTTCGCATCGTTCCAATACCTTTTTATAGGCTCACTCGCAGCTGAGGATAGTAAAGCAAAGCTTAATGCACAAATTGAGAAGGTGGAAGTAAATATTGAACATTTGCAGCGAGCGTTTGACAGCACCATTCATTCCTCTGTGAGGAGTTGGCTGTCCCCGATCGACCAATCGGCGAAGTTCAACACCTCCATTCGCAGTCGAAGTGAGTCGACGTCCATCTGGCTTTCAGATCATCCAAATTCGATTGCATGGAGGAAACAAGGTGGTATCCTTTGGTTTCATGGCGGAAGTGCGTTAAGTGAAGCAGTTCAATGCCTACCTGCCTTCTCATATTACTTCTTAGTGGGCACAGGAAAAACAATCTTAATGTCTGTCCAATGGCCTCGACGCTTAGACCACACTAATGGTCTTTGACCAGATCTCAAGTAATCGAATCCCTTAGGAATCAGCATGGCCAAGGGATAGTTGCGTATTACTACTTTGAATTTACGAATCCGACAACACTCTCTGAGGAAGCATTATTTCGCTCTCTCGTAGTGCAGCTCTCATGTGCCGACGAAACCACTATTCGCAACCTATATACCCAGCACAACCACGGATCGCTCCAACCACAGCTAAAAACCCTTCAAGAATCCCTCTGCGCCCTCGTTCGATCCTCTGTCCTTCCGGTGTTCATTATTATTGACGCAGTTGATGAGCTACCTGAGCCTCAGCGGAAGTATCTGCTCGCGACAATTTTCCAGCTCTCCCCACTTACCAAAGAGGGCTTACGGATTCTGATTTCCAGCCGTGACGAGGTCGATATTCACCATGCATTGGTAGGAATAGTGGACTTCGACGTAGCGATTGAAGGCAGGACCGTGCATCACGACATCACGACGTTCGTCAACAGAGAGTTATCAGCATCCAAGTGGAAACTTTGGCCTGAAGACGAAGTGCAGATGATGAGAGATGCATTGATTCGGAAGGCAGATGGAATGTACGTGCCGTTTTGTTTTTGTAGGATGCTGCTAAACATATGAACCTTGGATTTAGGTTTCGCATGGCTGCATGTCAAGTTGAAATCCTCCAACACGCTCAGACAACTGAGGATGTTCGCCGTGCTTACAAGTTCTTGCCAATGACTCTCAGCGATACATACAACTACATTCTCAGCACAGTTCCCGAACATCTCCGCAGCAGGAGCCGTACATTGCTCGCCTTCCTGTTGGCCGCGTTTGAGCCGATTTCTATCATTGAGCTTTCTAGCATGCTTGCCGTAGACCTTGGTGACCGAATGGATGCAGATAATTTACCCTTCTACAGGGAGCAGCTCAAATACCATGCACCGCAGAATATCATTGGGCTTGGCAAAGCCCTTTTTCGTCAGTTTTTGAGAGATCCAAGCAACAAGGAAGATATTGTCCTCCAGCTTTCCCATTCTTCAATCAAAGAATATCTACTTCAGGATTCCAGTTACTGGTTCTCATCCAATGACCGCCTAGCTCATGAAACCACTGCACGGGCTTGCCTGGCCCTGCTAATCCATGCTGAAGACCCGGTGCACTCCGAACAACTCTCTGATCTCAGATATACATCTGAACATTGGTTCATACATGCGTCCTCGAATAATTCCCCACAAATGCGATCACAGCAGATGACCCTCTACAAACTATTTCCATGGAAAAATCTTGGCCTGAAGAAAGAGCTGTCGAAGCTGTCGAATGTGCTAGAGCCTCTTGGGATCAATATTTACGCATCCTCGCTGGTATATGCTACCGCTGTTCGCGACGAACGCTTCATCAAGGCAGTCAGCCATAGCACTTGGTTGGAAAATGATTTAACGGATGCGCTGTGGGCAGCAGTTATCACGAATGCTGGAACAGGCATCGTTGGAGCTCTTATTGAACGAGGTGGAGATGTCAATTGCTGTGATAAGGATGGGGAAACTCTCTTGTGCTATGCCGCATCTTGCGCTGCCGTCGACGTTGTGCGGTTTCTGGTGGGAAATGGAGCGGACATGCGAGGGCATCCCTTTCATAAAGCTGCTGCCGCAGGATCTACAGAGACTCTTCAGGTTTTCATTGACACTGGAATGGATGTCGATGCACCCGGCATGTGGAATGAATCCGCCTTGCAAGTCGCAGCAGGGCATGGGAAACTCGGTGTTGTGGAGTATCTTCTTGAGCAGGGAGCTGATGTGAACACACACCGAGGATATTCAATGCCAGCGTTGCACAAGGCAGCTGCGCGCTCTTTTCTGGGTGTGGTGCAGTTCCTCCTTAAGCATGAGGCCGACATCAATGCCAACATAAAGCCGTGGGGAACAGTTTTGGATATTGCTATGAAGAATGGAAGTTCTCCCGATGCACAAACTCTTGTATCCTTTTTGATCGAGAATGGCGCTATGAGGGCAGCAACGTAAGGATAAGAGGTTCGATTGATAGCCACAGAATCACGGCTGGTATTCTTGCTTGTATGATTTCAATACAATGCTTTCTCAATGATATATATACTTTCTTTTGTTGAACCCAAGACCGTTAACTTGAATATCGAATGTTCCACCCCAGAAATAATCGACCCCACAGCATATCCTCAACAAGCCATATCCACCACATCATCCATGCACTTGCAACCTGAAGCACCAAATCCAAGCCTGCGCAGTCATTATCCAACGCTCTCTGAGAGTTGATCTTTTATGCAATCCCGTGAAAGTCTCGACGTTGGATTTATTAGGAAGGGGGGTCCCATGCAACAGGTATTTTTCATTTTCAACGTTATTTTATGTGCCTCCTTAGCTAACGACCTTGAGAGCCGAGAAAATACTTTGGTCCCTACCACAAATTTCATGTTCGAACATCGTATGCATCGACCTGGCTGGTGACGCGGCCACAGATACCAACGCCGGCAATCCAGCCAGTACAGAGTGCGGCGTCTCTCTTTGCATCACGGCAATAGCGACCTTGAATGGTCAAACAAACAGGTGCAGATGATCGAAGGGACGGCTAGGACAGCCAAGATTTCCGCAATGCACTTAGACCATGCTCTCTGGTCCTACATTGGAGTGTGAGGGAATGATGCAAGAGAAGAGACAAATCCCTCTTTATTCCCTCAAACTCTAACGAGAAGTTTTCGTCCTCATCTGAAAAAAACACAACCAGTTGAGACGGAGCCCTCGGTCTCCCCCTAGCCCCAGCAGTCCTATTCTAGAATTGCTCTCTCCACGCTATCCTCTTCCTCTATGATATACAGAACGTCTTTTGCTTCGGTCGCCTATCGCTTGTCCTTTCCTATTGCTGGTCTTGTTGGGCCGCAAATCTGCACAATGCTACGCGGAAGAGGATCAGTAAAAGGAGGTGACGCGGTGGGGTGACGTTCCTGTCTTGTGTTTGGGGGGTTTTTTTTTTGAGGACCTCTCGAACATTTTGCTTAAAGACAAGTTCCTTTCTTTTTGCATTTGGATTCTTTGTATTTGTATTTTGAGTATGTACTGTACCTATTTTAACTTGGCTGTACATCTACTTTGCTCATGGTCCCTGGCTCTGTTATGTATCCCCTCAGTCTTTTTACTATACAATATGATCAGAGCAGAACTCAAAGTAGATTACACCCCCTTCTACCTTTGTCTTCATTTGCCATTGTTCACCCAGTCCCTGCACACGCGAATGTGCTTTAAATAATTGAAATTTGTACCACATAACCTATACAGCTGGGGCATTCGATATACTGTGAAGTCCCCTGGTTTTACCCTCATCCAAGATCAATGTGGTAACCCGTGCGTCCACATTGGAAACACTCTCTAACCAATTTCCTTCACCTCCACCGCCACCACTGGAAGTCTTTGGAACAGGTTTATCAAACCCAGCGTAGTTGAGGATTTTCTCATTACAACCGGGACAGCTGCCGGTCGAGAAAACGGCAGTACCAAAACACTATGCGCAGAGGGGAGGACTGCATGGTCGAGCAATGGATGTGGCTTTGGGGCCCCGGTGATGACCACAGTCTAGTGGGGACTTTGGGTCAATTAGTTCGTCGTTGGATGGTTGTAAGGCTTGGTCCGACTGGCCCATGGATTTCAGTACGCGGAACCAACCGGTTAATTGAACGGTTGGGGGTTACTCGTCGTACAGAGCGAACCAGCGGTAGTTACAAGCTCTATATTCGCAAAGGAAGACAAACAAGCTAGTACGTTTGGAATTGTTAAAAGCATAGTGTCCAACTCACGGACAGGTGTGATCGGCCTCAAGAGACAAAGGACACAGGTACTCATCTAAGAAGAAAGGGAATCGAGAAAAGTTGACATACACAAAGAGAACCTGTAATATTATTACCTCCCACGCAGCAATCGTGGCAGTTTGTATGAAACTGCGCGATAGGACCTCTTCATTACAAGCCTGAGGAGAATGAGACCTTGTGGAACAAATTAAAACTTTGTCGTGTTTCAATTGATTTCAAAAAGTAAAAAATATGTCCCAGGACATAATATTGAGAAGTGCGTAAAATAAAATTACAAAAAGAAAACAAAGACAGAAAAAATGGAAAGCTCCGTTGATCTTTACACAACGAGCGACCAAGAATTGCGCTCTCTAGTCATTCATTGACCCGTCTTCCCCTGGAGCAATACCTAGTACGTAGGCTTGCTCATCTGAACGTCAATATTATGGCTGCTACTGGGCAACATTTCACCCTTCAAGGTGGACTCTGCCCCAGCGGTAGTAGGAAGAGTCTCAATTTCGGTACCAAAGAGAATGTTCGATTGAATTGGATGATTGTTTGCCACATCTTTTAAGGTAGCCCGAGCGTTGAGAGTACTAAAAAGGAATGTAAGGTTTGGTGCGTGCAAGCAATGTGATGGTGGTCGTACCTTAATAGAGTGATGCCGTATAGTTTCGCAATCATGAAATCAAGCGTAAAATTGACCGTCGAGGTCTCAATGAATGGTTATGAACGAAAGTTTGAAAGTACTCTGGTACGGAGGACTCACGGGCACTTTACAGAACAAAACAATGTCGAGGAGGGCCAAAATAGATGTGAGAAGCCCAGTTTGGATTATCACTGAAAATAATACACAGCCGTTCATTAAAAAAAAACGATAAACTTCGACTTACGACGAACAGTCTTCTTGGGCACGCTGTCCGCGCCAGAATGTCCAGTCTCGCTCCCCTGCTACAAGAGCCCCATCATATTAGTCATTAGTCAGTCAGCAGATAACATGACCAACCAGGCTCCATGTAAGACCTGCAGTGATGAAGATGTTTGCCGCAGCAGAGGTTGCCAGCCAAACTTTGAAAGGCGTCTCATGCTCTCCATTGTGGGGAAAGTGTTTAATTCCTATGAGAATGCCGCCCAACCAAAGACTTCCACCTGAAACAGGAGAGGATTTGTTAGCGTCCCTGTTTAGTACTGAGAGGGACAACTCACCCAGTGAAGCAAGCGCAATCAAGGTCACAATTGTGGGAAGAATCCAGCTCTTGCTGAGGACTTTCATTCTGAAAGCATCATTAAATGTGAAATTCAAACCGCGACTAACTAAAATAGTCACCGATATGCGATGAATATCTGAACAGGTGTGGAAATCAAAGCGGATATGATTGGATCTGGATGATCATTAGAGTTCGCTTTAACCTGAGGTTCTCAGATGATTGTACCTCCTGCGAGCACTAAAAGGTCGTGCTTGTTAAGGAATGTCAATAGGTGAAAAAATCAAGCTCCATACTGGTTGGCAAGATAGTCAATGGAAGCTTGGTGCCTACATTAATTCTTCAGCCCTATGAAACGGGTGAGATTCATTGGAATTCACCGTTCTGAAGGACGAGCGGCTGGTATACGATAACTAGAATCCACAACATTGAACAACGTTAATACCACTTGGCGTGCAGAGAATGCAAGTGTACAGATTGTTGCGACTGAATTCGCGGTCTCAGCAACGAAAAGATAAAGAACGAGCGCCTTTAACCATAAAGAGTCCCTTCATACCGCATCAACGAGTGGTAATGAGCTGCACGGATAGTGAAAGCGCACCTCTTGTATGTTTGCCAGTAGTTGAAGGCCTGGATATTCAGGTAAATAAATAGGGGTAAGGTCTTAAAGAGACAGACCTGAAGTACAAACACCTGTGCTGTGATGAGCACATTACGTGATTTGTGTGAGCAATTAACCTACTCCATGAAATAGTACGTTAAAGAAGGCGCCCACTAGCATGGGCCCTAGGGACTGGGGTCAGACAAGTCACTGTAATTGGGGAGGAATGCTTACCATAGAAACTTCCTACGGTGGGAGGCATAACAGTAAAGACGTCGTCGAGATAGTATTTTGATGTGAAGGATAGACTAATGCCTGGAGTCGGCTGTGGTTAATGTTCTGACGGGCTTATAAGGAAGGTAAAAGGCACTTTGAACGGTGGTTTCTACATCGAGATTGCGCTCATTTTGGTGTAAGAGGTTCGAGACAATGATCATTGATTTGAATCTTAGACGGCATTTTTCGAGTGCGCCACAATGTTGTGATCATAAATGGCTGAAAAGAGATGACTACATGATCACCCAAAGGAGTCGTCTATATCAATTTGGGGGACATACCGATAGGTTATCAAACCATTGGCTTTTTTTAGCCGGCTCTCCTACCTTTGGTGAACAGCGATAAGCACTTCTCCACTCTCTCCCAGAGCTCCCTTGTCTCCATATGCTGCAAACCGCGTAAGGATCTCTTGTACATTTTTACCAAAGCAGGAATGTTCCGGTAACCAGCAGCTTGTTAAGGATGTGCTTTGAAGTTTACCGCAGTTTTCAGCGAGTGACTAGGGGTGACTCGAAACAAGCTATGCTTTCCGATGAGCTCACGAAAGGGTGTAAAAGCAGGCAGAATATCAAAAGTACTCGTGTATCCCATCAATGCAAGAATCGTGGTTACCCCAGTTACGGCGAAACAGGAAGAACGCGAGATATGAACACGATGTCTAAGGGTATTTGCGATTTTTAAAACGGCATAACCTTGGCGCTATTCCGAAAGTTTGCATGTTGGGAAGGCTGGCACAGAAGGGATAGGAAGGCAAGTTACAAGCCCGGAGCCGCCAGGAGGATAATACTGAGTGAGATGAAACTGGTTTGGCTACTCAGGGTAAGAGAAATCGATAAAACTAGATGCTATATATGCCGGGGATCTGCGAGGATCCGCGATAAATATCTACGAAAGTGGAGATAACTGGATAAAAATAACGTACCAAAAATGGAACACAAGTCGGATACAAAACTGAAAATGAAAGATTCAAAAGAAGCTTGCATGGAATTCAATGATCCGATACGGCCAGAGTTCTCTGGTGGCAGAACCCATAGCCATTGTAGTCGCTTAGTCATCAATCCATTGCTTATCTTCCAAGACCACAACCCCCTGTCCACTTACGCTCACATCCAGGTTGGAGAAGTGTTATTTTTTTTTTCTGTTTGGCCCCCTACCTCATGGAATTTTAAATGTGATTGTCCTCCTCTCGTGCACCGACATAGGTTGTTCCCAGTTACGACAAACAACCCAAACCCAACCGCCTTCATCTGCATTCATGAGGGACGTTGGGAATGCACACATTTATTGGGTATTCAGAGCACCCGGAATTTGAAACATTGTGGATGGAAGAAGTATGCGAACACGATGATGTCATATCTCCTCATACCTAACGTAGAAATTATGCACGACGTGCAGGCTCCAACTACCCCCGTCCGAAGTAAAAAAAAAACAATAGTGTCCTTCCACTCATAGTGGCGTTTAAGTTGTAGAAAATGGGTAAGCCGGGTCCTTCTGTTCTTAAACTGTACTTGTATTGGTAGGACTGCGGCCGAAAATTGAGACAAGAGGCCCAGGAGAGAAGACTGTAGTAGTAGGTTCGGAGCCAAAGATTGATTCAAGTGGACTGAAAAGAATAGGGCGAAAAACACCTGAGATCCAGGGTTTTAACATCTATGGAAAGCACTTACAGATTCATATATTCGCAGGCTTGGGGGCTGGATGGATGCGTATAAGAATTTTATATTAAAATAGATATAAAGAAACGAACGCTATTTTGCAGATATCTAAGCGTCTTGCTACAACGGAATCTGCTTTTTGCCTTGCAATCCCGAAACCCATTGGGGCTGCCGAAGTTGATCCCGCTACTGCCAATAGCATAAGATATGCGAGGGGAGGAGTCTTCATGTATAGAGGAGTGAAAGGTGTTCCTAGTGTTGGTTGATATTCGGTTGGAGGTATGAGTTGGCACCAGGCTGAGGTCCAAAGACATTTCAAGGACCGAACTTATATACGCAAAATTTGTTTCGCAGGACACGGCGATTGGCGGTAAATTGGACTGACATGAGTATCGGTAGGCAGTTATCCTTGACCACCCTTCACATGAATGTGATTGGACAACCAGGAATACCAGAAAAATCAAATTTAGTGAGAGGTGAGCAGCAAGGTCATCACCCGCTGGAAAATTTGCACAGAATGTAGACCTTCGCTCTCCAAGGGCCTTTTATTGAGCTCTTTTGTATGGTATCGACTTTCTTGCCTTGAATCCCCACAACAAGAGACAACGCAAAAACCGTTGGAATTCAGCTGCCCTTAATTTATGCGATAATGAACAGCAGAAGAGATGAGATTGTCGCAGGTTTTTCTCATAGAGCGCTCTCAGGGAGAGGCAGTAGTAGACTTCAATGGAAAGTATTGGAACATTTACGAGGACTTTAAATAATAAGCAGAAAAAGATAGGAGGCAAGGGAAAAAGGGCTCATAGAGGAGTCAACGATGAGCAAATAATATAAGGTAGTCATTAAAGCTATGTACGGGAGTCAGAGGAGCTGCATAATCAAAATATTTCCAAGTAATACATGTCACATAAAGCGAACTCCAGATGGCCCTTGGGGTCTAGAGACTCTATCTTCTTCCAAAATCAGTGTGATAACATGCCCATCCCCATAAGCAACACCTTGAATCTGAGTCTCTGCTTCCAACCATGTACCTTGCGTTCCACCGCCGCGAGTCGCAACATTGGGAACGGGTTCGTTGAATCCAACATATCTCTCGATATTACTGTTACAAACTGGGCAACGCCCACGAGAGAAAACAGCACGGCCGAAACACTCTACGCAAATAGAGTGACTGCATGGGCGAGCAATGCATGTTGCTTGACGATCTGCGTGGAGGCTACAGTCTGGTGGCGAGTCTGGGTTGATTAAGGAATCATGGGGAAAAGGGATGGTATTCGTCGACCCATCGCCCTCCAAAGAGAAGGAGTTGAACAGTTGACTCATTGACTGAATAGTGTCGAATTTGCCGGTTGGTTGTACTGTTGGAAGGTATTCGTCGTAGAGAGCAAACCACGGATAGTTATATGCCTTGTATACTAGTGAAAGAACCATTGAACCATTTAAGCGTGTTATCGGCAGGAAAGACAGAATTCAACTTACAAGATGGTGTAATTGGGGTTAATGGACAGACGACACCAGTGATCATCTGCAAAAGTAGGTTAGAAAAACTCAGTGGGACCACAGCATCTGAATGTCTTACTTCCCACGCAGCAGTGGAGACAGTATGGACAAAGATACGAACAGGACATTCGTCGTCGTAGACCAAAGGAGACCTATTATCTGCGTAAATCTTTTGAACGATCTTTCCTCCAGCCGCAATACCCATTCTGGCGTCTGGAAGATCATGACCTGAAAAGCAAATCTGTCAATAGTGTCGAAGAGACAGTGGAACCGTTTACCTCCACCACGTAACATCAGCGTCAGGTGTAGGACACTCTTCTCCTGAACATTATAGTCTGAAATACCTGAGCAATTCATTTTGGCTCAACTGCCGATGGTACTATACCAGTCAACGTTTTACAGTTTTCAAGCTGCTTTCCACCAAAGAATAGCCTCTGTTGATCGGGGGGGATGCCTTCTTGATCTTGAATTAACATTTTGACCTGATCTATGGTGTATGAAGTTGGGGCCTCGAGATCGATCGACTTTCCAGTGAGAGTTTCGACGACAAATCTCATGCAGTTAATGCGGTTGCTCTGATATAGCATACTCCTCTCAGCAACGCCATAATCTAAAATGTGTCGTAAGAAATGCTGAAACACTAGCGAATACTGACAATATACCAGACAAAGTCCGGTCGTCCTGGAGCACTCTTCCGAGAAATATGAGTTTTTGGTGACAAATTGGGATATCTTCCTCCTCTTCAATCATTTCTTTGACGCGATAAATCGTGGCTAATCTTCCGATTCCAAGAGTGACCGTTTTTCCAGTGGACAGGTTAATGTAAATGTACAGGTCAGGACTACTAAGAACCACAAACACACGGCTATTGTGTTCGATCGCATAATCTGGAACAAGTCAGCAGCGCGCAAGGAAGTCAGTGAATGCCGGTTAATTACCTGATAGTAATTTGTGATTCTCAAGTATTTGGCCAGAATAACGAAGCTTCTGAACACTGAGAGGAATACCCGCTGTAGCATTAATCTTCTTTTTTGTAGATTTGACGGTGGACAAACTCCCAACATCAAGAATATATTTCCGGCCAGTGAGAGTCAGGACAATAATTTCCATTCGAATACCAGGCGGCGGGGAAACTTCGCGATACGAAACATTGAAAACAGGGTTGGGAGTAATAAAATGAACGATATCGCGAAGAGTCTCTGGTTTCGAAAGATGTCTAGGTAAATTAGCTGTTGCTATATCACAGAGAAACAAGCCAAAAAAGAACAAACTTGGATGTCATGGATATAGTCTCGCCACGATTGATGTTGAGATCCTTAGGACTTTTGTCTAACGGTAGTTGGTAGCCGTGACATTCGAACACAACAACCTCTTCAAGGGAAGGAAAGACATCAACCTGAATACCGCCATTGGCCGTGTTAGAGAGCTGCTCTTCGATTGTATATCTATGGCCAAGCTTCATGGCAACAAACTGTAGAATAAAAACCTAAGGTCAGAAGAACAAGAAAACAAACCGGAGGAACAAGACTTACCTGCCGAATGACACCCGGTTGCGTAGCAATACCGTCGAGCCAAGGCTGCCGACCACCAACAACGTAGTCCTGTAAACCGTTCGGAGTCTCTTCATTCTGTCCATAACCAGTGATTGCGTTAATACCTATAATTTAATATAATCAGCTTAGATGGTGGGCGCCACATAACCAGCGAACCACCGACGGAAATTTTGATTGCGCACGGGGCTGCTGGAGTCAGACACGTAGCAGTTTACCAAGGGTAATAGAATAATCACCTCCGGACATCTGAATCCACATGGCTTCTCTTTGGAAAAGAGGCTATAGGGCGGATTCGGAATCAAAAGTGGGGCACATAAGGGAAGAATTACCATGATATATCCACCGCGTCTTGCTATGTAATCGGGGAGAGACGAAGCATAATCTTGTGCTTTAACCAGCGGAAAAGTCCCAAGGCCCTAAAATAAAATCTCTTAAAATATGCAAAGGAAATGCGATGAGTTATGTACCGGAGGCAGAGCATAGTTTGTCGCGTCGTCAGGCACTCGAAGAGTACGGTGAAATCTGAGCGTTGCAGGTCCAGCCTCGATTGAGGATTCCTGCCATTCAATAGCGTCAAAGCCTTTGGTCGCAGCGCGGTGCTCTGTTCGAACAGTAGAGGTGCTGTTTCTTCCTGCTGTGGGAACAAGCCCATGGAAACGACGGTAGGCTTTGTACCAAGATATGAGTGGCTCGTTTCTAGATAGGAATGGCTCAATGAAAATGTACACGAGAGCTCAGAGGGAAAAAAGACTGACATATTGATTTTTAGCCCTCTAGATGAAGCCGTTGGGTTGTAATTCGAAGGTCCGCTTGTGACAACAGGTGCAAGTTTGTTTGCCCAAGACACGTTGTAGTCGTCTAATAGTGAAAAAATGTGAGCATGTGAAGCTAAGGAGGTTATATTCATACGAACCCGGTGGAACTTCTAGGTCAATAGCAGGCTGAACCAGTGCGGCCAGAGTCGAGAGGGGGGTGTCCATTGGCACATCTATTCGCATTGTAGTCTTGATGGTATCGCCTTCGGTGAGACATTCCACATTGAGCGTAGTCGAAACTACATCGCTCTGAGGAATCCACCCAAAGTTTGGCGTAGCTAAAAGGGCGGCTTGTCTTATCAAAAAGCTCATCGTATAGTGTAAAGCCTGTGCCGTTGGCTGTTAAAAAGCTGCTGCCACCTCCGCATGGGACTCATGGTCCCTTCAAGCGGAAATTATCACGTTTTGAGATCCGTACTGTTTGTCTCCTGTATGTCTTGTTCTGACGTGTGTTCAGGAACTTTCCCGTGAGAATGAGGTACCTTTTGGCATTATAGCTGTTCAAGGGTGGTCCCGGCATGCCAGCTTTTTGTTCCCAATGCTGTAAAAAGCAATTAATAAAAGGTACCTAGAAAAACATCCAACGGAGCGCAGGCAAAGCAGACGATGGTGGGATGAAGGAGCTGCTTACAAATAACTGATTCCTGCCTTCGACCTCCACCTTCACACTCAACAAATGGCTGCATGCCTCGCTCGTAGGACCTTCCACAATGGCATCCCGCTCCTTCGACTAGAATCTCCGATTTACGCGCGGCTTCCTTGCTGACGAATGAATGCCAAAAAGCTTCCTTGATAACGAATTCCCTAAACCACCTGTGCTTTCCGAGGTTAGCCTAGGGAGGACAATGTTGGTTGCATGACCCGTTAGTCTCTCATATTTGTATCCTCGTTGTTATGTAATGGCATCATCATTTCAGGGAATATCAAGTCCTATTCACTGTGACTTTCGGCCGCTGCGACCATTTTCATAGTCGAGGAATATGTGATTCTCGAGAATCAGGACTACGCCAGTGCGTTCTTTGCTCTTCGCTTACTCACACCATTTTCTCATACGTTGTACAGCGCAAGGTTGGAAATTTACGACAACTCCGGACTGGCTCTACGGATTCAACGCGACATCAACTGCGCACTGGAGTTCGCACTGCAGTAACTGGCCGATGGACTACATAGCTTGGGAGATGAGAGTGGCCAGGAGGTTAGCTGGCAAACCGTTGGACTTAACTTGGTTGAGTCAACTCTTCTCTTCTGAAAATGTTAGCTGACCTGATTTCATTTTGCTAGGACTGCTAATTCGTCGAGCCATCATCGCCAGCTCCAGCCAAGCTGACATGTGGGGAATCTTCTTCATTTTACACTTCGATTCCTCGAATGTCCGCCATGGCGAGACCCAATGCTGTCTCGGGTTTAGACACATCACCCTCTTATCAAGACATCACTCCTCGCGTCGGTTCATTACATCGACCTAAGGACGTTATATCTCGCGACCCCGGAACGAAACATCTCTCGTTTTCGCACTCGGTGTCGTGGCGAATTCGGGCCACTTCCTCTTTATTCCCTTCCATGTCCAGCCACTTGGCACCTTTGCACAATGTATGCTTAGCCCCTGAGGCGAACTTGCTATTATGAAGCTCGCCGTCATTTCCCATTCTATGGCTTTCTAATCGGAATAAAACTCGAGAATGCAATGGAGTTAAGAAGAAAGCGACGACAAACAATTTGAGAGCCTGACAGTCGATGTTCAGAGTTCTAGGGCAGGGCCAATACCTACTCACTTCAGAAGAGATACTACCCGGCTGAGCTAGGTATAGGACTATCTCTTACTCCCCTTCTGTTGCCAAGCAGGTTCGGAAACACCGATGGTTGAAAATCTTCTCATACTAGCACCCCACATCCTTCTCCTTTTTGCTTGTAATATCTCTGCCGTTCTTATTTTGGTTGCTAGTTATTCATCTCACCTAATTACCAGTGCTCTTGTTCGAATATCACGCTACTTGCATTATCGATTCATCGTTTACTTATTGTTCTACAAGGATCCTCTGCAAAGAGCACTTGCACTACAGCATCGCATCCTATGATATCCTTCTTGTGGACCTGGGTTACACGTACGAACATCGAACAGATCCATGTTACCAACCTAAGCGGACGTGCTGCTGAAATTGTCTTACCTCGCGAGTCGAACTTTTATATGGCATGTGCAGACCTCTATGAGGGTATTAGAAACCCTAACTAAATTCCGTTTAGAGAGATCTATGTGGACTCAGAGAGCCCCATTGCTCCAATTATCACAGACATACCACCTCCGCTATCAGCACATGGTTCTGGTGGATCATGACCTGTTTCTCCATAGATGGATATTCTCGATTGTGTTGTTCATCTCTATTCAGACAGACTGATATCCATTCCGTAGCAGTCTGGGTAGACGTATGAAACATCATAGAACCTCAGAGCAAACGCTTCGGACCAGGGTTGGCAATCACATCGTCCAATTTAATCCAGGTCTCGGCACCTTTTGTGCCAACCTACCTTGAATAAAAACCAGGTGTCAAACTACCAAATAAATGATCACATTCAGCTCCTCTCTTCAGTTCTTCGATTCTTCTCGTCGTTGTCGCCAATGATTCTTGGGTTTACTTGTTTTCTTGCATCCATGCTGGTCATTGGGGCGAGTCCATTTCTACAGCCACGAGTTGAGCCTGGTCCCGACCTTTCTATGAAACCCAGCGTCAACAATAAAATCAAGCTATACCGTGCCATCATTAATGCAACTGAGCAGCTCCTTATACGGAGTTACATCGGTCGCTCCCCCACCTGGATGTCAACGGCTCAAGGGGATTTTTCTCCAGAGGGCCTTCCTGCTCTATACTTTTTTGATGGTATGTGAACGGCTCGACGTGACCTACTCCATCAACTTACAACCGTTCCACCAGAATTAAAGAACGCTGCCTTCTGGTGCGAAAGCCGTTCTAAAAACTTTTGTGTTGTTGCTACTCTCGAATGGAGCCCCCCAATTGGCGTTCGCGTCAAACGCTGGACGGTCGCTGATTCTGAGTGGCAGGAGGTGAGAATTCCACAATTGTTCGCAATACTTTCATCACGCTTTATTCAAGTTTCTTGGCTATAACTGGGATGATCTGAACGGCGGCATGCTTGTAAATAACTGCCTTTTGGGACTTTGATACATCAGCTAACCTCGTTCATTTAAGAGTCCCCTTGGGCAAAACTACGACTGGTTCGAAGGACCAATGTCAATCAAGCTTAGCGGTGTATATCAGCCATATGGATTCGAAGACATGCAACATGCCTTGACTAACCCCACGTTGCTCTCTGGACTGACTGTAACAACCGTTCAAAAATGGGATTCGGATAGTTGCTCTGACGCCAGGCGTCGGGAACTCTCAGATGCCACGAAAGACTCGTTTAAGCGTCAAGAGCAAGATTGTGACTTTGACACAGCTGCACCAGGATATCTCGCCGCGCTGCAAAAGACAACAATGTGGCAACAATACTCACCGTCCATTAAGATGCTAGGCTCGTTAATACGCGCAGTACGTGCTTTCTGTTTGATCTTTGAGGCTAACAAAGGCGAAATGTTAACTATTATATTCAGAAAGCTGATTCTAACAGATGTCTCGGTCTGGCAAACTCGCAGTTGCAAGATGGTTCCCGCGTCCAAATGTATATTTTGCCTCTTTTCCTCGGTGGCACAACTGCTCATCTCTGACTTGTATAATTAGTTTCGATTGTGGACGATCGGAAGTTCAGAAATGGATTGTAGACTTGAGTGCGGGAATGCCTGCTCAAATCCGCATCGCGGAAACCAACTTCTGCTTGGACAGAGGAATGGATCCAGTGGAAGTGGGAATATGGACATGTCATGATGCAAGCGAGTCAGCTCCTCAGCAATACTGGGTTTATGACCCGTCTTCCGGAATGATTGTTACCGACTTCACACCCAATGGAAATATTGTGTCAGCAAATTCGGCTCTCAATGGTTCACCGGTGCAGATGACAGGGATTGGGGGCGTTCAGGCTGGGGTGAACACTATTTATCTAGTATATTGGACTGTTGGTTGAGTGCTGAAAAATTCTATGTCTTTCCGCAAGTTAAGTACTATACAGGTATCACGGCATATATTCACTAGTTTTCGCAAAATAAGGAGATCGGCCGCGGTGACCAGAATTTTCCATTCTGAATCATTTATATACTATCCTCTCATAAACCACTCAAGAAATAAAAGGAAGACTAGTGTATGAATAAGGGGGTGAAAATGCATCTCGAGTACGAATCTCTTCTATCTCAGCCGCCATTGGCGCTAGTCACTCTTGAATGAGAATATTCCCTGATCCTGATGCAGCTGGAGGAGAAGATGGTGGTCCTTTACAGAAGAGAGGAGTGGAGTCCGACAGAACTTAATGACCGTAATTAGATGCATTTCTCAAAAGATTCCATCGGCTTGCCTTCTTGCACCAAGTTCTGCTTTTCAGTCACAGGCTAAGAGAACTATTAGGAGGAATGATCATCCCTGGTAGGTTATTGAGTCAAGGTAGAACCACGAGCGAAAATAGATCACTCATCGTTAATGGTTGATCACTATGCCTCTGTTCTTCGGTCTGACCGCGAGTCATTTCTGTTTGCGCAGACATCTGACGCTTATGCACTTTCCAAGAAAACCAAAGCAGCAGCGAAGGCTGCAAGTCGCGAGTGTTACATGAATTAATTACTAAGAGAACCATGCAGCCTACAAACTCTATCCTCATCAAGCATCAGAGTCGTAACATGTCCATCCCCATACGAAACACCTTGGATGTTCTTTTCTGCTTCTAACCACTTCCCCCCGCTTCCGTTATCACCAGTCTTCATCTTTGGAACTGGTTTGTCAAACCCAACGTACTGGTCGATACTCAGTTGACAAATAGGGCAGTTTCCACCGGAAAACACAGCTGTACCAAAGCATCCAACGCAAAGTGGGTGGCTGCAAGGTCGTGCAATGCATTTTGGTTCAGTAGTGGGATGGCCAGCACAATTGGGTGGCGATTTGGGGTCAATCATTGCATCGTTTGGTGCAGCCGCGACACTATCCAACTGATGGATGGATTTGACATTGTTGAAATGTCCTGTGGGCTGGACAGTCGGGAGGTGCTCGTCGTACAGTGCAAACCAAGGGTAATTATAGGCCTTGTAAACTGAGAACAGGATGAGCGTGAGTTGAAAAGCAATAGAGAAATTTCAGCTGACGAGCTGGTGTGATTGGTGTTAAAGGACAAACAACTCCTGTAATCATCTGAGAAAGCGATATTGAGAAGGACCAACATGAACAGGAATCTATGAGAACTGACCTCCCACGCAGCGGTCGAAACAGTATGAATGAAGACACGGGAAACATCCTCGTCGTCGTACACCAGAGAAGACTGGGTATCCGCATAGATCTTCTGGACAATTTTTCCGCCAGCGGCAATCCCCATCCTTCCGTTGGGTAGGGGTATATCTAAGCGAGTAAGTTGCTAGGAATTACCCTCAGCGACAACCAGACCGACCTCCGCCACGTAACCTAAGGACGAGATGCAGAGTACTTTCTTTCTGAATATTGTAGTCTGAAACACTGGTGTGAGATTGAAAAGTTCATTCGAGCGACTTTCATGTACCTGACAATGTTCTAGCCTCTTCGAGCTGCCTGCCGGCGAAGATGAGCCTCTGCTGGTCAGGCGGAATACCCTCTTGATCTTGGATTATGCCTTTGACTTGAGATATGGTATACGAAGATGGTGCCTCGATAACGAGTTTCTTTCCGGTTAGAGTTTGAACAAAAAGTTGCATCCCTCCAACCCGGGGGACCAGATACAAAGTACTTTCATCCTTAACGTAGTAACCTGAAATTATTGTCTCAGCATGTTCCAAGAGTCGGAAAATTTTTGATTGAATACTTGACAATGTCCTCCTGTTTTCAACGAGCGTCCTCTCAGAGTATCTCAAGCACTGTTCGTACATTGGAATGCCCGCTTTCTCTTGAATCATTCGTTTAACTTGTTCAATCGTATATGTGCTTTCCACCAGTAGGGTGATCTTCTTTTGAGTGAGAGTCGTAACATAAATGAGCATGGTAGTTCCACCAGCCACGGGACGAGGCAGAATATCACGGTATGATACGTTGAAAATTGGCTTCGGGGTAACGAACCGAACGACATCTCGTAACGTCTTCAGTGGAGAGAACTGTCTGATCGATAACATTAGCAAGTAATAATGTAACATGGGCAAGGAGGCATTGGGCGCTCACTTAGAAGACATGGAGATAGCCTCGCCATTCATTATATTAAGTTCGCGGGGACTTTTTTCGAGGGAGAGTTTGCGGCCATTATGTCGAAAGCTCACAATCTGAGCCAAGGACGGGAAAACATCGATTTGGATGCCTCCATTTTCGGTGTTCGAGAGTTGTTCCTCTATGGTGTACTTTTGGCCTAGCTCCATGGCAACAAACTATATCGCATCACGAAGGATTCAAGGCGTGACCATTAAGTTTGAATGAAGTAGACTCACCTGCCGAACAACTCCCGGTTCCGTGGAGATTCCGTCGAGCCAAGGCTGCTTTCCACCAACGACATAGTCCTGTACTCCTTTGGGAGGCTCCCCGGCTTGCTTAGTCCCAGTAATCGCATTGATTCCTTAATCTGAAATGTCATAAATTGGCTCTAAGTGCAGAAAATCCACACGGACCGCCGATGGAAATCTTGATCGCACATTCACCTGAAAAGCTCCGAGTTCAACAAGGGTTTTCTTGCACCAAGAAGAGAGACTTACCCTCGGAGATCTCAATCCACATTGCTTCGCGTTGAAAAAGTGGCTAAATTATCAGGCTTAGCGTGAAAAAATCCAGAAAGTACATGATACGCACCATGATATACCCCCCTCGTCGGGCAATGGGATTGGGAAGGGAGGAGAAATCTTGTGCTTTTACCAAAGGAAATGTCCCGAGTCCCTAAGCATCAGAGGTGTATGTAAGTGAGTCAGAGCATGTATGATGGAACTAACTGGCGGAAGAGCATAGCGGGTAGCATCATCTGGCACACGGAGCGTTCGATTGAATTTGAAAGTTGCCACTCCCACGGTAACAGATGTGTCCGTCCAATGAACTTGTTTTTGAGTTAGGTGGTTGGATGCGTACTTGAGCTCCGAATGAACTTTGGAGTCGCTAGATTCCTTGGCTTTGGGAGCGAGTCCATGAAAGCGACGATAGGCTTTATACCAAAACACGAGCGGCTCATCACTACATTGGCGGAGATCAGTATTCAAGAGAGTTTTTGAGGGTGAAATGATGCTGTGCCACTGACGCGTTGATCTTAAGCCCTCGAGGCGAAGCAGGGTTATAGTTCGACACTCCACTAGTCACAATCGGAGAGACCTTGCTAGCTAAAGAAACCGTGTACTTGTCTAATATATCGTTCTTAGAGCATCGATTAGAAAGAAATCCGTTTCCACATACCAGGTGAGATGTTTGGGTTAATACCAGGCTGAATCAGAGGTTCCAGAGCTGCGAGGGGTGTGTCCAAAGGCAAATCAACCCGAATTGTGGTCTTGATTGGGCCGTTAACAGTTTTGCGCTCTACCAGGAGCCCTGTTGAGACGAGGGATGGCATTGTGGGAGCGACAGTCGTGGTGGTTATGAGCACAGGAGGGGGTACCGTTTGGCATCCCAAAGCTGTGGGCTCAGCACGCAGGGGACACGTGGATAGCCAATTTGTAGTTTATTTTACCTCCAAGTATGAGTTTACTCCCAAATGCCTGATCCGGTGCGCATTCAGGACGCAATCCACAGCTGATATGGAGAGCGGCCCGAGAGTAAGGAACGCTGTCAATCCCAACTGAGAAGTTGAGACAGGCAAATAGCCAGGGCTTCCATGTAAGTATTGAAACATTGACGTCATGCATTACCGCATCAATTGTGGTCCAGCTTTACTTGAACATTGAAAGGAGGCTTTTATTCAAAGCTACCAATCAATGCAATATTGCGCGGACTGGATGGGAAATCTTGCGTTATTCAACGAACAGCTCGACCTTGAGAAAAAGAAATGTACATTGGTTACAGTATTGTACAGTCTCGGGGAGCTTCGATATCCCACATGGACATATACACAATGCAAGTAGAGTGCACGATATGAAGAATGGTGGTAGTTTCGGTCAAAGAGAGAAGCACCGGGTCCAGTCGACCTCGACTTCTATGCAGTCAGAGAACTAGCAGCAACCTAAAGTTCTGATTGCTGCCACACGTAAAATTACTATCGCATGCTGTTTCAAATGGGAGTGCAGCTCTTGCAGCTCGGTAATCCAAGAATCGTAAGATCGCCATTCGTCCACACCCGCGAATGCGAGCATTGGAATTCGTCACTCTAAATATCTCAGGGACACATGTCCGTAAAACGAGGGGATCCAATCTTGGTAGATTCTGCAAAATGATGGTACTGGAGCAAAAGAGAAGTCATCCCTTCACGAAGCAGCACGGGCACACAACATTACCTGTTATTCCCTGGCAATAAGCGTTATGTTCATGCCGAACCAGGATGGCTGGGAGCAAAATGAGGGTATCTACGGAGCTGATAAGACACTATTTACTTGATTCTTTCGCGAGGGATCATGGCAGGTCGTGGACGGCAGGCGCTCGCCATCACCATCATTCTCTCCGCGTCCATGTCATGTCGGCATAGTTTGAGAAGATATAAGAGACCTTACAGAGTCTCATGCGGACTTGAACTATTTTGTCCCCTCCGTTATGTCTAGCTCCAGTTCCAGTTCAGAAACGGCTGATCTGCTTCTCCTGCTCGTCACACTATGGGAAAAACCTTCTGGGTCCGGTTCTGGACAACCTATCGACAAGGCGTCCTATCTCTCAGCAGATGGTAAATCTCGTATGTATTCAGAATTTTCTGTGAAGACCACCTAGCTGCTAAGTACTTTTGTTTTAGTTAAGATACCTTCGAAGGTTCCTATGACTAAAGTTAAGACGACAATCATAACGGGCGTATATACTATCGACGAGTCCACGAAGAAAGATTTCCCGGTTGCAGCTATTGCAGGACGAGGTACCAGCGGTGATGTTTACTACACCGATGACATGGGTGTTGTGCTTAAGCTCGATAAACGAAACCTTGATGACGAAGTTCGCGAATCAATTCGGATCGAACGAAAGAATCTAGCTCAAATAGACGAGTTGTTTGGAGTGTATACGGAGGATAATAATCCAGCGATCACATTAATGAGAGGGTATACTGGTAAGCAACTCAATTCCCGATTGGGTTTTTCTTTTGTTGTTCGTAGCCATTCCCTCACCACCATCAATTTGTTTTAGGCAAAAGACTGAAAGACACAGCATTGTTCAAAAGAATCTGCGAACCAGTGAATGATATAGATCTGAACCTCGAAGAGGTCCGCAACCTCGTCAAGCATGCAAAGATTCTTACAGCCAAGAATATTCGATATTATCTGATGAAATATCATCTCCTTCACACGTACATCTCCTTCATTCTTTATTCGGGTTTATTTGACTCTCTTTATTAAAGGGATATCAAGGACCGAAATGTTCTCTTTAAGTTGGACGATGAGGGGGTTCCTGAGAGTGCACAACTTATTGATTGGGGCGAGGGGGAAACAGTAGACCCGACCGAGATGGTAAGAAATTAACCTTACATTGCAGTCATAGAATGACCTTGAATGCTTGTAGACCAAGGATGAAGTGGACGCAATTATTCAACGGCAAGTGGATGCAGGTTGGGACGTGATCTACGATAACGCAAAGATGCGGCACGATGACGCGGTACAGGTAGCTAAAGCCCGCGAAGCTTATAGGAAAAAGCACCAGGGAAGAAATCCAGACGATAAACGACCCCCCAGACCGTGGGACAAGAAGCCTCAGGAAAAGAAAGATGAACCCAAGGGGGGAGAAGGGACCACATGAAGTGTTGGCAGGAACTTTTGGACTCGCATTTTGTATACAGGTCAACCTTCTGCAAGTTGGGAGGCTCAATTGTTTTTCCCCCCTCAGTATTCATTTGAAATCGAGCTATGAGCCACTTGAACTCTCCACTTTACAAAGGTTGAGGTGCAAAAAGCGAACGACCCACCTTATTCCGAGTCTTGCTGTTGACTTTTGCCACCATCCCACCCGTAAGTATATTCTGACGGGTCCGCCATCTCGCATCCCATATATCTTAAATCATCCAATAATTCTAGAGGCCTTCTCTCAATACATCATCCAATGTTCCCAGCCGCCGTACGCAGCCATTGGTGCACAGCAGGAGCATTCTCGTGACCACGCATAGCAGTAGAAATGTTTCAATTGAAAAAGTTCACTTTCAATTGAAATTACATAACCGAGGCGGGTCATACGAAGGCAAGACGGCGAGGCTTTCGCATTCCGGCTGTTAGCGACGGACCGAGGGCTGCTCGTATGGACTGTGCTGTTCGCCGGTCACATACAAAAACATATTCGACAGTGGCGGAGGATCTCCCAACAATTTAACTATGCTTTCTTCTGCGTCACTCTTTTTTATTTGGGCTACCGGCTTCGCCGTCTTAGCTGCAACATCTCCTTCCTCTTCGTCCAAGAACCCGCATGTTGTCGAATATCCGTCGTTGCTCAACGTCCTCCCTGAACCTTTCAAACGCGATAGTTTTATCCTCAACTTATTTTATCAAACTACTCTCCCGGATGACGCCCCTCCGGAATATGCCGCCGCTTATGCTCGACTGAACAATGCCTCGTTCATATCTTTCGAAAAGCGGTTCGAGACCGATATCTTAGGCTCTTCGGCTGTTCTTGAGCATGTAGCGGAGCTAGACGAGGGAAGCCAAGAAATGCCGATCTATCTGAAGGATGAAGGAGTGATTTTGTGGAATTCAGACGATTTGCAGCAGTTCAAGACCATCAATGTCAAAACGAAAGAGGTGATCTTGTTTTCTTCGCTACAGTCGACTCTTTTGACACCTTCTAGATCAAGAACTATACTACATCTGTTCCAATACCTTCCGCTCCGGCAGGGACAATTCACAATGGCCAGATTTATCTGGGTAATTTCGGGTAATTCATGTGGTTGGACGACTTGGAAAGGGTTTCTTATTTTTTTTTTTAGGAATACAACCGTTCACGGTGGCTTCTGGACCCTGGACTACAAAACTGGAAACGTCTCGATGTTTCTCAATAACAACCTGGGACTCTCTATTGGTGCAGACGACCTGGTTCGTGGTGCCTCAGCTGAGGTGATATGTTCTCATTATCCATTCTATAGTCAGCAGATGATCGAGGCGGCCTATTTTTTACCGATACTCCCTCACGTGTGGTATGTCTTCATGTCTCCCAATTCTCGTGAACACTGCCCGTGACGCTGTCAACTATAGTCTCGCACTGGTCGTCTGTTACAATCTCCACCCTCGTTATATTATCTTAAGCTGGATACGAAACAAATTATCAACGTGGACCCAACACTTGCGGGGCCTAATGGTTGTGTCTTGTCCCCAGATGGGAAGACCTTGTGCGTTTTAGTTCTTTTTTTTACGTTTCCGAGGACTAAACTTCTGGTCGTTAGATACGTTGGTGATACTGGAGACAACTTTAATGATCCCAATATGATTGAAGCAGAAGTGCTGACGGCGGGTAAAGGCAACAATACCGTCTACGTTAATGCAGCTGGACCACATACCATGTAAATTATCTCTTCACTTGTCATGGAACCTGCTAACATTCTAATTCTAGTTATGCATACGCTCTATCCGAAAAAACTGGTCTCCCATTGTCTCGTCGTAGCTTTGCCGTCACCGATGCTGGCTTCCCAGACGGAATCAAAGTCTCAAACACTGGGCACGTCTTTGTAGCCGTTTTCGGTGGAGTAGATGTGTACGATCCAGATGGAACACACTTAGGAAAGATCAATATTCCTCAGGCGAGCATGAATGGGAAGGCGGAGGAGAAACATGTGGTGAATATGGTTTTTGAGGATACTACGTTGTGGATTTTTGCGATGGGGGGCATGTATAGAGTGGTACGGCTGAAGGTGAAAGGTGATCCTAGGTTGGCTTGACCTTTTTTTTTCTTCAAGGAAAGAGGGAACTTTTGTTATCATGTCCATACTCAATGACAATGAAGTTGGCTTAATTCTATTTGCTATGAGGCGGAGGATGCGATACCAAATAGGAAACCTTTCATTATTTGTCAGTGATACTTAGACCCTTGGTTGGACAAGAACTGAATGCATAAGTTTCATCCTCCGAGGTGCATGCGATGGTTTACATCTTGAGGGTACATTGAAGATGTTGATATACTCTCTTCGTCAGGTAAGTCTTTGATGATCTCTCAATCACTTCTTGCAAATAGCGTTTGGCTCAGCCTTACATACGTATACATAACTGCAGTTTGTAATAACGATCGGGAAAAAGAGTTGTTAAGCCGACCAAATTCCCTACCAAAAGCGGTTACTAAGATCGACGCACAAGTTTGGAACGGGTCGATACTTACAAGACATGTCGCGCACAACAAAATGCTACAACAGCCCCAGCATATGTCGAACACACCGCAACTAGAGTTACTGTTTGAGTTCGCATTGTTGTTATTGTTGTCGTTGTTATTCGTCGTTTGTTGCTGTCTACAGTAACCGAATGAGCTTTATATATCGAGAAACAAGGACCAGAGAATTGACATGATAATAGGTTGTGCCTGTGGCGCGTAATACGGCCCAGGAGCGGAAGGGTGGTAAGCGTGCGGCGGAGGGGTAGGATAATATCCTTGAGCAGGCTGTGGTGGACCGTATTGATATCCATGTTGAGTGTAGGATGACGAAGATGTAGAATTCCCGCCTGGATACTTGGCAACTTCAGGAAGAAAAAATGGCTATGTTGGATGGCATTGGGTCGTACCTGATGCGAATGAGAGACACTCTCTTTATGCACATCTGAAGGGGTGGAGCATCAGTAACCTGCGGTTAGAGGAAGGTCAATGAAATAATCTTACTTTGCATCTGTGGTGACCCCTGAGAACTGTATTTCTCATTGCTATTATATGCTGGGGCAGCTGAGTCTTGAGGATAAGAAGCCATTTGAATGAGCGACAAAAGGAATGACTGTGGAACGAACGGGGGATTTTGGGGTATATGTCGTGTCCCAAGAATCTTATATGGCGCAGAACAAAGACTTTGGCACAGGGGCTCTGACATTGGCAGATTGCTTCGCATTGATTCCTTCAATGGAAGCTTTGAGAACGTCAACATCCCTTCCTTCAACCTCGCAATAAACGTGTGTATTTCTGGCGGACCATGTTACGGATATCCTGCCTTGGATTGAAATCATCCAATGAAATTTTAATATCAGAGAAATCCTCCAGGTGGATAGGTATACGCGCAAAATGAGATGCGCACGAAGCGAACGTCGCCCTTGACCTCTGGCAAGATATTTTTAACTTCGATGCAAGGCAGTCGGCGGCAGTGACAGAACTTATTCCAGTTGATTCGGTGATTCAAACTCAGCAGATAAGGGTCCCTTTTCAACGTTTACAACTCATCTCGTTAAAGGATAATGCTCAGAGCATGCTTGTGCTTTCGAACGGACAACATTGCTCCAAATGTCCTTATGATCTCGAGCTTTTCGACCTATCTGCCTTCGTTTTCATTCTTTGCAGAACTATTAGAGGCTGGACCCTCCGTTCACTACGGATTCTTGGCATCTGCTTTTGAGAGTCGGGGTTCGTGAAAGAAGTCAGTGTTCGCTAGCTTGTCGGGTTATCGTCCTTGTGAAAGTGTGCACCACTTGAATCAATTGGATACCAATCAGCGGCATTAAGCTGCACCTATGAATGTCAAAATTCGCACCTGTCAGCAGACGGCTGTCGTTCGAATGGTTACCTACAAGTCCCGAGATAATTGCCTTAGACATAAGCAGCTTTGAGTTATCTATTACTCAGAGACTAATATCGGTCGCAGATTCTGTTCGTTTCCGAATTGCAGATATTTAGACATAATTGTACCTCTAGGGACATCTCAGCAAGGAAAATCCATCTTCGGAACCTCATAGGAGGTGTCATGTTCAGTTCAAAATGGGTGCTGCAACTTCATCAAAACTTCATGAGCAAAAAAAATATTCTGAGAGGTTGTAGAACCTGGGTTGACCATGGACAGGATCGGTGAGGTAACGTTAGGACCGGCGAGAGTGGATTCTGATCCAATGTCGTACCAAATTGGTTGTATTGGCTATGGACAAGGGTTGCTATCAGCTAATTCTTACACAGGCTGTAGCTTCGAGACCGGAGAATAGTATATGAACTACCTGTACAAGGTTAAAGCCTAATGGCATATGGCTTGAATCTAAACTTGAGCTGAGAGACTTATGAATAAAGCTGTTTTCCGAAAGTAATGATATTCGAGTGACACTATTCAATTCTAACCAGCTTGTCCCAAGTCCCTGCGGATGGCTATGGAACTACGGGGATGTGAGGTGCACGAATCTTCAACGAGCGGTCTGGTGCGGTGGCTCGTTACTTATGGAGACCGTAGTAAATTTCACGCCGCGATTTTGAACAGTTTCATCTACTCCCCTAGGGCACTGGAACTTAGAAATTTCCTTTTGCCGAAGAACTATGCGGCATCGCAGAGTTCGATTGGAGCCGCCATTGATTCTGTGATGACGAAAAACTTACTGGTAGCATTGATTGTTACAAACTGTCGACTAACGACGTTGCGAAACAGCTTTCCTTTATGACATTTCATTACCTGCAACTTCAAGATCTGAAAGCGGCTATTTTAAACTGCATTAGAACACAACTTGCCGAATGTGGAAAAGCTGTGAATGTGAAAATAGCTGCGGTCTCCTCTTCCTGGCTTCCATGTCTTCTGACCTGTAGGTTCTACCGTGTCATCACTAACCTCCTCCCCTCTCTCATGTCTTTCAAGATTTCATCTGACCCCAGTGGATTGGTCAGACAGAATTCTGTTTTCAAGTTGTCGTTCGTCCTTCCCGTTCTTCGTTCTGGTATAAACCAACAACGCTCTCAGTTCTGTTCCTCTACGACTTTATAGTAACTATACCACTTGAAATCAAGCATATCTGGTTGAATCCACGGCTTCGTCGGACATGGACTGGGATTGCCACTCTGTCTGGTTTTGGCATGCTCAGATATGCAGGGTTGGTGCTGTATCTATTTGTACTCTCAGCGCTGGGCCTGGATTCCTGGGATAAAGACGTTCGTTATATTTAATTCCGCTCAAAGTGACTTGTTCTTATTTTTCGTCCAGAGGTATACTATTGCTATCTTCTGCTTCATCCAAATTAACGCTGTTGCCAGATGTTCTCGAATAAGTAATATTGCCCAGATTTTAGAGTCCCTTCTTCTCTTTGCATGGGCAGGTGCGTAGATATTACACTCACGAAGGCCATTCTCACTCGGTGGTTAGTTGCTGTCTGGCTCCGATTTTCGCGTGTCTGGATCATATATTCTGATGGCCTCTTACGCTGGACCATTGCTCCAGCTATGCCCCTTGGACTTGTTTGCCCAATATTGGGACTAACAATATCTACACCCTCGATGTTTCCACATTGTAGAAGATGGGAAGACGACCAGGTTTCCAGGTCAGCACCACCATTTAGCACAGTGGACTTCTCGCTTACTTTGGGCACAGGCTTGGTGCGTTGCGTAGATGATGTTAGTAGTGCAGGATTCTCAATGCTGCTATAGCTCTCGCCCAACCCTGTTTGCGTGCTGCTTTCGATGCAGTTGCTTTGGTGATAATGCTGGCATTACTTCGACATCGTGCATATGACGTGCAATCTCCTTCCCACTTCGGGACAGCAAAGCGAATAATTCGACGTCTTACTTCCATGGGTAAATTTCTTCATTTCCCTCGACGCACGCAGCTGATATTATTGTCTTGTCACTCTAGATAGTCAGGATTTGCTGTATGTTACATCTTGCGGCTTCATCCACTCAGCTTTTTTTTACAATTTTCGCAGTGCAGTACTTGTATTACTGATAATTGAAATAGTTTTCCTCCAGGTCAGTTTATTTACTAGAAAACATAACAGAGAGGACTGAAATTTTTCTTGTCTCCCTAATTCAGGCCAAAACTGTGAGAATAGATCCTTTTATTCATCCATTTTCCACCTTAAATCTCTATCATAGGCACGGACTGAGGCACGAATTTACATTTCACCCCTTGTTGATGCGTAAGTTCACTCAAATTTCGGGCACTGGCACTGAGCTTGCCCCCGTTTGCTCACATTCATCAGGATTTCTGCTATTCTCTCGACGCGGTATACACTTGACCTCTTCCGATTCGTACGACGGGAGAATCAGTTAGCTGAGGCCTCTAAATCTCCAACTGCACGATTGGATATGTCTACATCCCGGACTTGGCGGTTTGATGCGACTTTAGCAGCGGAAGAGGATCGACCCAAGGAGGAGGTGGACAGTGGGCCTCAAGAAGTGCTAGATTCGAGAGTTATCCTCCATGAATAGGCGGCCGGACGAGGTACCTGGGTGTTTTCTCTAAAGGATGTACTTCTAAATTGAAATAAGTGAGCAGCAGATCAAGCAAAGGGATACTTTTGAATGGACCTGAATCTCTCGCCGACTCTTCTCACATATTCGCAAATATGATTAGGACTGTATTCTATACGAAATAGGGGAGTGCGAGCAAACAATGGGCATTAATCCTTGCTCAGTCCGTCCTTACATGGCTTACGTCTCTCCGCGGTCTGGCTGTCAATGCCCTATAGGGTTTAACAGCTAAAAGGTACCTTCTCAAAATTGTGCCCTTTGCGCTATACAAAGCGATCTATCACCAACATATTATTGGCTGCACGACACTTTTCCCCTCGTTCTCCACTTTTGAAGGACCGTATGCTACATCAAAATAATGGGACTATATATTCCGAGACCCTTTCATTGTATTAGAGTGAGCAAGTTCATAAAGCCAGGGATCTTTTTGGTATCCGATCACCCTTTCTCCTCAGAATGGCACTGAGGCAGCGAGGATGGACTTGGAGAGCCTTTACCTAGTTCAGAGTTCTCTTCAGGTATCTGCGGAGAAGTCTAGAGAAGAAATTGTACTGACAAGACAGCATAAATGCTGTCGAATTGCAGACGACACGCCAAGACTACCATCCGTAAACCACATAGTCCTGTGCGGATTTGACTTTTTTCTATCCTTGCACCATGTCGAGTTCGAGTTCGAGTTCAAGCTCTAGTTCGAGCTCTAGCTCATTACAGGATAAGCTGCTGCTGCTCCTCGTGTTACAGGGAGACTCTTCCCCGTCAGATACGACCCCGCCACCAGATACGTCGTCCTACCTCAGACTGACAGCGGAAGGTCTAGAACGTACGTACCTGCTTAGATTTCCTGCTTGACTTACAGTACATGCTAAAGGATTTAACCGCAGTTATCATACACTCAAGAGTTCCTATCACCAGAGTCATACTTACACCTAGGGAAGGCAGGTATACTCTCGACGAGTCCAGACAGAAAGATTTCCTCGTGGCAAAAGTTGCTGGACAAGGCACAAGCGGCGATGTTTACTTCACTGATGATGAGAACATTGTGCTTAAGCTGGACAAACGGAACGTTAATGACAAAGAAGTCCTGGAGTTGATTGAGGCTGAAAGAAGAAATCTCGCTCAAATAGAGGAGTTATTCGGCGTGTGTGTAGCGAAAGACAAGAAAGCAGAGATTACTCTAATGAGAGGCTATACTGGTAAGAGCGGCTCCACTTTCCTTTTTCGGTTGGCATTTCTACCCTGACTTCAAGCGATGTTTAGGTACGAGGCTGAAGAATACGGAAATCTTCAAGAAGCTTTGCGAGCCAGCGAGTGACCGTGACTATAAGCTCGATAAGATCCAATCGCTTGTAGAGCGAGTCAAGATCCTCACGGCTCAAAATGTTCGCCATTACTTGATGAAGTATCATCTACTTCACACGTGTGTCGCTATTCCTCCCTCCCCTATTTGATGCAACTGAACTATGGATTGAAGGGATATCAAGGATCGCAATGTCCTCTTCACGCTTGACGATGAAGGGTTTCCTAAAAGTGCGCAGCTCATCGACTGGGGTGAAGCCAGAAGTGTTGATCCGACCAGTATGGTAAGATAAACCATATCTTCGTGGGCAGTGAATGATTCTTTGGTTTTAGTCTGAAGCAGACATAGACACCCTGATCCAAGAACAGGTCGATAGCGGCTGGGACGTGATTTATGATACGGCAAAGACGAGGCACGATGCTGCCGAAGCAGAGGATAAAGCCCGTAAGGAGCGAATGAAGAAGAACAAACCGAAGAAAACACCGAAGTCAAAGAAACCTGATCCTTGGGGCACGCCTGACAAAAAGAAACCTGGAGCAGGGGGTAAAGAAGAGTCTAAATAAGCTGTTAAGATATTTTTGTATATATCTTCGTTTGATATTACTCAAGGCAATTCATATTTCTTACGAAAGCCTGCCCATCCATTTGCCGCCTCGCAAACGGACGCGACAACCGCGTTAGTGTGCATTCGCAAGCAGTATGCAGAAGGCTCACTCAAGGGATATTTACATTTTTGTAGGCACTTGATGATTGCTAGTGCCAGTGCACCTTGCTGCTGAACTGCTGTCTGTCCAACGACGGCTTGAAGAGCAGAAGCGCCTGCTTGGGACTTTCTTTCCAGCACTCATGAGCTTCCTTCCATCTCTATTCGGACGAACCGCCGTGCCAGCGACAGAATCTATCGCTGTGTCTTCAGAGCCATCCAATGAGCCAGCTGATCCTTTTTTGAATTATTTAGGAGAATTCATTGCTCAACTGGAAAAGGGTGAACAGCAGCCAAGGTCCGTGTTTCTTGAAATCCCTGGGACACGCACCCGTATCTCACCTGTTTCAATAGTAATATCTTTCTTAATGCAACACCCATTCAAGCATCCATTGTTCAGGGGATACATAACCTTGCAAAGAAGGGCGTGTTGAATTCCTCCGACAAAGTGATGAGCGAGGCAACACTCGCCAAAATCAATGACATTCAAAAAGTCTCAGATGCTGTCGCTATTGGAGATCTGAGCCAAAGAGTTGACGTCGACGGCTCAGGAGACGAGCTAGATTCACTCAAGAATTCTGTCAACAACATGGTCGAGTCACGTTCGCACATCGTGGACAAGAGTTAACCAGCTCTCTTAGATTAACAAACTTGCGCAGTTTGACAATGAGGTCTCTAACATTTACCCTGAGTTCTACTGCGAGGGTGTACTTGGTGGAGCAGCTCGTCCTGACTTTCGGGGTCGCTGGCGCGAGCTCTTCAATCTTGTCAATCGCCAGGCTGCAACGTCAACCAATCAGGTATGAATTCCATCTTTGGTTAAAAATAAAACACTCGTTCATCTTTTGTTTCATGCAGACTAGGTCCCTAGCCCAAGTTACAAAAGCTGTCGCCTTGGGCGACTTGTCCAGATTGATGGACCATGACGTCACCGGAGAAATGCTTGAGCTGAAGAACATCGTTAACGTTATGGTCTTACGTCTCAGGACTATGGCTTCTACAATCATGCGAATGGTGGAAGATGTTGGCAAAGGTAATTTAGGTAGTCAAGTGGACTTGAACGAGCTCGATGGCATTTGGTTGGAATTGGGTCAAAAGGTATGTCTCCTCCGCTTCTTCGACCACGAGCAGTGGGTGCTGACTACTATAAGGTTAGCAACATGTCCACAAATGTGACGGAACATGTCCGGTCCGTCCACGTCACGCTTGCAGCAGTCAACAGAGGCGAGGTACATATGAAATTCCCTGCTGCTCAACACCAAGGTGAATTCCGTACTGTCGGGGATTGTGTCAACACCCTAGTCGACCGAATTTCTACTCTCTCCGTCGAGGTTTCAAGAATGGTCGAAAATGGAAGGCAAGGACAATTAGGTGAAGCCACTCGTATTACCAGCGACTTTCCAGGGACGTGGGCTGAGATATTGAACGATGTTGAGGTCTGCATCCCATGGTAACAGATGCGGTGCTACCTTCTCTAATATTTAATTTTACAGATTTTTGCCAGAACGTTGAATTCTCAAACCCATTCTCTGACCGTTGCTTTGACCGCCCTGTCGGATGGAGACTTTTCCAAGGGCATGGATGGCGATTTTGAAGGCGAAATGCTTACACTTAAGGACGCGGTCAATTTCATCCGTTCTCAGTTAATTGGGTTAGAAAGATCTCTTTTCCTGATTTTACGTCCTCGTCGCGTAGAGGTTAGCAAGCGAGTGGCATGCAAAGGCACATGGAGGGATATAGTGTAAGCCTGATAATCATGAGCAGAGCTATTCTAACCAAGTTTCCTTGATTCAGTAACAGCATTGACATTATGGCCACTTATCTCCCAGATCCATCCATCTTTGGGGAAGGTGAGGGCGATCCAGGAGAGAGCGATGAGGATATTTAAACCCTCTTCTAACTAACCTTGATACCACACGCGTATAAGCAATATGCCTTGAACTTCGAATTTAATCCCAACTTCATGTCTAACTTGGTGGTAGGTTGTGAACAGCGCTCAATGGGATTAACCTGCCCAAAATTAAAGAATAAATAGGTGAAGAAAAAGCTAAAACAGGTGCATGGGGTCAACAGGCACTGTTGCTTAGGAATGACCAAATAGTTGAATCCAATCGCATATAATCACTCACGCGGTAGAAGGCGCTGGAGTACAGAACAGCATTTTGTCTAGCTGAAGGCTTAAACGTATCTAAAGAAGTCTAGAGCGCACTTTGATTAGCTCTGTTCTGTTCATTGGCACTCAGAGACCCGAGGGAATAAACTGACATTGATGGTTGCTTTTTAAGCTGTGTTATGGGCTGAACTCGACTATCATGTTAAAGATTTTTCCTCTTCCGTCTCATATTTGATCGGTTTCAACTCTAAATTATATTTATTGGACATGAAATCGTGCAAGTCTGGGATTCACCAGCCTCAGGTGAGAGTGGTATGAGAAGATCTCTTCAAACCGCTACATACCTTAGTCATTCTTGCATTACTATTGATTTATCCCTGTTGGACCATTCCAGGCGCACCTTTTTCTCACCCATGTGAGAGAAGCCTGATAGCACGTGCCATACTTCGGTGACTTCTCCCCGTGACCCTTGAGCATATATAAGTTCAAGGAGTCTTGACCGCGAATAGCGTTTACGAAGTTACATTCGTACCCCTTGTCAAACATACCCAAGAAATGGCTATTTTGTTCACGACAGTCATTCTGCCACTGCTCCTGTTCATCGTCAGGTGTTCCGTGGCTGCTCCTGCTCTCACTGGAATCCCACTGAGAAAGAGAGATATTTCGTTCTCAAACGGAGATTTTGAGGTGGTCGGATCATCTTGGACTCTTAAAGAGGATGTCCAGTGGATTCAGTCTCTTACTCTTCCTCATACAGGGCAAGCATGTATCAATTTGTAAGCAGACCCTACATCCAACCTTCCCTCAAGATGTGCCTATTCTAACTGAGGAGATACTTTAGCTACTTTACGCCTGCATCTCTAACTCAGGCTATAGCCGGATTGACCCCCAATGCGACGTATTCGTTGGATTTTTTTGCCGCACCATACGCAGAAGGCTCGAGCAATGACGGTTCGTGCACACTGACTGCTAATGTTGGTGGAGCGGCGGTAGCATCTTTTTCGAGGTCTGCCCCTGCTGGAACGACACACCTCGATTGGCAACAGGTTGGCGGATTGTTTACTGCTTCAGGTGAAACGGAGACCCTCTCGTTTGTGACATCGTGCGCTGGGGGATACTTTGGGAATATCTTCTTGGATGATGTTACTCTTTCTGAGAGTTGACTTGAGGCTCGTTGGGGTTAGGATCAGTGTACTTACGTACGTAGCTTTTGTTTGCCCGGGAAATTCCAAGCTGAAGACCGAATTACCTTTCAGTCTGACACTCTCAGGTTCTATGCATTTCTGACAACGGTCATTTGATGAATTTCTTGTTTTCGAGGAAAGGATTGTGGCTGTCTTATCAACAAGAGTGAAAAGGCCACCAAGTCGTGTCCGACACGGAAAGGTACGTATACGTGATCTTTAACACCCTGTAGGTCGTGAGAAACTAACAATACGATGCAGGAAAACCAGATTCTAACGCCTCCATAATGTTTATCTTCGTTAGAGGACGAAATAAACCACCAAAGCCTGGCCGAGAATGAGCTAACATTAGGGCAGGGGGCTGGCCGTGTCGTTTAGGAATCACAAAATAGTTGAAGTCAATTCGACTGTACTTCCTCACGCAGAAGCAGGGATCAGAGAAGAACCAGCCCTTTTGCCGAGGTGAATAGCTCAGAGATATCAAAAGAATCCCAGAGGCCAATTCCGAGTAGCTCGGTCACAATTCGTGCGATGCTCAGAGGCCTGTGGGATAATCCACGGGTAATGGATGTAGTTAAAGTTGTGTTATGTAGCGCCGGCTGTGGGAGAAACTCGATTATCAACGAACATAATCTCCCCTTCAGCGCTAGGTTGAAATCAACTCGCCTTTGGATTAAATTCATTGTATGAAACCGTGTAGTCTCAAGCTAGTGCAGCTGGAGGTGGCATGAAAGTCTCTCTGCAACTGTTGCACACTACGGCCTTTCTTAGCCTCCTTTCGAATCTTAGGTTATCTTATACGATCCTTCCAGGCATAACCTTCTCTGTGTGCCTTATTTCGGTGAATTCTCACCGCGTCTTCTGAACATATATAAGTCAAGGGAGCTTTGACCCTAAATAGCGCTTAAAGAATTACTTTCGTATTCTCTTGTCTGAGCCAGCTCATTTCAGACATGGCCGTCTCGTTCATGACAATCGTGCTACCGCTTCTCCTCTCCATCGCCGGATCGTCCATCGCTGCCCCTGCTATTGCTGGAAGCACCCTGGGCAAGAGGGACGTCTCATTCACAAACGGAGATTTTGAGATTGTCGGGTCGTCATGGACTCTTAAAGAGGATGTCCAATGGATTCAGTCACTCACTCTTCCTCATTCCGGTCAAGCGTGTATCAATTTGTAAGATTCACCTTCACGCATGATGTATCCATTCTAACTTGAGCATAATCTAGCTACTTTACACCAGCATCTCTAACTCAAGCCATCACCGGATTGACCCCCAACGCGACGTATTCGTTAGATTTTTATGCGGCACCGTATTCCGAAGGATCGCACAATGGTGGTTCTTGCACGCTGACCGCTAACATCGGTGGAGAAGCAGTTGCAGCATTTTCAAGGTCTGCACCTGCTGGAACGACGGACCTTGACTGGCAGCAAGTCAGCGGATCGTTTATCGCTGCGGCTGAGGCAGAAACCCTCTCGTTTGTGACAACGTGCGTTGGGGGATATGTTGGAAATATTTTCTTGGACGATGTTACGCTTTCACAGAGTTGAACCGGAGTCTGTTGTTAGAATTCGTGTAATTGCGTGTCTAGCTTCTGCGTAGTAGTAAATCCAAGCTGAACAGCAAAGTCCCATGTATTCTGACATCAGCCATTTGATGAATTCCTCGTTTTCGATGTAAGGATAGTGGTTTCATACAAAACTGAAAAGGTTACATAAGTGGTCACCCATCAGACGCGAAAGGCGAATTCCACGTGATCCGAAAAACCCTTGACCAGAACCACCATCATGCTTACGACCACAGGCCATGGCGAGGCGTCACGCCGCTGCTCCAGGTCAAGCTGTCACTCCACACTGGCCCCCGATTATTCTTTCAAAATGTGCGAGAACTGTCGCGCGTACGGACGCGCCATGCAATTGAAGTACAAAAAGAGGAAAGTGGCTGAGGTACGCGCTAGCTACCCATGAAATTATAGCTCAACATCTCATTCCTTTGTTTTCGTATAGCGTGGACGACTGTTGGCGCCACCGACAGATCCTACCCTCCGCCGGTGTTCGCGTGCTGGGTGCCAGTCCATCATAGGGCACCATAGCCCATATAAGACGTGCCATAGTTGCCGCTTTCCAGACTCTGAATTTTCTTGTGGAATTTACATGCCATCCAAGCTTGACGAGCAAACTCTCCTCACATCAATCGAGGTATCTTCGATTCTAGTCTCCGTCCCTTCATAATTCCGACCTCATTCTTGCAGCCGATACGACAACCGCTAGCTTCAAAGAAAACAAGAACCAACAACAAAGTCGTTATTTCAAGTAACTCCATGACAGATCCCCGTCCAACGAAGAAGCCCCGTCTTTCTGATGATACGGTCATCGCAAGGAAAAATCAAGCCTCCAACTCTACACCTTCCAAGATCCGCCAGGAGTACCAACGCTCCTCCGACATGTTCGATCATCTGTCCACACTACGACCTTCCAAGAAGTCGGCGCTTCGTTCATATCACGGCTATTTCTCCATTGTGGCTCATCCTGATGTTAGCCCAATGGAACGCATACAACGGGTCAAGAAGACTCTCAAAGAGTCTGGGATTTTATGCAGGTTGGGTTATTCCATTGTCCCATTCTCTCACTACTAGTTTCTCATGACCATACCACAGCTCCTCCCCTAGAAGTTACAAGAGTCTCGAGAGCGGTAGTTCGAGACGAAGTTATGATTGTCGATGTTCTGGGAAGGGCAAGTGTACCAGTGTCGTGAGGATTTATGCACTCAACGATAAAAGCCACAAGTACTTTCCTGGACAACAAATCCACGTTAAAATTGTTCACACATAACCTATACCGCTGACGCGCATCCATAGACATTCTATTTCTCATACTTTGACCACAGAGTTCATTACTATCTTGTAGTAGGAGGATTGTTGATTCCCTTGTCGTTTTCTGACATAGCTACCTAATCTCTTGAAAGCGACATATTGTTTGTGCATATATAAAAATTACATCAATTTGAACTGGAAATTATGAAGCTGAATATGGAGGTGGCACATTCGAAGTACCCAAGAGTCCATGCAGCCCACTCACACTGTCCTCGGCAAACTCATAGCCTTACGACCCCTCTCCATTTGACTCTCTTGCTAAGTACATTCAAAGATATGCCACCAACGCCAGCTTGGATAACGAGGAGGGTGGTGGAGAAGATCCTTACATATCTCATGACTGTGTCGCCTCATGGGGAACGAATGCTAGAGACCGAATGCAGTAATTCTTACGAAACAAACAACGATATGTATTTAAAACTACATATGGGTAGGCTATGTAAACGGTGCCTGCACCAACGAGGACAATATTCGTTAAGAATCGGACTGTGGTGACCGCAGGCTGGTGACAATTCACGATGACCAACGTTCCACGCACGTGTTCAAGTTAGTCGGCAAAAGACTTTTGTGCTCCACTTTTGCGGCTAGCCCCGGCTCTTCGTACAGTCTGTCATCTTTCCTTATAGTTCGGGTAATGTCGGCCTTGAAATGCAGAAACATCCTTGAAACGTTCCGCTGCTCGCGAGGTGAGCAAACCCATCAATCAGAAGAGTTTATGCATGCGCAGTACGTATTATAATTTCAATTTTATTTTGACCTTCTAAGGCGCTGGAATGTAGTTTGCTCACCGATTGGTCCAGTCCTACCACTGATGGGGGCTTCCTGCCATCATGGTTCTTAAATAATTAAGAAGACAGAGCAGAGTCTCAGAGAAGACTTTGCTTTTAAGCCAACGCCAACAGAATCAAAGGCATCAAGTGCGCAGCCAGAGTAGGACCGCTATTAAGGAGGAGCAAGTTTACTAAGGCCCAAGCCGCAGAATTTCTGATCTCGTTAAGCGAGAAAATCGATGGTAATCATGACTATCGTATATGACGCGCTCGGGTATAGGTCTGCTTGCGGATGTGTGGTCAAACACGATCTATCTATCACAAATCGATTCAGTAGCAAGCGAAATCGCATTCTGAAACCTCCAATGATACGATATCCTTGTCATAAAATTGGCACCATACGAATGAGAGAATTCATGGCGATTCCAAACGACCTTTACGAAAAAGTCTCGCTAAGGATTACAGCTGCTTACATAAAGGCTGGCACTCGGCGAGAACCTCGAAACCTTGAAACCTCAAAAAAATCTCCCCTTCGTCAAGAATTCATGCGTCGGGGGCTAGGGTTTCGAGGTTTTGAGGTTTCAGCTGAGTGCCAACCTTTATGCAAACAGCTGTAAGGGCAGACATTGATGCAGGACAAGCTGAGGAGATGTCAATTAGAATCTTTCGAAATCAAGATTTTGTTCGCACAGCAGTAATTTTGTGGGTCTAATTACAAGACGGAGAAAAACATAGAGTATAATTGGAATACATTCTGGTTAACTCAAGTCGAAATATTTCAAAAAGGAAATATTGGCTTCTATTTCCTGGGTGTAGCACTGGCAGTTGCAGTCGGCTCTTGGCTATACAAATGTTTCAGTGAGTCGAAAAAGGAGATTGTACAACAACTTACGTCCAAGTCACCGTGACGACTTCATCAATGATGAAAGGGGCTTCGTCGACGACCTTGTGAACCAGCTTCTTGGTGACGAGGACAGGCTGTTTCTCCTCTCTAGCAATCTGTAGGTACGATTCAGATTCCGGGACAGACCAAGATGATGAAATAAGACCCACGATGCCTGCTGATGCCATACCAGCAAAGGCGACGACAGCCAAGATGAAGGTGAGTCTGGCCATTTCTCTTGTGTTTGGATGAATAAGCAAGGATTGCACAGTGGGAGTTGAGAGTCAAGGTAAGAAAGCTGTGGCTTCAGTGAACAACCAGGTTATATGAGAACTGGGGTGTTGAGGTCCTTCTTCTCCCCTGATGACTTAATGCATCCAAGACAAGTCCAGGTATGCGATGGTCGGGCATTTGAGAACGGTTCCTTAAGATACTTTCGTATTTGTTCGCGAGGCACACGGAGGGTTTGCCGATGGATAACGAATCACTCCTCCGTTAAGCCAGGTAAACAAAAGTGGTGGACTACTGCGAGCCTAGTATTTTCTTTTGGAGAATCCTCGGAAGTTTGAGACTTCGTTTTTGTTAAAGTAGTTGACGTGAGATCGCCCGCTGTAAAACAGCGGAATAGCGACGGCCAGATGGGTGACGTACTAGTCGTGAGGCAATTCGACTGTCCCTAAGGGATTCGCGTCAGATCAACTCGTGGAACTGTAAGTGTAAATACGTTCCCGCTGTCGAGAATAAGTGCAAAGGGAGTTTGCCCCTTTGGTGACGGAGCTAACGGGAATCTTCGGAATGACTGAGTGAACATTGCACATCTTCGAGTAAAGCGGATTTGTCTTTCAACCCGCGACATCGCGCTGAAGTTGTTGAAATTTTAGATAAGATACTAATACATCATGAAGTGGAGCTCACCAAACTAGGGCAAAGACGTTCCTGGGATGTAACGTACTGGGATATCATTACCAGGCTGTCAAAGTTCTGGGCAAGAAAATAGGTGCCGAATTTTGGCGCAATATCAACGCTCTGAGCTTGACAGCGATGCCAGGGATGCGGCACCGAAGAACTGAAGCGGCCATAGAGCCCGCTTGCCAGATGGTCAGAAGTCGTCTTAGGGCTACCAGGAAATTACAACAACAAAGAATGGATAAAATTGATGGTTGCAGGATTTTAGAGAGAACTAATCTCGCGTGCGAGAAGCACGGTGGAGCACCCGATTCAAGCCCTCGACTCGGAGAAACGGGTCAGTGATGGCAATCAAGAGCATAATCACAGAAAGCTTCCGAAGTGCCAAGGTATTTCCTTCCCGCTCTCATCCCGAAGCAAAGCTGGACTGGGGTTCGAGATTTGCGTACCTCTGCCGTAACCGCAGCCCTCTTGGATCTTCACTCGAAGATATGAAACGCGGCCAAGCCAAGGAGATGTTGCAGTGTGGTAAAAAACTACATCACACGTCTTACTTCGTTCCTTGAATCCTCACACCGACCAATTCATCACTCAGTCTATATTGGGAGCCTTCCTGCGCGTGAGAATTGAGCACAAAGCGTCATTGTGCTTTCGCCATCGGCACGAAATGCCTCAGTCTTTGTTCCTGGCCTCATCCAGAATTCTATAGCTAAGAGTATAAGAGCCCATTATCTTTGACACAGCATCCCAGCCTCAAACCTTGGGCCTCCGACTTTCTTTTTCCCCTTTGAGTCTCTCAAAATGCCCACTTTTCGCTCTCTAGCATCGCTCGCTGTGGTCGCCATACAGGCTGTCACCATTGTTAGAGCTGCCATTGGGCCAGTTACTGAGTACGTCGTTCGCCGTTGAGATCATATATTTTCTTGACGTTCCAAGCCTCACTGTTACATCGGCAACTGTCGATCCAGACGGTTCTGGCGTCCAGCGCGATGGTCTGTCGCCTTCTTACGCAAACGTTCAATACTTACCTTCCAACCAGCTATTGTTTTTGAACAATCGGACACTGTCATTGGTCCGCTAATTCGTGGCAACAAAGGCGATAACTTCCAGATTAACCTCATCAATAACCTTGCGAATGACAACATGCGTAAACCGACTTCCATCCACTGGCATGGTATCTTTCAAACTGGAGGTACGTTTCAGTTTTTCTAAAGAAAAATAATCCTATACTGAGTGAGATGATTAGGACACGCTTGGGCGGATGGCCCGGCATTCGTAACTCAGTGCCCCATTGCCGGCCAAGGCCATTCCTTCCAGTAGGTTATATAGTTTAGCACTTTGCACATACTTCTCAAACTTGACCTCAGGTACTCTTTCGTTGAGCCCAATCAGGCGGGTACATTCTGGTATCATTCTCATTTGTCAACTCAGTATTGTGACGGCGGTACGCCCCCGAAGCATCTTTTCTCGTCCTTTTCGCCTGATTAACACTTCCCGCAGCTCGCGGTCCATTTGTCATTTATGATACCCAAGATCCTCATGCCGATTTGTACAATGTTGATGACGAATCTACGGTCATTACCATTGCCGATTGGTACCACGACTATGCCATGACAGTTGCTGTCGTTGGGTTTGTCTCTTCTCCATTCGCTCACTCTCGAAGCTCTTATATCTCCTATTATTTAGTCGTGTGGATGCCACTCTCATCAATGGTCTCGGTCGCTTTGCTGGAACTGGTGGAACCGCTTCTCAGCTATCAGTTGTTACAGTTGAAAAGGGCAAGAAGTGAGGTTGACGATCTTGAAAACTCTGTTTTCCTCCTAATAATACTTCAGATATCGTCTTCGGTTTATCAACGTCGCCTGTGATCCTTGGTATAGGATTAGCATTGACGGACATACGGACCTCAAGATTATCGAGGCCGATGGTATCAGCACCACTCCCGTCCCTGTGGATGGTTTCGATGTACGTACCATCCCTTAATCATATCAATTGTACTAACTTTTAGTTTCTAAGATGTTCGTTGGTCAGAGATACAGCGTAGTACTCGATGCCAATCAAGACATTGGTAACTACTGGATTCGTGCCTCCCCATCTGCTTTATCCTCTTTCGCTGGTGGTATTGATTCGGCAATTCTCCGTTATGTTGGTGGTGCGTTTATTGTCTCCCCTTTGGCTCTTATTTGTCTCGCTCACAATCCCCGAATATTAGCTCCCGCAACTGAACCGACTACCACATTTGCTGCTCCTTCACGGCTACTGTCGGAACAGTCTCTCACGCCTCTTGAGAATCCTGGAGCCCCTGGGCCTCCTGTTCGCGGGGATCCCAGCGTCAAATCGTTCACTCTCGCCTTCGCTTTTAACGGGAAGTTTACCGTGAATGGCGCTGAATTCATTCCCCGTACAGTCGTTTCACGCTTGCACATTTTGAAATTCTGAACTTTTGTCATAGCTACCGTTCCAGTCCTACTGCAAATCCTCTCTGGGGCTCAGACTGCTCAATCTCTCCTTCCAGCTGGGTCATTTATTGAGATTAATCAAGGTGATATTGTGGAGGTGACTTTACCCGTTCCGACTATTGCTAGGATCGGTGGACCTCATGTGTGTTTTTTCCTTTGGCCATTCTGTCCTTCATTAGAAGATATACTGAAACCTTAAATAGCCGTTCCATCTTCATGGGCATGCGTTCGATGTCATTCGCTCAGCGGGACAGACAACTGATAACTTTGTAAACCCCGTATGTTCATTTCCCCCTTCTGCTCCATTTTAGAAAACCGAAATTCATATTGCTTTAGCCTCGTCGTGATGTTGTATCTACCGGAGGTGTTAACGACACTGTGACAATTCGATTCGTAGCGGATAATCCAGGCCCGTGGTTCCTTCATTGTCACATCGATTGGCATCTAGAACTTGGACTTGCTGTAAGCCCCAAATATCTACTCCATTGAGTCAATATTGAATGCTGGCATTGGAATAGTTGGTCTTTGCAGAAAGCACCGATCAGTGGAACACTTTGATTACTCCCCCATCCGAATGGGACCAGCTGTGTCCGATTTATGATGCTCTCGCAGATTCTGATTCTTAGAGAGTCGATTTCAGGATAATGGGAAGGAATCAACTGGTTCTGTAGAAATATTTGTCAGGTCCTTCACTTCTCTGTAATAATTACAAACTTGCGGGTAATAATTCTGAGTTTGAAACTTTATGCCGAGAATCAATGATAAATTGGAACTACGAGAGAGAGTAAATGGCGGCGGGCCATGTTTTCTCCCAACAGCGACGACGAAAGGTCGCGCAGCCCATTGTCTTGACGCCTGCCGAAATATCTCTGAAAGATGGAAAAAAAAGCTTCAACTCTAGATATTTCCCCCTTTAGATCCCCATGTGTTATCCACGAGGCTGAAAGAATGACCTGAAGACGTCAGGGTGCGGTCCGTTCACCAGCTTGATTCTCACTGCCACCGTGCGGTCAACAGGATGGAATGGCTTACCGATGTTATGCTCAATGTCGAGCGGGTAACTCCTAGCGGCAGTATCAAGACCAACATTCGGCTTGATATGCCCTTGGACACCCCAATTCCAGATCTGGCAAAGCTGATTCGACCTTTCGTGGACCTAAGTTTCTTGGCGGGGAAGTTTGAAAATTACCACCCAACGGCTGATGCTGATGATTATTCAGAAAGATATTCGGTGTGTGTGGCCAGCAAGATCGCTCCCATTGTCACCGATGGGCCGTCGAATTTCAATCCGACAGCCTCCGGCGGGCTGAAAATCAACGCGTATGTTCGAATCACCGATAAATACCCTCCCTCTCCTTCTCTATAAAGCAATTTTCTACATAGCAGTGAAGAACTCGCATCCTGGTACAAGGGCTACCGCCGCTTCCACGGGCTTGCTTCAACGGGTAAACACTCGAAGCTCGTGACCTGTCAAGACGGTTCCATCAGCGTTGGACCAGCAATACTCACAATGAACCGAACACTTCGTATTCCAAGTGGTCGAACTTATTGCGGTGATCCCGGGGTATGCACTAGATATCTCTTCGTTCCTGTAAAAGATCTAAGTCTATCTTCAAGATATATGGAACTTTCCCCTTGGTGAGAGTGCAGGATTATTCTTCAGCTCTTCCAGAATATATGGTGCGACGTGGGGGATATATTATGGTAAACGTCCTTATCTAATACCTGACAAGTATAGTAACACAAGCCCTAGCCCCTCTTCCAACGAGAAGCCTTACGTATCGGTATTTCTGGGAGTGGGTGCTTACTTCAGAATGGCGGCATTGCTGACTTCCAACTTGCACAGACTCATGCGCAATCAAAATTTCTTTTGGAGGTTTGGGCGGAGATTTTATGCGCTGACCCATCAGGCTGATCAAGGTGTACAATAGGAACCAATGCTCTGACTGGTTGCAGACAGGACGCAGAGCCTCCAAAAGATGTCCAAGACTACGTTATCGGTGGAAGTCAAAGTGCTCTCGGCTATTTTGTTGCTAAACCTGAAGTTGCTCAGCAAGTTAGTCTCTTTCGGAAGACGCTACCTTTCGGGCATCATTGACTGATTCGCACTCTCCAGTTTGTTCCCGTGAAACTTGGCCATGATTACACCATCGATGACCAGCTCCGCAACCCTACCAGTGGTACAATCCAGATTGACGCTTTTCCGTCACTTGCTGATGATGTCACCTTTGTCCGCGAAAGTGTACCTGGTACCCCACTACGTTTAGATAAGTGCCCAAGAGATCTTAATATTGAACTTGGAGAGGCAATTTGCATGTCAACAACGTATGCTATCTTTCTGCCACTCCATAATCATCTTATGCCACTCTAATACTAATCGACGATCTTTAGACAATGGTCTCCTCCTACCTCGCTACGTGACGTAGTTCGATTCATGACACCTAGCCCAACACTTACCGTGTCATATTGCGAAGATATGCAAATATTCATTAAGACACTCGCCGGAAAGACGATTACCATTAATGTTGCAGCGTCCAATACAATTAGAAGTGTCAAAGCTCTGGTTGAAGACAAAGAAGGCATTCCTTCATCTCAACAGCGGTTGAACTTCGCAGGAAAGGAGTTTGAAGATAACAAAACGTTGTCTGGTAAGTAGGTGGCGTTCTGCTATCCGCAGCTTACTATAAATTTCAGACTATGGCATTCAAAGGGAAAATACCCTGCACCTCAATCTCAGGCTCCAAGGAGGCATGCAAATTTTCTACAAAAATCTCATCGGGAGGATAGGGAATATTGAAGTCAACAGCTTTGATACGATTGATGATGTAAAGGGAAAGATTCAAAATCAAGAAGCTCTTCCTCCATGTCAACAAAAGTTGAGTTTTGCAGGCAAGCAGCTCGAAGAGGCCACAACAACACTATCTGGGAAGTTCTCCAGACCGAATAGTCCTCTTAGGCGTCTCTAATATACCTCTAGATTACAATATTCAGAAGGGGAATACTCTCCGTCTCGAAATAAGGTTGGGGTACCGAGGTGAGCTCCTTCACCTACGTACCCGAGGGTTCCTTGGATTCATATATATCAGGCTGTTATATTTGTCAGCGAAAGTTTAGGAAAAAGAATATTCGTGAGATTGTGGAGGATAAAATATCTCCTGTCGTCTATGACGACGAGAACCCTTGCCGCGCCTTCGTCCATATTGTTACGACTGCTGCATGGGAGGTTGGCGTTCTCCCGCCTCCGTATTCCAAATTTCTCACATACTTTACAAAGCTCATAACGGGTGTTGTCTGTCCGTTGACTCCGATTACACCAATCAGTGCGTTTCTTCCAATGCCCTAGTGCTTTCCCATCACATTTTTTCTTGTCTTAGCATACAAAGCCCACAGCTACCCTTGGTTGTCGTGGTACGATGAGCAACTTCCAAAGTCAAAGCTAGTTGATAGCCCACGCAGTATCCGGTCTTTCCTGGAGTCGAATGATTCCTCAGACCATGCGTTGGTCGACCCTAAGTCCCCTCCCGAGTGTGCTAATCACGCGGGGCGCAAATCCACGTTCTTACCCCGACCATGCGGTCACGCAGCTTGCGCAGAGTGCTTTGGAGTAGCACTTTTCTCGGGTGGTTCATGTGCGGTGTGCAAGACCAAGATCGACAAGTACGTGGGATTAAACAAACCAATACCCACTCTTGCTACTGGAGGTAGGGCTAGTTCTGAAGGGGAGATTCAAAGCCCGCAATTTATGAGTGAGAACGTTGGGCAAGTGTCTATGGTGATGCTAGATGAGGATAGAGTGAGCGGGCTTCACAACCATTTCGGCAGTAGTAGACCCAGAGCGCCCGTCTCGCCTTCAGGACGAGCTCTCTAACGTGAATGGAGGTTTTTATGAGTTTTAGGAATTGCTTGATCAAAATAATAGCTATATTTCTCCCACGGTTATCCTTGGTTCCCCGCTGGCGGTCGTCGCAGTAGTTTTGGAGGGCCAGAAGCTCACCTACTGTCAGCGCTTCTGTACCACACATTTCCAATCTATCTAAGTTATATTCAACCATTATTTTCTTCGGCAAAGAAAAAAAAAAGCCATCATCTTGCATAAAATTCAAACTTTGGCGAAGTGATAGTCATGTTTGGAAGGAGTATGGATGTATTATGAATGGAAATGTGAGGAACGGAATTGTAGTTTGAGTTGGTGAGGCTGGCTTAAAGGATGTGATATGAAATGTGGCACTTCAGAGCACAGGTGAAATATAACAAAAGACGGGAACTGCCTTGCGCTTCAGGGTCAAGGATGAAACAAGTCAACCACCACAGTCTGCCCAGGCAGAAAGGGATGACTATTATCATCCAAGGCCGATATTCTTAGTCTTCCCCCACAGGAGTTTCGAGTTGAGCATAAGCACTTGTATTGTCGCATCATACCTGTCGCGAACGTCGAGATACGAGTAGAAGAACTGAGATGGCAGGTCAGCCAAGTCCTGCAAAAAGGTACAGGGAAGAAACATACCTGAATATAAGACCCTGAGACTTAAGTTCATGCTTCACCTGCTGAATTCGTTTGAAGTGATTCGTATCCGGATGTGAGACGATAGAGTAATGACCACGAAAAGAAGGCAGGTTTGAAAGGGATGGGGAAGGGCGAAGTGTCGTGATGTCTCGAAAGAGCTCTGACGGCCATTGGTACTCACGGACTCTGGACGAAACTCCTAGGCTTTGTATTACAGAGGTGTTCAAACCCGACTTAGTCTTGTTTCGTAAGAGAACAATGGTCGGTTTGGCAGGGTGGTAGCACCTGCTTCCCATTGAGTGGAGATAGAGGCCGGAGAATCGGTGAAGTATTGACGGACTACAGAAATCGATAGCAAATATTGAGCAGCAGAATAAAGCAGGGATAGCATGGCACCGTACTGTGGCAGGCTTTGTGGTAATTGTGGTCAGTGCGGCTTGCTTCGCAGTTCTTTGACGCTCTCTGTACCTCTCACGCTCGGCTCTTTTTAATTCTCTGTGACGAGGACACATTTTGAACCCCTCAGCTTTAATGACGGTTGTGCATCCGTGCGTTGAACATTGCCTCTCGAGAAGAATAGGTGTTTCAAGTCCCGCGGCCTAGTGGTATATATATGCAAATGAGACTGTAATTTTTAAGAGACTATATGAGAACACTTGCCTGTACGCCGGAGCTAGGAAGGGTTGCTCCCGACCTCTGCGCCTTTTCACGTTCCCTCCGTCGGCGATTAGCCTGACGTGAATTCTCTGTGCATCTAGGGCAAAGTTTCTTCTTCCAATCGAGGGGAACGACTCCTCGACAGTTCTTGCGCGAGCAGGCGAGGGATTGAGCTAATGGCCATTCAGGTTCAGCTGCTGACATCGTGGTTATGTGGCAAGCCTAAATGATCACGTGTATGTAACTAGACGCGTTTAGGGGTCACGTTTCGTGCTTGAGCGCGTTCAAGGTTCCAAAGGTTCAGCGTAGCGAGTTTAATTGGCTTCCACATTACGCGACGCTTACTACGCGTTAGTGCTAGGAAGACGGGCGAGAGCGTTCGCCAGGTCCATCCTTCGAATCGGTTTCACGATCACGTCGTCCATTCCAGCTTCTAAGCAATCACTTCGGATATTCCCTGTCATTGCTGTCAAATTTTAATTCGATACGACTCTAGACAATTGATGGTCATCATACCAGATGCCACAACACCGATAATAGGGAGACGTCCTCGACTGCCGTGCTCAGCCTCAAATTGCCGAATCAAACGAGTCACTTCCAACCCATTCATTAAGGGCATCAAGTTATCCATCTATGGGAAATTAAACGGTTGTTAAAATCACATTTGGTTGCCAATTTCTCACCAAGACAGCATCAAAGTGCTCTCCACTCATTACTCGCTCAAATGCTGATTCTCCGTTTTCCACCACCTCGCTCTCATGGCCGAGCTTCTCCAAAATCTTGACTAGTATTTTTTGATTTACGATATTGTCTTCGGCAATGAGAACACGAAAGCTAGGTCTTGTCTCCTCGAAGTCAGGCGGAGAAATGCTAGCCAAGGCGTCCCCCAACTCCTCTAATCTGGAGATGTGTGCACTGACTTGCGCATCCGCGAGATCGGTAACTGAACACATATCAATGCTATTCCACCTAAAAAATGACGCAGACTTGATTACTCACGAGATATTGAGTCTGATGTGAGAAGAATAATTAGTGGATGTTGGGAACGGGATGTTGCATAAAATTGATTGATCTAAAGCGGGAAAAATGAAAATTATGGATGGAATGTGTGGAATTCCTGACTACTCACTGAATCCAAGGATTCAAAAACGGCAACATGAAACGCTTCATCAGACGCAGCGCGCGCTACGTCACCGACAGCGTGTATTGTTGCTCCTGCTTTCTCAATTTCCTGAATCATGTGCGCGAGCTGACCGGACGAATGTGGTGAGACTATTAAAATTCTTGCTCTTTGCCATTCGAAAGGCAGGTGGAACGGAACCGGGTCAGCTTTGGGGAAGCAGATAGCAAACGAAAACCTGGACCCTTCACCCTGGACAGTTGTACCATCAAGTCGGCCGCCCATCATCTGAATGATACCTCGTGCGATAAAAAATCTCGTTTCACAAGATGGATAGCCCTTAAAAATGACGTTAAGAGACAAGCATTTTCCATAATCCTCACATTACCTTGTGTAGAAGACTGACAAGTCTCTCGTTATCAATTCCGCCGTTGTTGTCCTCCACAGTGAACATAACCGTGGCATCTTTGCCGGTTTCGTCTAACAAATCCACACTAACATGAATGTTTCCTCTCATGCCTGAAGACCTCAGCTGAATAGCATTGAGTCCCAAAGTTTCAATGACCTGATTCAACCGAGCAGGATCTCCGTATAGTCTCGAAGGAATACCGGAATCATAACGATAAGTCAGATTAACATTGAGACTACGTGCACGGTGGTTCAATTTACTGGGCCCCATCAGTGCACCAGTCCAGAGCGCGTGACGAAGACTGAATGGTTCGGACCATATTTGAATTCTGTTTGTATAAGCTGAGGAGTATATGAGAAAGTAAAATCAAATCACACAACGAAACATGCATGTAAGTGGGCTCACCTCTTGTGAAATCCAGAATTTCATCCCAACTCACCAAGATAGATTTCGTCAGCGAATGTACAACCAATAGGTTTTCTCGTTGGTCGCGTGTCAAACCTGGAGATGAATCTAAATTCAACTCAAGCATACTTAACACACTGTTGAGAGGTGTGCGAAAAGTGTGGGCTCCATTGCCCAAGATGAAATCTGCGACTACGTTGGATGCTGGGTTCTGGAAAGAAGTAACGTAAGCAATCCGCAATGCAAGGGTTAACAATAGAGGAGTATGGCACACTTCCTTGGAACTGTGGTCAAAGTCTGAGGAGGAAGGGTCACCTGAGGTGATTTCTTCCAATTCCAAACCGCCCTTCTCAGCTTGTGCGAGCTCAATGAGTGCCTTAGAAATTTTGAGATGTAACCCGCTCGTTCCCGGACCAGAATATCTTGAAACTTCAATGTCATTTCATGAATTCCGCTGTTTGAATACATACGCTGGGAGCCGGGCTTGTCCTGTTTTGGGAGCATCCCGAATGAGTTCAATAAGGTGAGAAAGGTAATCCAGATATTTGTCCAAGTTCGAGGATTCCGTAGGAATGTGACTGGGAACAGAAGTCATCGTTGGATAAGGATAAATCAGAGTGGTTATAAGATTTGCGAATGACGCGGGGGTGATGGTTCGGGTGCAAGGGTTGATGATCCAATCATCATTCACAGACCACTTTGTGAAAATCACGAATTCAACATTTGGACGGTTATAAGGTTTGAATAAGGGCTGTAGATATAGAGCCAGAGTATTTTGGTGAATCTTCTCATTCCTTTGCCAGTACGCTTGAGGTAGACCTTTTTTTTTTGGTCATCTTCCCTCGGCTCTGACACGAATCACCACCGGTACCATTCCGGCGGCAAGTTGTTTCGCCTCTTAAACAAAGAAAGCAAACAATGAAGCCATACCATGTCCTTTACTTTTCTTCTCGTATCGATTGTTTCTTTCCTCGTGCACCCTATAGTTCGGGGTCAGAATTGTACTCAACTTGTTACCATTTATGCTCGAGGAACAAACGAACCTGGTGGTCCAGGCAAGTAAATTACAGTCGAAGAATGTTTCTTCCGCTAATGACCTATTCTCAGTTGGTATTAGCGTCGGACCCGCATTAATTCGAGATCTCAATACCACTCTTCCTAACCTTAGCAAGACGTTTCTCGGTGTTGACTATCCTGCAGACGTCACGGGCGCCCTCATTGGTGGGTCCATTCAGGGTAGCCAGACAATGGCACAGATGGTTGCAACTACGGCTGGAAATTGCACCGACACCGAAATTGTCATGGTCGGTTACAGGTACCAGATATTATCTTCAGCCACACCTACGGATCACCTACCTTTGTATTGTAGCCAAGGTGCTCAAGTAGTACACCGAGCTGTTTCTCTTCTTTCGTCCGGGCAAGCTGCATCCGTTGCTGCAGTAGTGATGTTTGGTGATCCCAAAAATGGGACCTCCTTAGCAAATGGATTAGACTCACGTTCGAGGACTTTCTGTCACGAAGACGACCTTGTGTGCAAGAACAAGCCAAACATTACTGACTCCCACAAGACTTATCATACAGTGAGTGTGCAAATCAGTTCGAAAAGCGTTTAACATAATAACCCACAGGATGGAAGTACTCTGGTAGCCGCAGAATTTATTGCCGTCAACCTTTTTCTCCGAGCTTTTGAGAAAACAGTGGATATTATCAAGGCTGGGGGATAAACAGAGAGGACCTTTGTCGCTAATTTATTAGTGTTGTTTCACTTTCAAGTGAATAAATTCCAAGGTCTCGAATTCGATCTCTAGCTGAGGTTGGCCGAACAACTAAAAACAAAAACAAAAAAACAGTTGAGTGGTCGGTACAGTTCGCCCCCTCAGTGGCAATCATGGGTCGTAGCTGCTCTTCAAGGCTAACACAATGCCTCAACAGCTTTATTAGCTTGGAATTTGTCCTCTAAATAATCCTCAACTTAACCTGAAAATGCGACAAAGATCATGTGCCTTGTTCTTCTCGAGTTCACAGATGATTATCATAAGATCGCTCTGTTCCAAACATTCACCTTCCCTAGTTCCCGCGAGCTGCACCACTGTAATGCAGTTCCTCGTCTCGGTCATATTCTTCTTCGTAGTCCCAGCTCTGGGTCAAGACTGTGTCGATTTGGTTACAATTTTTGGCAGAGGAACCAATGAGCCTGGTTTGAGTTCGTGAATCCATGTGGCAACCATATTTTACCAGTAAATGACACTTGTTTACAGTCGGCACATCCGTTGGCCCTGCCTTACGCGACGACTTGAGTACAGTGCTCCCAGATATTACTCAGTCGTTTGTGGGAGTCGACTACCCAGCCGATTGGCAAGGCGCTGTTATAGGAGGATCCATTCAAGGCAGCCGGACTATGGCACAAATGATAACAAACAGTTCAAGCGCGTGTAATGCGACAAAGATTGTGATGGCAGGATATAGGTGAGAGTCGATGCTCAAAAGTACTGGTGAGAGTGGGAACCAAATATCTAACCCACCAAACGCAGTCAAGGTGCACAACTGGTGCATAACGCAGCAGGAATTATTTCATCCGAAGATGCTTCCTCTGTGGTGGCCGTTGTCATGTTCGGGGACCCATATAACGGAACGTCACTTGCAAACGGGCTGGATTCGCGCTCAAAGACATGGTGTCATCCACGTGATCAAGTCTGTCAAGGGATTCTCAATATCACAACTGCACACTTGACATACCATCTCGTAAGTCATTTGATCAATCCATATGAGCCAATTCACATACATGTGAGCCATGCAGGACGGGAGTACTTTAGAAGCTGCACAATTTATAGCAGAAAAATTGGAGGGGGTGAATGCATTGGATTGAAAAAAACTAGTTTTACACATTGTTGAACCACATTTGCTCATAACCCGCTTATGTAGTCGGGAACGAAGTGTCAACCCAGCTGGTGTATGAACTTCCTAGAACGGTTGTGATCGCAATGGGAGAAGAAAGCTTGCTGGAGAACGACGCCCGCGTGCCGGAGGCGCCACTTCCGGTGTTACCATATTCACTAAACAAGGGCTAAGGACAGTTTCAAAATACGATATATGAAATAAACATACGCAAAAGTAACATGGTCAGTCCTCTCATCGCCGGTATTCCAAATGGACCAGCCAGCCGCTTGACTGTTGAACCAATTCCAAGTTAGCGGTTGTGCGAAGCATAGAACTGAAAGCATACATTTGAGAGCCCAAAGCTGTGTTCTGTACGATAACCCTGGCATAAGCGCCCCAGGGTCGGCCAAGATACTGGGTGCCCGTCCCAGTAATGCTGGATTTGTTGATGACATAGTAGTTGGCATCTGCAGACTCTCTACCAGATGCTGTTACCCAACCTGTGCCAACAGTCTTTCGGAAGTTTTTCTAAACATGGAAAATAGGAGATGGGCTAGAGGACTCTTACGTTGATGACAGAGCTGGTAATCCAGATAGAAGCTGTCCTGCCGAAGATAAAATCAACTATGCAAAAATTAGTTAAACATAGTATTCACTCAATATCTCATGAACAAGACTCACCAGCGCCTTGTATGAATGAGTTGCTGTAGATCTGGTATCCCGTGTTGGCAAGAAGAGTATCTTGATATCCCTTGATGGAACATCCGTAGCAGCCGAATTGACTAGCTGTTTTAGCCATAAGCCAATCTAGACCTTGTGCCTTCAAGCCTTATTTACCTTGAACAGAAAGTGCAATGGCTTGCGTATGAGAGGAAGACGTTCCGTATGAGTTGACAATGTTCAAGTTGTAGATTCTGACATTAGTTGCGTGGACTTGAACAGTTCCAGAAGCATCGTTAGACCCAGCGTCAGTAGCTGGAGGGAGATTGTTAGAGAGGCTCGCTGGGATGGTGAAACAAATAGGGACCTGTCCTGTTGTAAGTCAATGTAGCTTGATTTCCAGTGTAACTCGAGTCAGTCGTGGTTTGACCGTAGATCTTGACGCCAGAGCGAGTGATGATAGTTTGGCCGGTGTAAGTACCAGCGTAGATCTTCAGGATCCAGTCAGCCATACCAGAACCAGGATTAGAAAACTCCGGCCTACAAAGAACACCTGAGGTACCGTGAGAGGAGGCCAATAAACCATTGGCTAGTAACACGCACCGTCCCAGAAGAACCAGACAACGCCGCGCTCAAGGTCGAGTACGTCCCTCCGGTTCCGACAGTGACTGCACCAGATGGGGGAGACGAATACGCCAAGACACTGGCAACAGAAGCGAGGACTTGAAGCAATGCGAACTTCATTTTTTTGGAGATGTTTGGGTGGACCATGTTCCGGGTACGACGCGTTTTATAGAGGACGGCCCGCAAGTAGATGTTGACACGTGAGGGCGTCGGGTGAAGCTCGGTGTCGAGCTCCAGTGGGGCACCTGAGCAGAGCCCGGCAAAGGTGTTACGATGGTGATGAAGCGGCCAAATAGGCCCAAGGGCAGGTCATTATGGCCGGAGAGAGATGCATCCTATCCAGTGCAGCATTTCCGTGGGGAGTTTTGGCTAAACTGCGGGAGGGATTGAAATCGTGTGTGACACTAACGCCACGGCGAAGATGCTTCTTAACGATTTTTAGACGAGAATGAAGCTCGATTTGAAGCCGCGTACCGTTTAGCGTGATTCTACTCAAGCATTATAGCCGAGTTATGCGAGTGTGTCTGGCATGAGTGTGAATATAGCATATGCAACGGTCTACGGTCGCGATTTTCAGGGTATTGTCGTACATGTGAGAACATTTCAGCTCAATCCACAGGAGTGCTGATGGTCGCTCTAAATGACTAGTATTTGGGCGTCTACAGCATTCGTCCCTTTCAACACTCATGTCATCAGTCAGAAACATTTTGGAAGTCTATTGCGAATCCGAACGTTCTATTTACCATTTTTTCACCAATGTGCGTCAGCAGTTTCTTCTTCTGCCGGCCCGTCGTCCATCCCTGCATTTTGCTTTCTACCGCCTGATACTTTGTGTCGCCTATACAGCAGACACGATTGCCCTTAAGCTCCATATCGCCCATTCATTTGTATGCTTCTCATAGAGACATTTGTGTTCATTTATGCGCAACTGTTGCAGAGCCAGTTCTCGCGAACCGAGATGTTTTCGAAATTTCGACGCCGCTGGCGACACAATTCCTACCACTCGAAGGAGGTGCGTGTGTTACTTCTCTAGTTCCTTTGCCGAGGCCATTTCCTTTTGTTTTTTTGCCGATGGTCAAGGCAACGTTCTCGCTTCCTATTATGGCCCTTTAGTGGGTTTTCTTCTTTAGTTGAGTGGCGAGGGAGCTCAATGGCGCGCGATCAATCACCTTGAGAATTATAAACTTGTTCCTATTGTGCTGCTATGGGTCCACTTGATAATTGATGAAGTTCTAGAGCAAGTCTTGGCGCAGCCATTCATAGATTCCTCCTTCTAGGCCCGTGATACCTTTCGCTGTCCTACTAGATGAATCCTAACACTGTTTTGTCTTGCTCACTCAGCACCACGCCTGGAACCCGAAGTATCAAGTATGTCGGATATCCCGCCTTGCTACCAGCCAGCTCTCCCGCCAACTTTGGCGCTCTCAATCCACTACCGAAACAATCAAAATGCCACGTGCGTAAAGTTCCGAAAAAATCACTCTTGGCTTGTATCCATGGTCATGCGAAGGCCGTCCAAGTCCCCGACCGAACTTCAACCGCACCCACATGGCAATTTTAGGGAAGAACTCTCTTTGGCGGCCCGCCGTACGCTGGGCATTATAAAAGCTGGTAATCGGAGAATGATTTCTTGATTTTCTCTGATTGAAAAGATGAGATTCTCACTCCTGCATTTCTTTGCCGCTGCTACCAGCGTCTTTGCTTATTCTTCGCCACCTTCAGGTGCTGTCACTGTGGGAACTGGAGGTACCTATTCGACCCTTAGCGCTGCGTTGTCTGGTTCGTCTGGTACGGTGGGTGCTTCACCAAAATAACTTAGTAGCATGCTCTCATGCTCTTCAAGGTGTTCTTCGTGCGTATTTTTTCACTCCACTCCTTCTCTTATTTGAATTCCCTTTCCAGATCTATGCTGGTACCTACTCCGGCCAAACTATAATCACTCGTTCTGGTATTAAAATCTATGGTCAAACCACGACTGATTCGAGCTATACTGGAAACCAAGCCACGTTGACTTACAACAGGAAAGGTACTTTTTTCATCCAGCTTAGAGACATAGCTCTCTCTCATATTATCTTTTCAGCATCTGATGCTGGGTCCAACGATGCGTCTGGGACTCTACAAATTCACGCAGCTAATGTAGCAATCTATAACTTGAACATTGTCAACTCTTATGGAACGTCCTCGTCTCACGAACAAGCGATTGCTCTGTCCGTTCAAGCTTCTCAGTTCGGTTGCTACGGATGCCAGATTCGTGGATATCAAGATACCCTGCTTGCTAATGTTGGGTACCAGATTTACAGCAGCTGTTTAATTGAAGGAGCTGGTATGTCTCTTGCTTTTCTTTTGAACAGTATTTTCAATGGGACCTAACTTGGGGTTGTATTCAGTCGACTTCATCTTTGGGCGAACTGCGTCCATTTGGATCTCAAGCTCTATCATTCATGTACCTGTTATTCCCCTGAGAAGCTTTATACTTCACTAATTCTTCCTCAAAGACCATCGGGACAGGATGGGTCACAGCTTCCGGCCGCGAATCTGCTGACTCTTATTACTACGTTATCAGTGCCTCTGAAATTACAGGAACTGGAACTCAATATCTTGGTCGCCCTTGGGGAAATTATGCTCGCGTCGTTGTTCAGAGCACTTATCTACATTCTCAAATGTAAGTCTCAACCTTTTTGTCTTGCTTCTAATGTCCATAAACTCACGCTTTTTTTTCTTTCATAGTCAAGCCGCTGGCTGGTCTATTTGGAATTCTGGTGACGAGAGAACAGATCATGTTACCTTCGCGTATGGCATCCCGCTCTTTTCACTGTTCCTTCATCTCTGCTTACCCTTGGCATAGTGAATACGGTAACTCCGGGGATGGTGCATCCGGAACCCGCGCATCATTTGCTACGAAACTCTCTGCCAAAGTCTCTATTGCTACAGTTTTAGGAAGCGGTTATGCCAGCTGGGTTGATACGAGTTTCCCAATTGCTTAGATTACATGGGTAGGATCTTGTGGCTATGAATTGAGAAGTGTGTACTAGGATTCATACTGATGAATAAGCCGCGAGCGGTATTCTTTTGGTTGACCAGAGTGCTTGAAATATACCTTTAGCTTTTGATGCACCTAAGTGTCCAGTTCGCTCGTAGTCAGGCAGTCTCACCCGTGTTTAAAACGACCTCGCTCGTTTGGTCCTTTTGAAGTTTTCACAAATCAATGAACGATTTGAGTAATGTTTTAAAGTTGAAAAACTTTTCGTATTATTCTGAATACTACATTCTCAGCGAGCTCTCGTAGCGGTTCAACCAACCGCTTCGTATCGAGGGTTTTCGGATGCTCTTTGCCCAAAATTCGTTCCCGTAACGCTATCACTTGCTCTCCCAGTTTCAAGGCCTCTTTGTATCGAGCCAGGCCGGCGTAGATAGAGACAAGCTTGTTCATGCTAGAGAGTGTATGTGGATGTTCTTCACCTAAAGTCTGCCGGCGCAGCTTCAAAACCTTTTCTCCAAGCTTCAAAGCTTCTTCGTGTTGGCCTAGATGCACGTAGGTGGACGCCAGATTGTTCATGCTTGACAGAGTATCTACATGCTCCTCACCTAAAATATCGACGCGTAATTTCAGAACCTGTACTCCGAGTTTTAAATCTTCTTCATGCCAGCCCAGATGCGAGTAAGTGGAAGCAAGGTTGCTCATGCTGGTGAGGGTGTCAGGATGTTCCTGACCCAAAATTCGCCCTCGAATCTCGACAACCCGCTTGCGTAGCTTTAACGCATCTTTGTGCTGACCAAGACGTGAATAAGAGGAGGACAGATATCTCATACTTGTGAGAGTGCGCGGATGTTCCTCCCCAAATGAGAGTTGCATCTCCGCCACCTCCCTCTCAACGATCTTGCGACTCTCTTGAAATAATCCGCCATCATAGAGCACGTGCCCAAGTCTTCCCTGTAATGTACAGTGAAGCATGACGTCTAGCTTAAGGGCTTCCTGAACGTGAGGAAGAAGAGAGATCCTCGTTCTATAATCCAGTGAGTGGTGACCATGGGGTGCTGCAAGTGCTAGGATCGTCTGTGTTGCGGGAATTATGGCTTTGTGCCGTTTCGAATGACTATGTGCCCACTGCTGTACTAGAGGATGAAGCGATAATGCTTTTCGGGAAGTATCGAACTCCAACAGAGAGAAAGAGAGAGTCTCCCTGATGAGTTCGCGGAAACGCAGGCTGTCCCAAGTTAAGTCGCTGGCTGTAAAACCGGACAGAAATTCGGCAATGACTTGAGGAACAGCATTTTCTGCTTGATCTTTAGCAAAGGACCATGCATCGTGAAAAAGGCGAGAGGGGATCGCATCGTGATGCATGAAACTGAGGAGTTCGATGAAAAACGCTGCTTCAGGAGTGAGTTTGTTGAAGCTGATAGTCCACGTGGTATAGACCGAATAACGATAGTCGTCTGTCTTCTGCACCGACATTTCTTCAAGGAGCTTCGTGCGATTAGCCAGGTAGAGAGGAAGGTATTCGTCAAGGCTACACAAGTCTTTCGCCAGGAATGCACGAGCTTGATTGATAGCCAGGGCAAGACATCCAAGCTCCTGCACAACCTAAATGAATCCAAGAGATAGTGAAGTATTTAGGAAGCAAACCTGCACAATCTCTCCTGCGATTTCTTGCCACCTTGAAATACCCTTTACCTTTATACCACTTAGCAAAAGCGCCTTTGCCTCCTCTAATTCTAGACGATCTACCCGTATGCTGCACTTGGGCGCATGAACTGCCACTTCAGGATTACGAGTGGTAATCAAGATGTTGCCATGAGGGAACCCTATATACGGTCTAAGATCGAGAGTAGGGTCATCAGCATTATCGAAAAATAGGAGCCAGTCGTCGCGCCGAGCCTTCAGCATACTAAGAGCATCTTCAACAGACGGTTCGCTAGAGATTCCAAAGGCGATAGCGCTCAAATCGTTCTCGAGAGTAAGCTTACTGGAGGCATCAACAAAGTACACAACGGAGAACCTACAATTTATCAGTGTTTCTGGACTGTTAATCAAGAACAGAGTAAATACCGAGAGCTGCTCATTTGGATAAATTTGATGCCAATCTGTGTTTTACCACCACCTCCAATCCCGAAGAGAACAGCGATATGACACATCTCTTCGACCGAGTCAATGAAATATTCTTCGAGCTCTACCATTATTCTTTGTCTTCCTGTGAAGTACCTTGTGGGCTGTGGGCAGATCTTAGCACTCGGAGTGTTACGCGTGCATGGAATCTCCCCAGAGATCAGGTTAACGAGGAGCCGTGCAGGACGACGAACAATATCTTGAAGCAGAGCGTCTACGTCTCTATTCGTGCGGGCACCTTGGAGATATGAGTGAGTATGGGAAACGAGCACATCGAGGTTCGAAAAGTCGGCCGCCAGATTTTGCAGCCCTTGCTCGACGCTCAATCGCCAGAACACATCCGGGGTATTAGTGAACCGCCTGTGCAAGTCGTCTACGAGCCTCTCGCAATCCAAAGCTACTCTTGGAAAAAGATCGGCAAGCCCAGCTGCAAGGGATATATGTCCAGGATGGCCAGAACCAATGCTGATAATGCAGGTGACGTGAAGACCTTCGAATATACGAGTAGCCTCTCTAGTGAGTTCGTCGGCGGGATTATTCCATCTCAGTTCCCCACTAACAAAAGTTTCGCTAAGGTGCTTTCCTCGAATCGTGATGGAATCGAAGAGGCCAAGCATTGCCATCGTTGCGCAGGCCGCTTCCCAGATAGTGCAATCCGGGCTTGGATTGGAGCGAGAGCGATAGTTGCGGAAGATGCGAGGATGAGCGGCGTTGTGGGATGGAGCCGCACATACGAAGCTGCCATTTATGATGAAAGAAACGGAAGCATACATGCTGAAACTCACGTTTTGCACGGATTATCACCATCTTCGCAAAGGAGCCTCTTGTTTTCTCCTTCATTACAGTAAGTTGCGACAAGTCGCTTCATTTCATGTTTCAGCGTCACTGTCCGCTGGGTGGTGTCATATTCTCCTGAGAACAGAGTTGTGCATAGGCTGACAAACTCCTCAACGAGCTGGTCGCCAGTCATGTTCAGGATGCCACACATGATAGCTAAAAGTCTAAGGAATGTCAATGAGATATCGAATGGCAAATTGATTGACAATCACCCTCCAAATCCTGAGCCGCATATCATATCAAAGTATTGAGACACCTTTGGGGGCTCAGCTAACCGATGACCGTGATCCTCTTCAACCCGGTGCATCATTTCGCGAACCATAAGGGCCTGAGAAATAGAGCGTATGCCCCCACCATCTGATACAGAAAAGAAGTAAATAGAAGTAGTAATTGGGCCAGAACGGGAACGACTTACCGAAAGATAATAAGCGCAATCCTTCTCCGGGAGGCACTTCAGGAACTGACATGAGCACGAATTGGAACAAAGGGAAGGAGGATATGTGTGGGCTTGATTCTTAGGTAGTTTCTGAGGAAAGTAGGTTTGCTGCCTATGCCTCATGACATGCACGCGGGAAGGAACATCGTGAGTAGACAGGGCAAGGGTCTGACCCGATGGATGACGGCGTTAGAATCCGATTTTCTGTGACAGCTTCTGATCCTCCAAGAAAAAGAAGCCCCATTGTCCCAACTTGGTTCATAGTAGAGGAAATGAAGTGACCGACATCAGCGTGGTGGACTGATATTGAATTTTCTCAGGTCTAGATCTGTCACAGTATACAAATCCTGAATGGGGAACAGGCAATTCAAAGAGCAGTGAAACTACTTGAACCTAGACCAGAAGTTGAATGTCGGGACGAAGGCACCTAGATGATCCTTCCCATGAGACAAACTAATTGAGTGAATAAATGATAGCTTTCCGGGTCTTACGGCCCTTTAGATTGTGTTTCGTGTTCCCAGTGTGGAGAGTATTTCGGGTTGATCAGCCACAATCATTCAATGACCTATCCTCCACAGCATTACTACAAGAGGCCAGCAGTTTCCATCTTCTGTGGCAGCCGCTTGAATCTCCCAAATGAACACTCTTAAATCTTTGCACGCATAAGGTATGATAAGATGGGAACTATAAAGATGGATCTCATGGTGCCCAGAACTCTTTTTCTCAACTTGAGCGGTCAAGACGTTACACCCCAAGCTGTGCAGGACAGAATCGGAGGGAGTGCCTCCTGTTCTCTTGGATCCTAGACATATTCCCTGCCTAGTTTCATTGCATCAATCTTCGCCATTGCAGGGTGGGAGTGTAATGAGGGCACGCACATCATACAAACACAGTATTCCGATGGTAGGATTTGAAACAGAACGATATTCGCATTCCAAAGGTGGATGACAAGGGAGGTTGCATACAAAAGTGAGGAGTGCTTCAGAAGAGTAAGTCTTGTATTCATTTACTCGAGGGCATTTCGGCCCGATCGTGATGAGAGTATCAGGCTTGTGAACATCTCCAGCAAAGGAAGGTGAGATGAATGAGGAGAGAAGAACACTCGCCAGGGTGAGAGGCAATGACATTTTATCCAGCGTGGTGCATTGAGCAAGGAAGGAGTGCAGCGGCGGTTTTTATGGTTTCAAAGTGTGTTAGCAAAGCGCTGAGAATGGAGGCTGGCATGTGCGGGTAGTGTTCGAAGGAGACCAGTACATTGGACAGTGAATATTGAACCAAAGGGTGTGAAGTTGGTAGCGAAGCGAGTAGGCTCCAGGAAATTTAAGCACAACCCTCAATCCACCGCTAAAGGTCATCCAGCCCATTTTCCATCTGAAGGGGGCACCACGTTGGATAGTTAGCTGGAATGCTATTTCCTCCCACTAATCCACCATGATGCTTGAAAATCGAAGTTTAGCATGAAATTCCATGGATCCTTGAATGAGATGGCCGCGAAAGAACTCACTCGGGAATAATAGCAATCCAAAGTTACATTTGACATCCTCTCCAGGTCTGTCTCAACGAAATACTGACACCAATTGTACGGTGGATATTTGAGGTCCGTGGATGGGAATTTAGGCTGAATTACCGCCACTTTGGCCATCGGGAGAATTCCAAGGTCCATAGGCGAGTCGTTCAAAGACGAGCAGAGCCGACGATCTGGAACTTTGGAATCAGGCCCAGAGCTCCAGTTGGTCACAAAGGGCATTAGGAGAACCGCATGAAGAGATTGAATGATTATGGGCATCCTTCAAGACAACAACGTGGAAGTCGCTGGTGTTAAATAGTGTAGCCAGAGGTGGAATGCTTCAAGGGCGAGAAAGGCAGCATGCTTTTACAAGATATGTGCGCACAAAATTTAGGAGTGAAGGGGCTCTTAGACAACCGTGTTTTTCTCGCCTGCTATGGTTGCTAGCAACATTGTACACAGGAGCCGTACATCGAATAATGGTATCTTCTCAACGGTCATGTGCCTTTCTCTCTGCGACCACCCTCGCAACCCGACTATGCGACTATATCGTCTCCCACTCTTCATGACACCAATCCCTTTTGTTGCACAGCTGTCGTTGCGGAACTGACGCGTCGCCCCCCATTCGCTTGAACGGAGAACAACAACCTCGAAGGGGACCCAACTGTATGGCTCGCTTCTCGTCTTGCTTGCTTCTCTCAATTAATTTATCTCTCTCATTAATTTATCTCTCTCATTTCTAGAATGCTCTTCGCATCCGGTTAATCTTGAAGACTCTTCCCGGTTGCTACTCCTGAACGACGTTTTCCCGCATAAAAGGAAATGGACAGACTGCATCGTACATCCCAAGCCCCCCTTCTGACATCCGAGCAACATGTTTTCTTTCATTCTTCCAGCGCTGGTTGCTTTACCTTTCGTGCTAGCACTCCCGATTCTTCAACCTCGACAAGCCACAGACTGTGCCGATGTTGTAACTATCTTCGCTCGCGGAACAACTGAACCGGGCACAAGTGCGTATCTCTCTTTAGACTACTTGGCATGGAATAGTTCTGACCTCAAGTTCCTCACCTCAATTAGTCGGCATTACTGTTGGGCCAGCTCTCAGACGCGATCTTCAGGCAACCCTTGGCACTACGACGCTCTCATTTCAAGGCGTCGACTATCCTGCCAACGTTGCCGGAGCAATCGCTGGTGGTGATGCCCAAGGAAGTCAGACCATGGCCGATATGGTTGAACAGACCGCCGCACAGTGCCCTGGTTCCAAGATCGTAATGTCCGGTTATAGGTTCGTTCTCCTGCGTTTTCTTGCATCCTTGATATCATTTTAACGAGATTTTGGTTATTTAGTCAGGGTGCTCAACTAGTTCACAATGCTGCCGGCCTCGTCTCTTCCTCCGCTGCTACTGCTGTCTCTGCTGTTGTCATGTTTGGTGATCCTGAGAATGGCCAGCCTCTTGGGAACGGATTGGATGACAATTCAACTACTTTCTGCAATGATGGGGATGCCGTTTGTGATGGCAAGTTCATCATCCTCCCACCTCACTTGGCCTATGCGACAGTAAGTTACCTCGCTCAGTTGAGAACCCAATCGTGTCTGATAGCGATTTTGAATTATAGGATGGAAGTACACAGAAAGCTGCCGAATTTATCTCTACAAAAGTTTGATTTGAACCAAGTAGACTTTTGGTCCCACCAGTGGCCCTGCTGTATTCACGGTCAATCTCAGCGTTGTTTTTTTTTACTATCGAATACCACTGCTCCTGTATCGCCCTGCATCAAGGACCTTCGGAAATGCAGTGCCAGTTCATGACAAAACTCTGGGCGCTGGCTGGTACACATCTTATCTCGTTCAACCATGCCCTCGTCTCCTTTTCTCGTTGATACTCGATGTAAGCTCTCTACAATATCCAATTTCAAATGTTCACTTGTTAAATTTGAGCCCTAGTCAATGCCCCAGATGCAGATATCTCTATTATATCATCTAACAACATCCTCTTCAAAATCCACTCCAAGTCCCTTGCTTTCGGAAGCAATGCATTCCCACTGGACCTCTCCGGGTCAGCAGGTTCTTATACAACATTCACTGAACCAGCTCGCTTTGAAGAATCATCCACAACTTTGAGATATCTCTTCGCGTTTTGTTATAATGATGAAGATCATCCGACTCTTGCGGAATGCGATCCCAAGACGGTTGTGGACGTGGGCATTGCTGCACATAAATACATGGTCCCCGCAGCAAAAAGTGTTTGTTTTCACGCTCTGAAGTACGAAGCCTGTGATTTTTTTATCATTTCGTCGACCTCATTATTTTGGTCTCTGGCAGGAACCCAACCAACACAGGAAATGTATCCATTCTTAGGTCGCTTGCCTACCTTACAACCTTCCACCCCGAGGCTCCACCAGAAACCTTCCAAGCTCTCGCCTTGAAAAGCTTAGACTGGAACAATCATCTGTTTGCTCACCATTTGAAGGTGGTAAATAATGGGATGATATGTAATGCAGAATTCATCTCTATTTGGGTGAGTTATTCCACTTTGCACTGCCCACATTCCTTTGGCCGCAATTTCCACTGAACGAATGTCCAACAGAGGTTGTGGAAGTCGAATTGGCTTGAATTGCATTGGACTTACAAGGTTAAAGCGCCATTTAGCAGTTGGGCGAGCAACGTTTCGAATTTGGTCCCGTCTTACGCTTCGTGTATCAAGACAGTTAAGAATGAGGTCGTCTAGTAACTTAAGAAAGAATTCATGAATATTAGGTGCTTGCCTTGTTATGTAATTGTTTTGAAGCCTTGACACACCACAAGTCTTGAGAAGAGTGGTAATGATCAGTTAAGCGCTGGGTCGCTTGACTTCACTCAATACTTTCACGTCACTTTTCTTGGCTCTCAGTTTCACGCTGTCACAAAATGAGTGAACCCACTGTTCACGAACAATGTAAGTGAATAATTCTTTTTCACCTGATGCTAGTTTATACAACTCATCTACATAGACAACTCCCCAACAGCAAACATCTCAATCCTATCATCAAACAATGTTCTCTTTCGAATCCACTCTAAGAATCTCGCCACTATGAGCGCAGCTTTTCAAGTTCCTCTTGACTCCGAGTCGTCAGAGCCAGCACGATTTGATGAAAGTGCTGAAGTGCTGGCTTGTTTATTCGGGTTTCTCTATACCGACGAGGCTCCTCCGAATCTATTGGATAAAAAGGTAGGTGTAATCGAAAAAGTCGGAAGAGCCGCGCATAAATATTTTGTTATGAGTGCTGTGACTGTTTGTCAGTTGAGAATGGTGTAAGTCTCTTCTCGTTTCCTACGAACTTTCTGCTGGGTCTCCTCATTTCAATCTCATTATTTCCCTAGAGACCTTGCAAAGACAACTGAAGCATCAACTCTCTTCCATGCATTTGCTTATCTCGTTGAGTTCCATGGAGAAGACACAGGGTTTGGTCCCACGTTGGATACCCTTGCTTTCCGAACCCTAGACAACACCTTCTACGACGTTTCTAAATGGCTTTCAGGTGTAACTCTTGCTGCTTGGGTACGTATGGTTTTTTTCATACTCTCATCCCTCCGCATACAAATTAATAACATGCCTTTTGAAAAGTCAATGCACAAACTCCAATGGATGGAACGAGCCGCTCGTGTCGTATCCCGCGCCAAAGAAGCCACATCAGACTCACATGCTGGCCTTACACCACTTCCTTCAGAATCGTCACAGTTTCCGTTGAGAGAGTGGGTACCGAAGTACCTGCAGCAGATGGAGAGGAGAATCGGACCTAAGAATTCAGCTAGAATTCAGTTTACAGTCTGTCTTGGGAAACTAAGATAAAATTCGAAGAATATGGAAGCTTTTCTTGCGCTTTTTTTTATAAGTGATAATCTTTTAATGGAGAAATTGACCACAGGCGCTCTGCGTCCTCCTGTTTGGCTTGGCTTACACCACCACAACGTCGTCTGTTTTATTCCACCTTCGACTCCCATTTTCCTTGAAAAGACAGTTTACTCGCCCTTCAGAAGCTAGTCAGACTTCGCGAAATATCGTGATTTGGCATATGGCATGTAACACCTCGCTCATGTTCGGTGACCTGTTTAGCTAAGAATACGATCCCCCGATCCATCCCATTAGATTGCTTGTTGATGTGCGCTGTTTTCTTACTACATTGTTAGCTTGAGACTGATTACAGTCTTGTCTCCAACTATCATCATGTCGGACGACGTACCCCAATCCTCCAACCCACCAACGCTCCATGAACGATGTATGTCCTACCTCCCTATTGTTGTGCACTCTTGTTTATGAGACCTTTTTTTTTCAGTTCAAGCAGCTGATGCTGATATGTGTATCGTCTCATCGGACAATGTCCTGTTCAAAGTACACTCGAAAAATCTGACGGTGAACAGTGGCGCATTTCCTGCTGACTTGGGAGGAACTTTACGAGATGAACCTGCTTATTTCGACGAATCCTCAACAATCTTGGGATATCTCTTTGCTTTTATCTACGCTGACCAAGACCATCCAACTCTCATTGATTGTGATATGCAAATCATCTTGTCTATTGGGATTGCCGCGAACAAATACATGGTTCCGGCAGCTAAAAATGCGTGTTTTCACATGATGCGGTGAGAGGAAATTCCACTAAATGCCTCATTGGTAGCTTAATATTAGAGATAGGCAACCTGCAAAGGAGACAGATGACACTGCTGCCATTCTCGGCGCTCTTGCCTATCTCAACATGTACCATTCGGATGCGCCTGATGAGACTTATCATCAATTGTCAATGCAAAGTCTTGACTGGAGCGCGATAAACTTTGCAGAAGCTGTAAAGGTCGTGAAGCGGGAAGAATTCTGGAACCCTCAGCTGATTTCCACCTGGGTAGGTGCTTGAATAGTGTTAGTCTGATTTTGTCTCTGCTGGCGTCTGATTATCCGATTCAGAGGCTGTGGAAGATGATGTGGATGCAAAGAGATCGCCGAAATTGGGATGACCGCAGTGCTCAGCGCTTGTCTGTTTGGGCTCGCCAGCAGTATGCCCCTCCTTTCTCATTCGCATCTTGTTTGAGAACGGTTAGGGAGGAGCTCATTTGACAATTCATTTCGTTCGGAGTGTAATTTTTTGGAAACAACTCTTGGGATATCTTTTTGCTTTCCTCTATGCTGACCAAGATCATCCCACTTTGGCGGAACGCACCTTCAGCACCATTATAGCCATTGGGATCGCTGCCAATAAATGGCTAATTCCTGCTGCTCAGAATACGTGTTATTTGCGAGCTATGTCGGCATCAAATACTTCTGTTTCCCTTTCGACGAACCTCTGGCCTGACGTGCAACGTTTGGTAGTATGAGCCAGATAACCGTAATGAGATCTCTCGCATAGCTCTCCAAGTTTCACGTAGATGAACCCATCTTAAATGAAAGAGCCATGAACGTTCTGAATCACCCCACTGCCGAGTGTTCTACCTTGACACACAATGATGAGAAATGTTTGGGGGGATATACGCACCCAAGTTCTTTGCCGCATGGGTAGGCACTTACTTCATTCAAATAGCATTTAAAATTTCTGACGCTTCCTTTCTACCCTCACAGAGACTGTTCAAGCTGAAATGGCTTGAACTGCAGTACAATGAAATACGATCCGAGTCAAAGTGGGGTCATGGATCCATCTCACTAAGCGAATGGGCTAAGAAGAGGCCTCAGAAGATCGCAATATTCACAGAATGTCTCCGGGAATTTGTACCAATGTGAAAGATTCCTCGAAGATTTCTTCGTCCGCTCAATGTACATCATCGATTGTGGTGCAGTGCAGTTCAACCTCCGTGTGCGGGTCGCAGACTCCGACCAGCCATATCACGCACTTGAATAATATTGAAAGCTATCAATAAAGACCAGGCTATACAACAGGTTCAGAGGGAGAGCTTGAATTAAACGGTCTAATGAATGTCTGCTGAGGCTTAGACACGAGGAACACAAGCGCCATGATATTGTGAATCATTAACATACTTCCCGCTTCATTCTCCTCATTCATGTTCTGTAGTGGGCTCGAGTGCAGTCATCATGCTTCAGAACCAGTTATTCTCGGTAAAGTCTCTTCAGGGCCCATGCTTTCCAAATGAATCCGGTCACGGCTACTATAACTGCATTCTCAAAATGTAGTAGAAATGCTTGATTAGCATGGAGCTTCTGAAGCATTCAGGTGGTGACGTCGGCCGCGTCTGCTGCTATCTAACTGGCGCCTTTTGCTCCATGGGGACAAATGCGAAAGTTCCATTCCTTATCCTCGTGTTGCGGAGGTGTCAACTTGGCTTGTAATCATTTATCTCTTGGCTCTTGACTTCATCCTTCTACTAATGAATTCTCCAATCCTCCATCATCGCTGTAAGGTCTTGCGCTCTCTTTCATGGATGACCTTACGTTATTCCTTTCCTCTCGTCAGTTAATGCTCCGGACGCCGATATCTCCATTATATCTTCGGACAATGTGCTCTTCAGGGTCCACTCAAAAAATCTTGCCCTCAACAGTGGGGCCTTTCCCCTTGACCTCGAATATGGAGACCCATCCTCCAACACCGAACCAGCCAGGTTCGAGGAGAGTTCCAAGATTCTAGAGTACCTCTTCGCCTTTTTATATAGCGATGAAGACCATCCTACTCTTGGGGACTGCGACTTCGCTACAATTCTATATCTTGGGATTGCAGCCAACAAGTGGATGATTCCAGCAGCGAAAAGCGTTTGTTATTTGCGTATCATGTATGTCTCTCATCTCTGATGCTAGTCAATCTTGCTCATAATTGTGGTATCTAAATGTGTGTTATAGTGCTCAACCTGGAGAATTCTCAGCTTTAGGATACCTCGCCCATTTTCACAAGGATGATCCTATCTTGGAAAACGTAGCATTGAGCTGCCTGAAACATCATTCAAGCCTGATCATGCCATTATTTCATGACCCAACGTTGTACCATTTGCGGCCTATATATCCAAGTTCGCTACTTCATGCATGGGTACGTATCTCTCTTTAGCTGGACGACAAGTCGTATCCTCACGCCAAGCATATCAATAGAGGCTATGGAAACTGCGATGGTTAGAATATCGCCAAATGGAAGCCTGCAACTCTTTGGATGTGGTGGAATTCGCACATCATGAACGATCGAACTATGAAGAGCTATCATCGAATTTATGCCCTACCTTCGCAGAATGTCTTGATACTGTTGAAAAGGAAGGGAATTTATAGACGCTGATGGTTCTACTTGGGTACTTGCCTGTCGCGTTAGGCTATCCTGCTAGGAGCGGTTACAGCTGAGGTCCCAGAAAAACATGAGTCCTGTGCATATCTTTACACAGAATGGAGACACCGTTCACTCTAGGTTCCTCCATTTCGGTAGACTTGACTGGTCAAGCGGAAGTTCGAACAATGGTCAACAACCCCCAAAATTGTAACCAAAACTTAAAACAGTCCTTTCCCACTTCTGTACTGACCAGTCCTAATATCTCTCACTTATCAACCCGAACAAAGAGAATGGGAATATATGGATATGTTCAATTGAGTAGATAATACACGGTCGAACATAATGAAAAAAAGTACACAGTAAGGAAAAAGGGATAAGGAAGCTTTCCAAGAAAGAGTATCAAGTAAGAAACCGTGTAGAGACAGTGGTATGTATGTTGGTAACTTTAAGTTGTGGGGGTGAGGTATTGGGGGGTGTGGAGTGGGAGAAGGGGAAGGGAGGTTAGGGTAAGTAATTGCTTGGTAGGAACAACATAGTGCACGGTCGACGACGATGACGGGTGGGAGAATGTATATAGACAAGACGTAAGCCAGCTAACAGCAGTTTTGAAAAGAGACAGAAATTTTTTCGAGGTCGGAAGATCCAGTTCTCGACCCTCGAAAAGGCAGAGAGAAACCAGAAAACTCTACCCGACATTAAAAAACCAAAAACAAACTCTTTGACAAGAAACTGTGCTGTTTTTACATGCCACCGTAGGCATCTTCTTCACCCCAAGCACTCATCTTCCTGCCATGGCCAAACTGGCCGGCCCTCATCATGGGCTGAGCACTTCCGGGGGTCATCATACCGCTGGTGGGGGTAGCCATACCAGCATGCTGAGACTGGCGCATAGCATAGGCTCTCAACATATCATCAGGGCTGTTAAAGTTCGCGCTCTCTTGTCCTTGTCCAGGTCCCATGGGCATAGGTCCCAAAGGACTGACAGCCACCTTCGTGCTGGCGGTTTGCTGTTGAGCGAACACACCAGAGGGAGTGGTGGGCGAGTATGTAGGAGAAGGAGCGATAGGGACAGTAGAAGAGGCGGTGAGAGGTCCTCCAGGTGTGGGGGGAACGGCAAACAGAACATCCTGTTCTACAGACTTGCGGGGTTCGTTATCAAGGCTGAGAGGTGCGATAGGTCCCTGGATGTATGAAATAGCAGCGCCGATCTCGTCGTCATCACGGCTCATCATCTGGTCGTTGATATCGTCGTTGGTCAGAGCAAAAGCACCGGCACGTTGTTTGGGTGAGAGGACGTTAGAGACGGAGTCGCCAGTAGAGTGAGCAGCAACGGTGCGAGTCGGAACAGGGGGAACCTCTTCATCTTGGCCGATGGTGAAGGCAGAATGGAAAGCACGGGAACCGCGTTCGCCTTGACCGATTGAGCGAGAGTAGCGCGAGTCCACGGAAGGGCGGGTGCCATCAGCGAACGAAACGCGAGATTGACGGTTGCCTAAAGTTCAACATTAATCTAAGGATTTGAAAGATAAGGGGTAAGAAAGACAAACCCTCCGCGACAGAACCACGAGGATTCCTGAGGTGGCTGGGAGGGGTGCTGACCGACTCGGCAAACGAGACACGGGATTGAGTGAACGAGGGGCGCATGACGTTGTTGGAGTGCGAACGTTGACGAGGAGTGTGGGTCTTGGTTGGAGAGTAGCCGTTGACATAGTCGAAGTTTCCGAGAGAAGCGTTGTCCTGAGCATAGAGGCCGCGAGAACCAATACCCGCATTACCGGCGGCTAAGAAAAAGAGTTTAGAAAAAGGCAAGGTTTGTTTCAAAATAACATCACTCACAACCTTCAGTAGCGTAAGTCGAAGAACGCCCACCGTAAGAGAAGGTAGAGAATCGAGAGTTGTCCTGCTGGTACATGGAAGCACGAACGGCCTCCTTGGCACCGCTGGCAGTCATGCTCCTCCAGTCGCCGGAGACAGTGGACATTCTGCGGTCGACCTTCTCGCTGAATGCCATGGTCTTCTTGCTCTGCTTGACACGCTGCCACTTGATGTAGCCAAGGATGCCAAGACAGATGAGGAAGAGGAGGGGGACCAGGACGGCAGCAGCAGTCTTGCCCTTGTTGGAGGACTCAGCCGATGCGGCCATAGCGGCGACATTGGTGACAGAGGATGAATCCTTGATGGAGGTGTCAGCACTCTGCGGGGTTGAGCCATCGGTGGGCGCCGTGTACGTGGCCTGGAAGGGAGGACCCGCAGGAATTTCGTTGCCGAAAGGCATATCGCCGTGATTGAAAATGGAGACTTGGAGCTGAACATTGGCTGTAGCGTTCCACCAACGGGGTTCGAGGTTTACAGTGTAGCTGCCAGAAGATGCAGAAACACCTATAATATGGTAAATAACCATGGAAAGAAACAGAAAAACAATAGTATCCTACCGGAGTAGGTATGGAGGAGTGGAGTCGTGGTCTGAGGAGCCTTGAGGTAAATATCGATTTTATCGGTACCATTGATGCACGACGGCTCCCATTTGATCTCCAAAGGCTTCAAAGCATCTACAGAAGCACCCCACGTTGGCGAAAGGTAGAGACCGCCCGTGGCACAATCCGCCCTCTTTTGGAGAGAACGGTTGAGTTTCATATGTCCGCCACGGAGACGGAAGTTGGATAGGTCGAAGGCCATTATAACGCTCGAAATGTCTAGTAAAAGAATGTGGAGGGATAAGGAGAGTAAGGGGGGAGGAGAGTAAACTGGTCCGGGGGGAAGGAACCAGGGAGACGGTGGGGAGAAGACAACGGCGATAGCTGCCGCCCATCAATTACAAGCGTGACAAGCACCAGTGACAATCATCCACTAGCTTCGGGAAGTGGTATCTGCGAGCTCAAGGACCACATGTCTCCCACGAAAGGAAAGAAAATTTGTCAAGGTTGCCTGACCTCCACCTAAAGGCATGTTTACACAGCTAATCGACAAACCCTAGACGATTCCGCCTCATTCCAAAAATATATCCATCAGGATGTCTCTAAACAATGATATTTTTGTGTGGTTGTCAAGGACCCTTGAGCTGGACTGTGAGGGCAATGGCTTGGCATCTTAGCATGCTACTCCTATGAGTCGTCTCGCATGCTCCATCTCGTTAGGCTGACCCAACAATTATGAGAATCGTGGCTTTTTAGACGAGCAAATAATTCGACACAAGAATGTATGTTGCAATGCCAGCAACTTATTACATCACCTATTTCAGCTTTATAGTAAAACATCCGTGGCTGAGAGCTTCTCAAAACCCAGGTGATGAATTCTTGTGCTTTTGACGAAAGGTCGTATAAATTGGGCCATCTTCTAAGAGTGTCCTCCTTCACTTTGAACGGTGCGAGCACTGATGAGAAATCCTGGAAGTTGATGAGGCTTTTGAGCAGCCTTAGAAATGTCGGAAATATTGGTGTAACCCAAGTTCGACATCTTTTCATAGCACTCCAACCTCCACAGACTCTACACCATAGATAAGCATCTAATTTGGCAGTTACGCCTAGGACTTACCCAAGTCAAAACGAACGTTAGGCCGAACAAAGTCGGGCATTCGGTGTCAGTCATTTTGTGTCTCTGTTTGTCAACCAGCGACTGAAAACTTTCCCAAGACATTCTAAGCGTTTCAGCCGCCAATGTTTGTGCAGTGTTAACTGAAATATCTTTATGAAATCGGCATATATATGCCAATGCCCACAGGATTGCCTCTGTTTTGTCTTCGCCTGTATGATAGGCCCATCGGTCAAGATACTTCTGTTGAGTCGGAAGATGGCTTATTATAAAATTAACTAAAGGTGAACATCGAATTAGCTAGCGACGTACAGGATCGCCAAAAAACAGGTGGTCTTTGCTGCTGGAATGATATACTTGTGTGCCGCTAAGCCAACGGCAGCTACCAACTTGATATCACATTCAAGGAGATTCGGATGGTCAATATCGCTGTAAAGAAACGCGAAGAGTTGTTCAAGGACTTCGGACGACTCTTCTAAGCCGGCGGGATCTGACGTGGGCATTTTATCCAAATGGACGGGGAAGGCGCCGCTACCAGCGATGAGATTTTTCGAGTGGATTTTGAAAAGCACCTGATCTGACGAGAGGATCAAAATGTCAGCATCAGGCGCATTGACTACAAGAACGTTCAGTTAGCCTTGTTAACTGGATATAAGGAAATCAATCACATCGTTGGTGAACTACTGCAGAAGGCATCCGATACGCGAGTGAGGGGACCACTGTAAGAAACAAGGAAAAGGGTGAAACATTACCATAGGGTACCGTTTTATCAGTCAACCCAGGAAGACAACTGAAAGATCCTTTTTTGTGGTTGCCGGAGTCTCATGCACCTCTTTTCAAGAAGGTTTTGGTCTAAAGGTGGTGGCTTGAATCCCGTGGTACTGCTGATAGGAAAGTTGTGCCTTCAGGCAAATTATTAACTAGCCTCCCAAGTGTGGACACTTGTACCAAAGGACCCGTAGGAGTAGCCTTGAATTAGTCTGATTGGACACCAACAAGCGAAACTTGCTATTGGACAATGGTCCATCGTGGTTGTGTACCACCTGAGCCCAGACCGAGATGACTTTTGGTGTGGTGCAAGGACCTTCGAAGGAAACAAAGTCAGCAAAGAAAAATGGGTTCGTGCTTATAGTGAGTTCATGCCTCGGGATACAGTTCAAGGCATCAGCCCCAAAGTCTTTTGAGTGAGACCTCAAGGTGAGGATGTAAACTACATGGTGATAAGACCAGAAGTTGAGCTAGCGATTGGGTACCAGCAGCCAATCAAGTCAGACAGCAAAGCCCCGGCTAACCTAAACCTAATGTCTCCACTAAATTGATCATGACGTAACACGAGACCTATTTCCTTAATATTTATTCTAATCAAAACCAAATTTCTAGGGATATATATATATAAACGATTGTCATTAAAAGCGAGAGACAAGGACTGTGTTTAGGGCTGGAACCCGTTTTTCGTGCAAACACAGTCTAAGAAGATGGGAGACAATGAATGACTTTAGCACGGCTTACGCAGGTGGTTTCCCCAAGACATCGGAGCACCAGTGGATGGATTCCACTTTCGGGAGATGGGGCTTTGATGTCGGATGGAACATGAATTCCTTCTGAAATTACATCTTAGTTCTGCGACCAACCGCTAACCCTCAAGATTATAGCACCGCCTTGCCGCTATGAGGAGCATGTGTGTCAGTCGAAAATCAAAGGGTAAGATCACGTCGTTTTGTAAGGACGGAAACGTGATGGACCGTGCAATACGTTCAAGAAGCGATGAGACAGGGATGAAGGGATGTCAATTTTACCAAAGAAAACAAACAAAAGGGTGTAATATTGAAGTCCGCCACTTTATTCTGTGAGAAATATAGGTACAGAAACCTCTGAGGAGAGACATTGGATGACTCTAGTATGCCTGATAAAAAGTCCACGGCCGAAGGCGTTCACTGTGAGTAAACTGGAGCTCAGCATATGTTTCAGTGTCGATGGTCATCAATCTGTAGGTCCAGGGTGCAGGTGAGTGTATGAGGCTTTCAATCAAACCCCGTGCACGAAGGTACTTCTGGCACTGTAGGGTTTCAGGAGCGCTAGTCACGCAGGAAAACGCTGATTAGAGTTTAGAGAGAATTCGAAGTGTAGTTGCAATGTGGTCATTAGGGGCCAGCTAGTCCGAGGTGACGCGAGAAAGAAGCATCCAGTAACTGAGCAAGACACTCTCAGCCTCCTCAACCTGGAAAAGTTGTTGGAGTGCCCCAAAATGATCTATTAACAGCAGTAGTATGGGTTTGAGACACTTTCTGCGCTTTGTTTGCCTGTTCACGCCGAACGGCTTGTGCAAACCATGCCCTGGGAACGCTGCACGTGACATCGGTCCTTCTTGTCTCCGACTTTCGTCTCAAGGTCTCTGGATAACTGCCAGGATGATCTTCGCGCTTCCGGATTCTGTCAATGGTTACACTCACATGAGCCGCCATCTGTGCAAACGAATGAGCGCCGGGAAACGATGCTGTAAGCCGTCGAGCACGGATTCTGACGAAGGGTGTCGGCTTGTTCGGTAGTTCGTATAAAAGCACTGCTGCTTCTTGGGAGCACAATCACTGCGACTCATCACTCGAAGAATACATGTCGAATCCACTCACAGAGAGCGAACGGGAGTTGAAAAACAAGGTGCGGCGCATGCAGCGGAGGTATGTCGCCATATAAGTGGCTTTACGTGCGAACTAATCTCCCGAATTCAGGGTTCAGCAGATGGAAGCAGAAAGGAATAAGAGTCTACCGGATGAACCCGAGTGTCCTGTAGGATCCATTTTACTTCACCCTCCCTACGCTGTTGCCAGCAGTTCGCTGGCTGTCTCAGGTTTTTATTCGTCCTTATTTATTATTATTATATGCAACCTAATGCCATTTGCTAGCCGATGGCGTATCTGATCTACCTGCAAAATGGTAAGCCAGAATCACTCTTCTCAGTCAAATCTGACCGACGGTGACGGCTTGCTCTAGGTTTGAAGCGTTTTATATCAACCGCTCATCCTTCGCCTTTTTTCTCGATCCAGAAACATTCTTGAAATGTTGTAGTGGTCCAGAGCCAGCTGTAATTCCTCGACTCAGGTGGTTGTCCTATCTATGCGGTGGTCTGGTTCTGGGCTCTTTTGACAAGGTTGATACATTCATGCGAGCATTCAAAGAGCTAGACCGTACCACTTGTGGAGCGCTAATGCCGAAGGCTTCTGTCCGCGAACAGTTGGAATATCTTCAGACTGGTTTGCTTTGGGTAAAACTTCACCTGTATTCCAACAAGATTCTAGGTGGGTCCATTTTACACGGAGTAAACCTAGGGTAAATGTGGTCTAATATTTCAATTATAGATGCCAATTATAGTTCTACGAAAGCTATTGCGACAACATCACCCCTCAAACTTGGTTGTTTGGGCTCTCAAAACACCAATAGCACTGTGGATAAACTCCTAAGCCGAGAGGACGGAGAGAAAATCCACGCATGTTGGAACCTTATCGGTACATCCACAACATCCTAAGCCTGTCAAATGTCTCACTAAATTCCTCTAGATAGCGAAGCTGTTCTAGCAATCGCGAAGAATGGACTGATCAATCTGAATGAAGACGGCGGTAAGCCATCCATTCACGTGGATACTCCCTTCCCAAGACCACTTTCTGAATACAACTCTGTAAGCTCACTGTTTCCTTCCACTTATGATTTATTCTCACAGACCCAGATACGAGTCCATCACATACCTCCAGAAAATACGATCAAAGCTGTTCAAATGTCACCGACCCCAATATCGCCCAAGGAATGCCTCCCCAGCCTACAAATCAAAGCTATAATGTTTTTCTACTGGTGTCACATTCACAGCGCTGCCGTCGAGAAAAATGGGTGTTCGGATATTCCCGAGCACATGGTTAAAGCCTTCCACTTCCGAGACGCTCAACTTCTTTCCTTCATTCAAACAATGCCTCCGCTTGGTCAGGGGCACGATCTCTATCCGTCAATTCGTTATCAGACCAATATTCATGCGGCCCGAATCACACTCCATCGACAGTTCGTCGGAGAATACGTGCCCTCTAGACAACCTGCTTTCCAGTCGGCGTTCGAGATTTTCAGATTGGCAACTTTACTACCTTCAGCAAACAAGTTTATCGACGCTTCTTTTGCATTAGCTTGGGAGAAGGCCGGGTTGGTTTTGGCTGGTTTGGATGTTGCAGAGTGGGAGCCCCAGAGCACTGAAGTCGCTCGTCAGGGATTGTCAAGGATGGCTACCTATCGGAGGAGCAATGCCTTCATGGGTAAGAGTTCACGTCACGGCTTTCTATATGAAAACATGTACTGATGCCAAGATTAGAGGAACGAATAGGCAGAGTTGTTCATGCCCTCGGAACAACCTTTGCCTTTACGAGCTGATCGCGTACCCCATTCCTTCTGAATATCGAGGGTTCAAGCGGTGGTAATATTATCATGTAAATTATAGGGTCTTTCAATGACAGCGCTTGCCTTCTTTCCATGATCCTCAACACTGCAGTATCAATTTTGTAGGATGGCTTGAAGGTTCCCAGGAACAAGCCATCCAACCCTTCAGACGCAACATTCCCTCTCGCTTAAGCATCCCTATCCGTATATCTAAGTACTTCGTCCTGGGACTCCACCCTTCATTCCCTTGCCTGCCCGTACCATTGCATCTGATGAGGCTAAGGTGCCTGCTGTTCTAGCTGTTGTGCTTGATCTCAATCGTGGCCGGGACTTCGCACATTACACGTGGTGAGAATTTCGTAAAAGCTATACCCCCCGTCCATATCTTCAAATGTATTTTAGATTGCGCAGCCAAAAACGCCTATTGCTGTTTGACTCTTGCTCCGTATTGTTCTGTTATTTCTGATCTCCGCCGTTCCGCTTCTTCTCACGACAAAGTACGTGTTCAGCCAGTAACGCAGAGATATGGGGTCCAATTTGTAGGGTTAGTGTAGAAGCGGCTACGCCAATTGGCGGAAAGTGCGGAAAGTTTGAAATTTGGTATGCTTGATTTCTCAGGCGCCAAGATAAGTTCAAGAATAGTCGCGTAAAAATATAGCCCAGAAAGCTCCGTCAACTTATGCTGCAACGCTTTTATCGTAGGTCCTTCAGCACAATGCAACCTTGGAGTGAACTGCGTTGCGTCTCGAAGCGTTGTCTCAACCTCTTTGAGGCCTTTCATGAAAACTTTATTCAACTTTTCCTTTATTGTCTGCTATCTCTACCTCAAGACATGTACAAAGTAAAATCCCCCATAACTCAAATAAATATTCAATAACGGTTGCCGGGGTTAGATTGCCTCCATCTTACTCCAACTTTCCGGTAGAAAGGATGGTGCTCTTCTCCTCATCGTTGAAGGGACTGAGATTCTCTTGTGCCATGCATTGGAGCAATTTGGTGGCAGCAGCGGAGTCGCCAAGACGCGCATCAGCCATGAAGTTAGCACACACCTAAAATAAAATAAATATGAGTTGCTCTTCATGCCTAGATATACTATGCGACGCACCGTAATGTCCAAAGCACTCCCATCGGTGGAGAGAATGGTAGCTGCGGGACCGAGACGATCGAAGAGAACTTGGCGACGACGAGTGCCAGGGAAAGGAAGAATAACCTGATCATCCGCAAGTTTCTGGAGCCTATCGGTGACGGGAACGAGATTGTCTTTCACCACACATTGAAGAAGGCTTTGACCATCTGGGAAACTGCCCTGGGCTGAGAAAAGCATGAAATCGGCACATGGCTAATGAAAAGGAGACGTTGACTAATGGTAGATCGAAACTAAGTGGAATGGATCATACCTCTGGAACGATTTGCCCATCCAGTGTTTGAATAGCAGGACGTTGAGCAGCCTGCCTTTTCAAGGGAGCGGCATAGGACCCTGCAACCAAGAGGGATGCAACGAGGAGAACGTTCTTGAACATGATAATGATGAGGAAGTAAGGGAAAAGACCGGTCGACGGTGTAAAGTGAAGAGGTAGAGAACTGAGGAAAAGAAAGAAGCGAGTGAGGAACCTTGCCTTGAAGGAAACGGGACATCAAGGGCACGGCTAGCTATTTTATACGAAAAGCATCGAGACCGGGAATGCCTAACCTTTGCGTTGGTTCCGCAGAACCTGTCAATTGATGTCTATTCTGAAAATAATAGGTCTCAAAGGCAAAAGCAGTGTAAAGAGGAGATGACTCTTTGCCCTTGGGACAGGTGTAGCACAACGCCGAGCAGACAAGTGATTGTAAAGAAACGCTCACTAAGAAGGCCAAATGTAAGAAACTAAGAGGCCGTATGGTGACCAGATAGGAACAAGTTCATGGGGAAGCAGCGGGGTCACTTGGTGAATGCACTGATTTTGATGATGGTGGCCAAGCTCAATGTTTTATTTCCTTCCTCGGGCGGACTTGCATCGCCGCGCGTAAATGGCTTCTAGCCATTGGCCGTGTGGTTTGCAACGAATTCTCACAAGATTGTCGCGGGTAGCGACAATCAAATATCCTCGAGTTCCAAAACATCAGAATCATTAACATACGTAATTGGCAGAACATGAACGGTCGTTACGCGACAACACATTTCTTCGTCTGCCGCCCAAAGCGGCCATTTTAAAGTGGCGTATTGCTCAAACCTTCCACTCCCTGCCTGACTTTCCCAAACAAATTAACAATTCCATCCCTCACTCCCTCAACTCCTTGGATATCCACTCCTTCCCTCTCTCCTTCTGCAGCTCTATAAACTCCTGAATCTGATCCCCCAAGCCTAACATTCACTCCACCCAACGTCAAATTCAAACTTGGGGCGGTCGTCGCACTCTCCGGAGGAGGGTCAAAGACGCTTGGAGGGAACGACGAGGTCGCAGAATACCGCACCATGTCAAGGTACGAGGATGAATTGTGAATGCACGTTCCACCCAATAGGATCCTAGCGTGGGAAGGGTTGACATTGTCGCCAACAGAAGATGAATTGGCGTTAATCTCTTCCACCACTCTCGCTTCTCCATAAGTCGTTCCACCAATCATGAAGACAATAACGTCTTGAGGGCGCTGCAATCCTGCATTCGGGCCTGAAGGTGCATCTCCCGCGAATGGGTGAGAGGTCTCTCTGAGACGGCCTCGGAAAAGGTCCTCAAGAGTAGTGGAAAGGTGAGGACGATGCTGCATGTATACGTTGTCGACACCGCCTAGTCTGTTTAGCAGGGCAGAACGACCTTTGGCTAAGAGTGATTCCGTGGAGAAGAGGTCATCTTGACGTTGATCGGAACCGGCAATGTTGAGGAAAACATAGACGAGCTAGAAAAATAATGATGAGAAATGAATGCCTAAAATGGGGAAGAGGCGTGAGGGTCTCACCCTTGCTTCTTCAGCTGGTATGCCGTTGTTGAGAAGTAGGTTGATGAGGGTGGCTATATTCGAAGTTTGGGATTTTTGATAGCGGAGGGCATATAAAATAACAAGCTTGAGCTTGGAAAAAGGAGGAATGGTTGGGTCTGTCACAAGTTGTTGTACACTCTATTTGTTGTAAGCTTGTGAAAGGGTAACTGTGAATGGAGGTACCTTGAAATCTGCACCTGAAGATGTCGCCAGTCCCTGCTCAATCTCTCCGACCTCCAGCAGTTTATCTCTGGCCACAATCCTACTCAGCTCCCCGACAAGGGCAACATGCTTGCTCACATTCCCACCCAGCTTTCTGAATTCGGGGTACTCCTCCACGAACCGTTTCATGTCGTTAATCGACGTGATGCTTTCAGGAGCATGACTCAGACTTTTGCTTTGGTACTGCTGCACATAGTTCTTGAGCGTCTGACCTAAATCTCCAAAAGTAGAGAGGTAGTTTTGAGCAAAGAAGGGGTCGGTTTGTGGCGTTAATGTGATTTCTGCGAGTTCGGGGCGGATGTCTGGAACCATCTTCAGGTCAACACGGCCATTTTGGATATTGAGCAGTTCGTGTACCATAGCCTGGTACGTCCATTGTGAAAGGAGTGGAGTCACGGGATCGTTGCGACGGTCGAGAATGAGAAGGAGAGGAGGGACTTGTGTGAGACGGAAATCAAAGAGGTTGGATTCTGAGTGAATGTGATGCTACCCAAAATGTCAGCTGTAGGGCAATCCACACAAGGCAAAAGATAGTACATGAACTTCATTCGCAAGCTTCTTTGCCATCCCACTCATTTTCTCATACCGGATGATAGGTTTTTTCTTTAGGCTGAGCAGCACCGAGACGAGACCTTGAGCTGAGCGTTCAAGGGCGTGACTGTTCCAAAGGTTTGGTGATGAACCGTACAGTGGTCTGGACGGAGAAGGAATGTGTCCCAATGAAAATAGGGAAGGAAGTAGAGGGGAATAATCCGCAAAGTATTCCTAGTAAACAACCGTGAGTGCAAGAAAGAGATGAACCCAGCCCGGGCAACATACCTGGACTTCACGTACAACCTCATACTCGTCTCCCTCCGCCAGACGCTCGATCATCCTTTTCGACAAGATATTACTAAAGTCTGTGAAATAAAATACATATGTTAGGAACGAAACGGTGGAAAGGGAGGAAATTACGCACTGACATAAATAGTATTCACCGTACTTTGGCTCCTTCAACTCCACTTGCAAACTATCCAAGCTCTCGTTGCTCGGCTGAAGAAAACAAACACATTTCATATGCGACATGCGTTCTCTCTTTCGGTTATCTATCCTGTCGGTCAGATAGACTTGTTGCGCGAGGAGAGTGGATTGCGTTGAAGACAGAGATACGATGGGTGTCTGGACACGGATCAGTTTACAGCTGAGGAATTACAGGAAAAAACATACCGTATGATTATCGAGAAGTAGTACTTTCATGGCATTTGGTTCGGAGATGATTTTAGAAATGTACGTTTCAATGGCTTTGACCACGTCCATCGTGATGGTTGAGACTAACTTGCACAGCTTAGGCGCGGCTATTTCCGACTACAGCCCTCCTTATTTCTCTTCCATGAATCACTGAGTATTAAATGCGGATATCTTGTACTGGCCCTCTTCATACTTCAAATAATCTTGAGTCTCCTCAGCCTCGTAAATCCAGAGGTCTTGAGCCACTCGGTGACAACACCTTATTCACGACCATCTGGGCAGTCAGTACCCTTGTCATTCTTGTACCTCGCGGAAAGGTAATGAATCGGTTCCTTCATTTTGAAGTTAAGCCACCGAAGATAGGGATGCTCTTGCTGATTTCCCCATGCTTTGTACTTAATCACAACCACCAAATGAAAACCCTAAAGTTGCACAATTACACTTGCCTACTTTTATCTTTCATGATACCAATGTGCTCTTCCCACCGAGTCTCAATTGCTCCATATGCTGCTGCCAATTTCCGCGAGGGAATGAAGGCTCGTCAAGTGGTACTCATCGAGGGTTATTCGGTTCTCACGTCGAGTCGCTGTGATTTCTGTTCGATCCATATCCATCCCGTCAGCGCCTCCTCTCTGATTACCAGCTCGCATTTACGTTGACGGAACAATTAAGAACGTCTGCGCCCGCCGTTTCATCTTGAAGGGTTAACTTGGATCAACCGTGTGAAAAGAGAGCTTGAGTGAGCGCGGACAAATCCATGACTTTTTTTCCTGGGTAAAGGTATTCCATGAAACAAAGCCTCTCCCTCTTCTGCGTTTGTATATTTCTGAGGCCTCCAAATGAGATGTGAGCCTGTCTTTTTGTTGACTAGAGCACACGAGAATTTTATTTTCGTGCCGAATCGAGTGAAGGAGTTCCCCTCCCCCCCTCCGATGACCTGTTCTCACAAACTCAGCTGCTCCCTCAGTTAGGATTTGATCATCTCCATCTAACTAGCTTCTTGCAGGGGAGAAGCGGGAATCCGGACCTAATCGGTTGAATAGGATTCAATGCAGTTACCCAACCGGGACGCTCTCTTGTGTACCGGAACACAAACTATGAGGGGAATTAACGATCGAAATACCTTAATCCTAAACCTTGGCGGTACCAAATTCTAAGTATATGAGCTCGGGTTCCGCGGGATCGTTCGTCCAAAACGATCCTGACTTGCCACATTACTTGAGATCACCAAAGTGAGAAAGATCATCAACTCTCTGCGAGGAGAGAACAAAGGGATGTAACTAAACCTTATAATATTGATTGGCGATAGGTTAGAAGCCGACTCTATGTCGAAATACCATCCTCCCAGCTGGGGCAATGATCCGCTTTCCTATCAAGGAAATTGATACGGCCTGATACGTTCTTGCCCCAAGGTAACTACTGCGACGGAACTTGACATGCTCCGTGACACAGGGTTGTCAATCTTGTAGGTCCCTGAGTACGTGGAGGTGGTTGAGACACTGACAGACTAAGTAATACCGATCAATGGTTGTTAGATTTACATACAGGTGGTTCTCATCCTCTAGATTTCTCAAAATGTTTAACCGTCTGTTGACAGTGGGAAAAAAGGTATAAAAGGAATATGTTTGGGAGATTTCATTCCGTTGGAACAGGACCCTGAACGGAAGTTAAAAAGTAAAAGAGGAGATTTGAAATGAGGAAGATGGTCAAGTGATAGCTTTCAACGGACCGAACGGACAAAGGTCCTAGTTGAGAAGTGATAGTTAGATCCTCGAGAATGAAGTACTGGATGGAGACTGAATGTTATGGGAGGCTAAAATGAGGTCAACATGTGAAAATACATATGTACGAGTGCAGAGGCTTTGAATGGACAGATCCGTAGTGAACACATGGAATAACATACTCCTGCGCGTCCGGTCACATGAATTTCAATGTGCTGCTCATGCCCACATCCGGAGCTGCGCTAACATGTTAAGCATTCCACCAAAATGCTGTTCAGTTCATGTACGTCTGTTCGAACAGTGCGCGATTTCCCAGATTGAGAGACAGCGTGAAATGACCGCGCTCTTCACCCTCATATCAAGTTGCGGTGGTAAGTTTGTTTGATATCCTGAAAGGAACAAGGTGAAAGAGATAACCACTGTTACACCTGGCATCTGGGTCAAGAAGCTGTATTATTAGTCTCATCTTTGCCTGGAGAGGGTGCAAGCAGCGGCACTGGCTCCGTATCGCATGACAGGTAAGGTGGAGGAATTGTCCCATAAGTTGGAGCGGGTATACTGCCGTGGTTAAGGACATCAGCCAATCCTCGTTCGGTTCGCTCTGACGGCGCAGACAGCTGTTCTGAGGCCGGACGTTTTTTTCTCATACGGTCGGGGGAATCCGAAAGGGTACTCGATGGACGGGAGACGATGATAGATACAGATTGAGCAGACAGCCCGGGAAAACAAGAAGAACCACGCTCAATAGAGTTAGGCTGAGTTTTTAGGTAACCGGACGGTTACGTGGAAAGATTGGGCAACGGGAGGAACGAGCGGTTGTCCATAAGAGTACTGATACGTCCATGATTGGCGAGCATAAATCCATTTGGAGGTGGAATGTGTTTTTGTAAACTGACGCTGAACAACCACAGTACTGCAAGCGCCAGGCCGACCACGAAAACCAAACCAAGCATAACCGTGCGGTTTTTGGGAATAGCTCGTCTATTGGCCGCTGGCAGCCCATATCCCTCATCGATTCCAAGAGCATGAGCTGTTCAATGAGGCTTCGTTTGCCCCATTTGAGCTAGCTTCAAACTCCGCCGACCTTCGAAATCCACCAGCCGACAGTGAGACAGCGGAGAGGGGTCGAAAAATGAAGGCGTAGCTTGAAAATCCCAGGCTAAAGGCTCGGCAGAACGGAGGACCGTGTCCAGTGCAGTGGAAGTGAAGCAGAGACAGTCCCCTTGGTCAGCAGTTTGATGTTGTCCAAGAACAGCGATCTGCAAAGAAGTGATCAAACGTACTTTTCGCTATTTCCCGAAGAGTCGATACATCTCGAACACTTTACAGCGAAATGGCACGTGTAGAAGGAACTCTGATGCTGTTAGGCGTTCCCAGATGCCCCCAAAAGAGACGCAAGCTGGTCCATACTTCCATGTTGCTTTTCTCCCCTTCACCTCGCGCACGATGAACCTCCCTCCCATTAGGACTGCTTCTCCTATGACCTTCGAACGCCAGTATAGCCCAGATATCGTCCACAGTTTGTCGCCCGGTTCAGTCGGGATTCAGCGCCGCCAGTCGTATCAACGAGGGCACTCCAAACCGAGGTGGGGCAAATACTCTGATCGTCACGTTCGCCATCGTTGACCACCATTTTATAGCCCCGAAAATTCACCTAATCTCGGGTATGCCGTGTTGTCATGGTCCTGTGCGAGGTTGGCTGAGCCGTCGTCAGTAGTCCAAAAGGCCCAAGTCTCCGACCTTTCCTGCGACCAACTTTCGACTGGCGCACGTGAGTGATCATTAATTCACAAGAAAAATTTGCCACTAACACTGTTAATTTCGAATAGAGATAACGAATTAGTACCATCATACGGCAATGTACCAACCCATAGAACAACGACAGGTAAACATAGAGATTCGCGCATGTCCCACCTATTAGACTGATAAGTTCATTCCAGCATCGTCTAACTTGGGAGGTCAGCAGACATCGTATCCTTCTTCTGTAGGATCGCATGCCCCGTCGCAACGTCCGCGTCCGCAGGACGATAATCCTGATATGCGTCAGCCGGCTTTACTTGCGGAGGCTACGTGCTTCAGCCCCTCCGGGCCTTCATTTTCATATCCAGTTATTCCCTCCGAACATTCTTACGCCCCTCGGTCTGAATGGAGTGGTCCTCCATGCGAACCTACCTTGCCGAATGCGAATCCCAGTCCAGACAATGTCAGCTTCAACCTCTCTCATAACCGTGTACGAGAACGATCCCGGAATAATACAGAGGATGAACGTTATCTTCTTCTCTCCCATGATCATTGGGTAGCCAATATTCGACCGGACAAGGTGTGGTGCAGAGGATGCGAGGGTGATATCGAGCTTGACGATCGCGAGCACCAACGATACTACACTTCTGGATTTACTAGTAAGCTCCTTAATCGACATAGCACATTTTCCGTGAACTTTAACTCTATAACAGAGCATAGGAAAACTTGCGCCGGACGAATTCTGAAGATCGAGGTTCTGTGTGATGTACGTTTAAACACGACCACCGAGGCGGCCAAACTCGGGGCCCCTCCTCTGCCGGTTCAGCGACTGACATTTTTGTTCCTCAGAAACTCCGCCGAATGGACGGTTTTCCTTATTCTTACACGTCTCCCGAGATTGAAGACCAATATTGGAAGGATGAATGGTCCAGCTATATGAAAGACCTTCACCTCCATGCCCGTGATACGACACCGTACCGGAGAGAACCCTTCTGGCTGAAGATCAATCGAGAAGCTGCCATGTTGACTGTACCCAGTCTTGAGAAGCGCAATGTCCGAGTCTTCTACGACGATGTGGGTCAACACGCTTCTTCCTCATGTATGTTCTATCTTGACTAAGAAGTCTTTTAGCGTGTCTATGTTAAAGGCAGTTACACTCGCGGATGGGTTCCAACTGTGGACAAAGTTCTATCAACTCGATAACTCCGCTACAGTCTTTCTTTTTCTTTCTCTCTATATTTGGGCTTCATTTTTTGTATTGAATCCAGAATCTCACGCTTTCGGTTGTGTTGTATATTTCTGGCATCGCATCCCCATTTGTACAGTAATCATGCAGACCACTTACACATTATATACTTTGACGAATGCGCCATGGTCTTTTACCTTACCTCAGGCACTGCAAGAGATACATTTTGAACCATAGATCACCACGTTTTCATTCCACTTGTCCAATGTCTGTGGGTTGGTACAAGATTATGCGGACAAAGATAAGTCGTCCACACTCTCGACAGTGATAGTTGGTGGGACCATATTGTCAATAAGAAAGACACCGTCTAAAGAAAGAATTAATACTTTGGCCCTCGAAAAAAAAGAATGCGACAAACTCGGCATGTCATTCTCATCCGCTCTCCAAACAGCTTCATCCATGTCTTTGGCTACGCCTGTCAACACATGGCGTTCAACCAATCTATATGCAGAGCCATTCAATACGCAACCATACACTGACCAACATGAGGTCAATGATCTTTTTTCAATTCATACCTCTTTTTTGCTGTGTTGATATCTACTTTCAGATACACCCTTTCATCTACAAGTTCTGCAGCTGCTTTCCAAGGGTCGATCGATAACAGTGCATACAGTCCTTCAATGACCACGATTCTATGCTGAGGTCTGATCTCTATTGCGTCATAGACTGGGTCCTTGAAGGCATGATCGAAGGAAGGAGCTGTCACCAAAACCTTGTCTGCTTCCTTCAATGCCTTGACGAACGCCACATAACCTAGTACAACGGTTATTTGTGGATAAAAAAAAAAAGAACATGACGGTTTCAAGGCACCAGAGAGAACTGACCTTCTCCGTCAAATGTCCAATGAGCACCACGTTTGTCCTTGGCAAGTTGAGGGTCTGGCATAGCGGCTAACTGCTCTCGTGTCAGATGCCAACCATCCAGGCCAACAAGAATCGCGGGCAGGTTCGAAGGCTGAGGAGAATCTGTATTTAGATTTTGAACAAGGATTTGAGCGAATGTTGATTTTCCAGATGCAGGGATGCCTGCAATCCCTACCAAGAAGCGGTGTCCTGGGAGGAGCGCGGAGGTTTTGGTGAGGATTTCAGCGGCGAGAGACTTTGCAATGGCATCCATTTATCAAAGATGAAGTTAGGAAATGATATTTGCGAGGAGATGAATGAAGATGCGCCAAGGATGTCCTGATATAGCTTTCCTCGTGGTCGTGGTTAGAAGCAAGTGTGATGAATAGTGACTTGATTTGGGTTGCGATTGATGATCGGGGATAGGGAATGACCATTGTGGACAATGAATACGATAAAGAAACGAGAATGTAAGGTGCTCCAAGTGAGTCGATTCAATGATGAAATGGGCCGCCTTACGCAATAATTGAACCCCTGCAGCTTCAGTTGAAACGCGAATACGCATCACCTGCTGAAAGAGTCTTGGGATCAAAGATGTTGTGGACAATCAAATCATCCCGGTGAGGGCGTAATGAGAGCTTTACATCTTCTTAGCAGCAGTGCACTTCACCTGTACGGGTGAAAGATATGCAATGTGAGAAGTTGGGACAAACGTCAAGATGACTAACGTCGACAGATGTACCAGAAGGCTGATTGACCCTGCAAAAGAAGAGTACTGTTTTATGTGAAGCTTATCATTATGGATACAACGAGAGCCAGATGAGAAAACGGCGAGGTTATTTCTGCGTCGTGTGATGCGGCAGCGCGAGGGTGTTTCTTAATCATTCCGGAGATCCATGAAAAATGCCTCTGGAGCCGTTATATTCAAGGTAAGAGACCAACTTTAAGTCGTAACGTTTGATAACAGGTAGCATGGTGGTAAGGCACAATTGACGGGTCCTCCCTGCCTCAGAACGTGTTGTTGTATGGCTATTTCCCGGAACACATATTCTCATGTCGCCTGCATTTTATCTGATTCACTTGGAAATGAAGCGTTCTCGACAGGCTTGTTAATAGTAAGGTTTCCCGAAGTTCACCCGTTTCCTTGGTGCCTTTCCACCAGGCAAACCCTGGTCCATTGATCTTGGAATACTCTTCTAAATCATGATGATTCTCACAGCTTCTAACTAAATTTAAAGTCCGAGGCTCGACCAAAGGATCGTTAATCCCATATATGTGCATTTTGGGAGGTATTTTGTGAGCAGGAAGCACACAAAGGTCCAAAGATTGAACCCTGAGACCTTGGAAATAATTCTATCGTAAAAGAAGCAGGTAGACAGGAACCTTCTTTATTCCCATTGTTAACTAAGCCCGAGCCATCTTTCCGAGAATTACACTATACCCTTAAGTTTAGGCTGTTTCCTCACCACGACGAAGGAAGCATACAAAAATTTTGAAAGGCCATGATCCACATCGCACATTCCAACTGCTCACTGGGAATGTGAGTTCTTTGCCCGCCGCGGAGTACGAAGATCGGTTATGGTTTGTACCTGATGAAGAAGATGAAGCAGCATCATGGAATTGGCGGCACACCTCATCACACCTTCACAATAGCGGGTATTTGGAGACGAAAAAAATATGTAGCATGAAGCGCCCCCTGATTATCCCGAGCTCTGTCCTGGAGATCCAGATGGCTGTTACAGAAACTCTCTTCCAGTCCAATGAATCAAGAGGTCTTCGGTCTACGTTACTTCATTGTGTGAATACATTATGCTGTATATCCAATAATGACACGACGCCCTGTGCATAGAGGATTGAAAGATAGCTATCCTCGAAAGTGGCCCGCTCATTGTGTAGAAATTTGATTCAAAGACGTCCAGTCTTGTGGGAAGTGGAGATCAGAGCAGCAGCAATGCTTGATATTTATGGGTAGCGATCGCTTCTCTACCACTTTCCCCGGAGGCAACTCAAAGCATGTCAACGAAGGAAGCCATTGGTAGGTAGTGCTGCCTGGCGAGCAGCTGCGCCAATCTAAATAAAAGCTTTACAAAAAACCTTGATACGTGTAGAAATGAATGAAAGTCTTCACTCACCAATCCAGTGGAGGACAAGACAAGGGAAATGACCACTGTTTCCTCCAACAAGGACCACAACAAAGGAGTGAATCTGTCGTGAAAAGATAACGACTTGTAGTAACTGGCTTGTTAGTAAAATGCGCTTTCACAGAAATTGAGCTGACGACTAAGTGAGGGTACGAAAATGGCTCAGTGGCGGCAAAGCCGAATTCAATTGACGAATGTAAAAGCTGATGACATGAAATTGCCCGGTGGGCTGTCTAACGTTAAAAGCTTACACTCAAATTCTCCAAAAAGCCTACGTCGAGTCACAGTGGGGTATCCTACGTCATAAACGGGAAAATATTCCATTATGAGGGTACTTGAGCCGATGCCAGGTTGCTAAAGCACTTGCTGTATTCCGCCATGTCAACCAAGCCGCCCAGCGCCGCCGCCACTTCCAGCCGCACTGACAATATTGATGCGGACCCCGAGTTCGCCTTGCTTGAAAGAGACCACGACGACGATGAACCGCTTCCAGTTTACGACGCTATCAATGCCCCAATGATCTCTCGGGATGTGTACAAGGATGAGAAGTTCCGTTCGGAAGCTGAGCAGAAGCAATATAGCGTCTTTGGGAAGCTTTATGCTTCAGTGTATGTTCTCCCTTTCAGCATTTTTTGAAGCAAGACGTTGACAGAAATTTCATAGGAACAAAGGTAATATTGAGAAGCCAGATGATGCGAGACTATATCTTAACTCTGTAAGTTACGTACACTTGACACACAAAGCAGACGAACATCTATTTGTAGAATTCACCCTTCTCCGCCTTTGTCTGTGGTATTCAAGGTGATTTCCTTTCAATTTCTACGTTTATTCCAAGGAAGGCACATTTCTTTCCCAGGAGCGGGAAAATCTCATACCGTTTCCGTCATGCTTGAAGGCATGTTCATCCCAGACGTGCCAGAGATCGGCTGCCTGAAGCAACCACTGGCTGGCCTCGTCTTTTACTACGGCGAAGGAGGCGAATCTGCTCGACCCTGTGAGGCAGCATTTCTGTCCAAACCTTCAAACTTCCGCCCCGGTATTCATACTCCTCGAAGCGTTGTGTTTGTGTCCCCAGCAGCATTGGCATCCATGAAGAAGGTCTATTCCTCGCTCGGATCTGCGGTTACTGTAAAAGCCCTCAAATTTAGTGAAGATGAGATGGATGCCCAGTCATTTCGTACTTTAATGGCTATTGGAAATGCGCTTGGGAGTATTCCACTCTACATGCAGATCGTTTTAGTACGTCTCCTTTCATTTCATGATTCTTTTTCGCCATCGTCGACACAGTCTTTAGAATATCCTTCGTGAATTAGGAGACTCGTTTACTTATCGCAAGTTTCGCACCAAGCTCAAGGAATATGAGAAAGACTTCTCAGACCAACAAATGGGCCCGCTAAAGCAGCGCCTTGCTCTTCTCGAGTCTTTCATTACACCGGACAAACAACCAGATCGTTTCCACAAGGGCCAGTTGACTATCGTTGATCTATCGGATCCCTTTATTGACCCAAATCTCGCTGCCTCGCTCTTCGAGATAGTAGTTCGGTTATTCATTCGCAAGGATTTGGATACCGGAAAGGTTCTGTTGGTCGATGAGGCTCATAAAGTGATTTGTTTCGCAGCAGCTACCTCTGTCACGTTCTCATTCTCTTGATAGTATCTCAGCTCCACCATTCACGACACTGGCTTGACTCGTGCGCTTCTTCGGCTTATTCGAGAGCAACGCCATCTCGGTCTGAGAGTTATTATTTCTACTCAAGGTTGGGAGCCGCACCCCTCTTTTATTTATGTCTTGCTTATCTTTTTTTCTTTCTTTCTTTGCCAAGAACCAACTATAGTTCCTCCAGTCTTGATAGACCTATGCTCGATTGCTATTCTCCACCGCTTCAGTGCGTTGAGCTGGTGGACTCATATCGCTGCTCATCTTTCCGCCGACTTTTCCGATAGCGACGCCTTTGATAAGATCGTCAAGTTGAAGGTTTGTCATGAATCTCAAGTATGTTGACCGCCCTCATGATGATCATTAGAATGGTGAATCTATCTTGCTTGCACCTACTGGTGTTGGCTTTTATCCTCATGAGGAACAATGGACTCAGGAGGTAGCACAGTTTGGACGTCGGTATCTCTTAGTGAAAACCAGGCAAAGGATAACGGAGGATGGAGGTACTTCACTATTGGTGCTTTAAAACTAGGATGTTTGAGTCTTTTTGTACCTTTAGTGTACAGTTAAAATCAATGTATTTGTATCTCAAGGAAAATTAAGATGAATTAGCCCAGCCCCAGATGGCGCTTAATTCTCGAACTTGCCTCAAACTCTCATGCGTTCTCACGAATATCTTCCACTGGATGTGTATTCTCAAATTTTTGCCTTACTTCCTCGATTGGAACTCCAGAAATTCCAGTTCATGAATAGTGCTTTCCATCAACTCGTAGCGGAATTCCTCGCCAAACACGTTGTTCTTAGTTCGAAGAATTGGCTCAAATTGTGCACCTTCCTGGTCGAAGGAAAAGGTGTCCATTTTTTGAAACGAATCAAACAGCTTACCGTCCTCTTGGAGGACATGCCTATTGCTCTGCCCCAATCAGAGGACGCCGCTGATGTGCATCGGCTCTTCGAATTCATCCAGCTGGTCGGTCCTCAGCTCATCTCTCTCACTCTCAACGGTCAACGTGAAAATAGTGATACCTCCCTGACTTGGGGCGGAATTCATGAGAAATTCCGTGAGAGCCTGATTCTCTATGCTCTACCATTCATAGGTTCCTTGGAATTTCCTGAGCTTACATCCCTGCCACTACCCCAAATTCTCAGTTATTGCCCCAATCTTCGCAATATTCACATGAGCGCAAATGACGACGTCATCGCTAGCAATGTGGCAGAGGAAAGCGGAGCTTTTGTCAATATTCCAGCAGTGAAGTCAATGTCGTTTGGGGTCTTTGCGGACCTCGACTTTGATTCTTCCATGACTCTATTCCAGTTCCTCCAGGATGCTAGCTCACCCCCGACCTCTCTCCACTTTGAAGCATATACTGGCGAGAATGATTTTCCCCTTGAACTTTCATTCTTGGACCCTTTCGATAACCTTAAGAAGAATCTTCTTTCTTTATCGTTTGGTGCTCATTTATTTGATACCGCAAGTATGTGCTCTTCTGCTAGCCTCTTTCAAGATATTCTCACAACATTGAATTAGCATTACAATCCGACCGGAGCACACGCCTTCCTCTAGAAACCTTCCCCAGCCTTCGAACTCTGGAGTTCTCCGTGTCGACCATAATACCATCGAGAGAATGGCTACCCTGGACGACTTGGCTGGCTGCCCACTTCAGGACTATTCCGCCCTCGCTTGAAACTCTGCGCTTCACGGACATACCTCTGACCGAAGACTTTATCGACCATCTTTCAGACTTCGATAATATTGCAACAGCTTCAAACATAAAAATCAAATTTGCATTTGATGGTGACTCTTATCGCGCGCATGAGATCTTCCAAGTAGCGGTCAGGTCTCTTCGTTTGGCTCTGCCATTGTGGAACGCTACAGGCAAGTTGAGTTTTTGGCTTAGTTGTGAGTGTGCGTAGTGGAGAGTCGTTCATATTACATACGAGGTTAGTTTATGCATAAACGGAACCGCTTAGTATAACAGCAACGCCGCTCTCTTTGTTCTTCTTTCGTTCCACGCTTGTAATACGCGATCAAAGCGCTAGCAAATATATTGGTTAATCGTTGCGACGGTTTGAGCGTCTCTAGATTCCAAGATCCCTGCTTACCTTCTCTGTTCTCCAAAGGACTGATGTACCGTTGGTCGCGAAACCTCGTTCAAACCTTACATGAAATTAAAAGTAAATATATATATATGACGGTCTAGTATGATACCTCAAGCGTGCTGTTATCCATAGTGTTGCACCACTACTACAGCTCAGAGTGAACGCAACTCAACCTCAAGCCTACATGCTTTCTTCGGGTCAGCACTTGCCGTTTTAAGCGTTTCATAGTTCTGGACGCCGAAGATCCGGGCAAGGTCCTCCTCGTACCTAGTAACCCAGGCATGAGGAGGCAGACCACGAGATGTTCGGTGGACACGGTCCTGGAAGCACTCCTCGTTCACTACTGTCACGACGCCGGGTAGGAGACATTGGAGTAAATGGAGTAAATCGTTTATGGGCGGGCAGATTTTTCGCACGCTCTGGAAAATGTTTGAATGGAAAACCATTTCCCATTGGATGCGTCGATCGAGAGAGAAGAAGGATGTGGCATTATATGGAAGAGAGAGACGGAGTCCTGGTCCTTGCCTAACCTTCTTTTCAATGGAAAAGAGCATTCGAGGGTCATCAAAACTGGCCTCCTTCCACTCATACTGCCGCATGAGGATTTCTTTAAAACTGCTCAGCCATCGGTGGGCACGTGTATAATTGGCATTAAGCCTGTCTGCGCTCGACATGTCAAGTTCCGTACGTTTTGACCACTCATGCATGTTAACGACATCGTTGGAGAAAATAATCTCGGCACATTCAAATGTCGAATCTATACGAAAAGGTAGATTAGATCTCAAGACGATCACATCATTTGCGGAAACCACACCAGAGGATGGCGGATCAGTACTTGCTCTAGAAATTGAGCCTTCGTGGTCCCAATCTTCTGCGTGGATAAAGCGGTTATCTGGATGTACAGGACTTTGGTATTTCAGATGACTCAAAACGGCATCGATATTTGGGCGATCCAGTGGAGCTTCTTGCCAACACATCTCAATAAGACTCCACAACCAGTCAGGAATTTGATCTCGAGATGGTCTAGGCGGCCGTCGTCCTTGTGTTACAACGAGGCATACCATATAGTCAATCGACTGGTTGGAAAATGGTGCCTCATTTGTACAAATCTGGTTGCAAGACTTAGCTGATATAAGTAAGAAACTGGATCGATAGGACTTACTTCCAATCCCGTACATCCGAATGCGTAAATATCACGTTTACGACGATCCGGGTCGGGTAAAGAAAACTGGGTATCTAGAAGTTCTGGGGCCATCCACCGAACGGCACCACCCCGAGCTGTGCTTGACGTGGTAACTGATTGGCCGTTCTCCGCAATGAGAGAGAGCCCCAAGTCCCCAAGACAACATTCTAAGTTATCCTTTACGAGGATGTTAGCCTAAAATGATATGAATTAATGTATTCGAAAGCTTTAGGCCACATACTCCACGAATATCCCCATGGATGATGGGAGGGTTGTACTCATGGAGATAGCTGATACCTTCCGCGACATCAATGAGCTAAGGTGAGTTAGCAGTACCCCACATGATTTCAAGGTTAGGCCTACGACTTGTACCCTATCAAAGTGAGGATTATGTTCCAAAAAGTCGCGAATGTTTCCGTTTAGCATCAGCGGAGAGATGAGAGAATAGCTAGGAGCAAATATCTCTTCATTGAATCCAAGGAATGGAAGGATGTTGGGATGCTGGAGCTGCCGCCAAAGAAGGGTCTCACGGTTGAAATTCTGTTGAGCCATCAGCCTCGGAAGTCCAACGGAAAATAAATCAACTTACCTTGACGACCTTCCTTCTGTGACTTCCTGTCATGAAAAACCTGAATACTTTTACGCACACTGCACTACCTCCTACGAATCCGCGGTATACATCCTATAGGCAGTTCATATTACCAAGATGCTAGGAGGACAAGTAGAGACTAACAGAATATCCTCCCCCTCCAAACGGCTGAGGCTCAACCTCAATGTCTGGAATTCGCAGAGAAGGTGGAACGGATTGGTGCATCTTTCCCAGTTTCCGAAGGATGCTAAAACACCGGCTCCTATCTCGTTGACTTGGTAGCCAGTCTATGCCCTTAAAAAGAAAGTAGGTTAGCGGAATGGCACCAATAACACCAAAACACACCCATTGAAATACGTCCATAGCGCACAGCCCTAAAGCCGAATTGTTGCTCCCCAACACATCTAAAATATCCTGCGCTGGCATCACACTTAAAAGTCCTTCTATGCCTTGCCGAAGAGGATGAAGAAGTATAGGCGTTGGTATAGACGATTGAATAAGCCACAAACATTGTCTACTTGGGGTTACAACTGCGATAGCTTGAGACGATTCCACCTGGCTCGTCTTCACGCTGGAGGTGAATACCCCAAGCCCAAGAGGGAGGGCAGCCTGCAGATATCGTACGAATTCGTGATCCGCATAATTCTCTAAAACAAGTCTGCCGAGGAAGTCGTCCATTCGGTGATCATGGTGAGAATTTTTGATTTGAATACGAGCCTTGAGATAATCCATCACAGGGCAAAGGGCAGCCAGCGTTGTCTCGGAAAGGTCTCTCTCCTGCACCCATTGCTCGAGCAATGTAGTGCTAGCAGAATTTCTTCGCATATTATGCTGATCTCGAAGAGAAGTATGTGCACCTGAGATGGTGGATGCCATAGTTGAAGACTTTGTGAAGAAAGTTTGAGGTCAAGGGTAAAAACACCAAATGCTGTCGCGATACCTTCAAGTTTTGTAAAAAAAAAACGTTCAGGGGCTCTGCAATTCCATTTTGCAATTCATTTAACTTTGAACATCTTCTTCACAGGATGAGGGTTTCTTCCGCCAATCCGTCACCGCCTCGACCTCGCCACCATATATTCTCACACAGTTCCCCTGTGCTGACCTAGTGGAATCATGTACCTTGACATCTACCTCCTGACTTTCATACAGCTGCACTTCAAATAAAATTTTCAAGTTCAAGGTCTATTCAGGACTTCATGATATGGTCCCTTCATACTAATCATTACAACGTTGAACCTATCTCACTTGCACCTACTGACTTTGTGTTTTTATGCTCCCAAGGAACAATGGTCCAAGGTTGCTGCGCATCTTGAAAGTCGGAAGCTCTTAGGGAAGTCCAATCTGAGAGCAACATGGGAAAGAGGTTATGAAATTCTAGTACTAAATCACAAAGCTGTATGAAATATACTTGTGTTTTTTTACATATGATTACTTAGTAGTTTAAATCACAAAAAGACATTCGACCACTATGAGTTTACTCCTATACAGGGAATCGAACCCTGGGCTACCGCGTGAAAGGCGGTAATGTTAGCCACTACACCATATAGGATTATAATCCAAACCATTTTTATGCGTCACAATCCGTTGTAGAGCAAAGAGGCAACAAAAACCGAATTCATCACGGATTCATTCATCCTTCGAGCCGAACGAGCGTTGAGATCATGTCTGTGCACGAAGAAAGCATTCCTGACTCGCTGATAAGCGAGATGGCAGTACAAGCAGAGTGACTCTAGGAAAAGGAATGTATTACAAGGGTACAAAAAACAGTTCACAAGAAATAGGGAAGGGAGTCCATTAATAAAAAACAGAAAGGGGCAGGGGTATCAGAGAAAGCGCTAGTCCGATTGATATAGAATAGGTAAAGTGGAAAGTTATGCTTGATCTGCCAGGTCAATACAAAGTCCACAGCCAATACACTCGAGGCATGCTACAATGAAGAGAATCAATTAGCAAGGAGAAAGACGCTAAGGGTGGAATGAAGAACATACCAAGACCACCACAGCAAGCACATAAATAGCAGGGGCAACATAATGGGTTCTGGAATGCACCCTTGCAGCACCAAGCAGATAGACATATTCCGAGAAGAATGACAAGCACGATGCCCACTACCAAAACAATGATGTAGTCTGGATGGCTATTTAGCAGAATGAAAACCTATTTTAAGGGGGGAACGTACACTTCTTGTCAATGAAAACGTTGCCATTATTATCGTCCTCTGCGTGCGATGCCCGTTTCGTCAACATCGAAGTGACTCCATCAAATCCCATGGCCTCGGCGAGAACGGAGGACAGAATCAGGACGACGATGAGAGAGATAGTCGAGAGCACCAGCGGCAAGACAAAACGGCGCCAGTTGGGTACATGAGGGGAATGATGCTGGTGCATACATTCTTGTGGATGTTCTTGTTGTAGATTTGAATACGAGTGCAGAGAAGCCTTCTCCGAGTCCATAGAAGGATGCGTTACTGGCTGTTGAACTTGAATCGTGGCGGGCATGATGTTCGTCGTTGGTCGTAAAAATGGGAGTATGGAAAGAACCAAATCCGTCTTCTCGCGATGTCTTTTTATATGAAGCGAAATAAAAACCCGATGACGTCGAGACAATGGTTACTTGCTGCGCGGAACCAAACTGGGATGTCTTGCTCTTGCATAGCGGCGGGTAAACGTTGAGGAGGACATTCATGGCACTGCCTTGTTCGATGTCTCGCGCCCGTTGATTCGCAGGGCTAGAAGCATGAAGGAACGGTCTGTTGAATCCATGAATGCCCAGAAGCGTGTGGCCAAGAAGTCTGCATGTCGATGACGACAGTCGAGAACGAGGAGCAACTGCACCCGAGGATGCTTCCACCTTGACCTGCTGCACCCACTTCCTCCTGTAGTTTCCTTCGTTAAATCGACACTCTGGGCTGCCGATTGTTTCATTTCGTCCTATATTCGTTCTTAATTTGAATTCTACCGTCATCTGTTTCTCAAAACTTGTCGAATTCTCAGCACTGAGGCAGTGCTCGCATCTTTTGGAGCCCATGTTGGACCTTCCCAAAGACTTGGGAGATGCTGTAAAACGGTGTCAAATACAGCTTAAATACTTACCACCATGTTCTCTCGAGTCAAAGCCAACATAAAGTCTTCCATTGGTTCTCGTTCCTCCAACAAAGTCAACTTCTTCAATAAATTGTATGTATCCTCCATTCCTCAATCCCGTTGGTCTTTACTGAGCACCTTTCCAAGACCTGGAAAAGTGACATCCAAAATACTTGCTCTGCTATCTCCTCATTCTCTCGTTCTCCTCCTTCGAGTATCTCACAAGGCAAACTCAGTTGTCTCTGCTTACCTTGGAGAAACTTACACCCTACCCCGCGTTCTTCTTCCATTCTTCCATTCCCTCGAAGCGGTTAACGAATTCCAAGCCATCCAGTTTGACACAAATTGTGTCATAACCGGTTCTGTTGCTCTGCAATTCTTTGAAGGAGCTACCTCAACAGCTGAACCATTGCATATTGTGGTTCAAAGGACGCCCGCGCCTGGTGGCGGCGTACCAATTGCAGATTTCTTATTGAATAGATGTATATATGCTTACCAGGGAAGCAGTGGAAACTTTGGCGAAGACTACGAATACTCGGAATCAGAGGACCGCGACTTCGTTTTCACTACGTCAGCGGAGACGAGCAAACGAAAGGTGATTATGACTGTCACAAACGGTCCAGTTATGTCCGTTGTCCTACGCCAACATTCCAGTAAGCTCCCACTTTGTAACTCTTATTCGTACCAAATTTTTTTTTTTCACAGCATACTTGATGAATATCATCACACGGTTCACGGCAGTTTCTCTATTCCCCTACGAAACACTCGAGCTCAAAGAAACAATGGCAACTACTACCTCAACCGTAGCGCTTCGATCCCTCGATAAGACCCAAGGATACAAAACACTAGCTAACATCCGCGACTCGCGCCCCTCCGCCCCTACGCCCAAAACCACACGTTCAGACCTTCTTCCTCGAGCCCGAAGACCAGGGGACGAACGTTCATTCACCATCTCTCTCCTCCCTGCCTCTCAGCGGAAAGGCAAACGAGAACTTTACAACTGCAACTCCTTCCAAACTGAACCTTTCCACCCCACCAAAGGACTGTTGCAGTGGAAAGAAGTTAATGAAGAGAGGTTTCGGTTCAAATATGCTGGAGATCCAGGAAATAAGTTTGGTCTTCAAACTACTATATTTAAAGTGCAGAAGCAATTTGATGACAGAGATGTGGGGAGGGAGCATTTGTAAGTTCTGACTTTCCATTTTTTTATCCTTCTCTCCCAGTAAACTTAGTTTTCCAATAAGGGAACTTGACGAGGTGTTAGCTGCGAAAATGAGCGAAGGGAGACGTGAACCTAGATTCTGGGAGAGTGAGGAAATTTTTCAACGGCTACCTTTCTTTTAGTGACTTATTATGTCTTGCATTATAGACCCTCGAACAATGAGTGTTTTGGCACCCTCAAGTACAACTATTGGAATATTATCAAGTTTTTCCTAGGTTATAGGGACATTAGCCTTCATTACCGGAAACCGGACGATGTACTTAACTTGTTGTGCTCCCTTCTGGGGCTCTTATTTATTAGGTCCAATGTATTTGTCTCTTCAAATTTACGGAGATCCACAGTCTGTGAAATTGAAGAATTGAAACCAAGTCTCTAAAATAATGGGGGGCGCTGATAAAGGTGATAGGAATCAAGAGGCATGCATTTGACAGCAAGCACGCTTTGTTTTTCACCCAATGCTCTCCGCCCAGATAATGTGGAACCGTGCGGCTACTGCGAATGGAGATGCTACCACGAGCCTGTCAGTAGCGACAGCGCTCGTGGAGGTGGTTTGTGGGGCCGCGCAGTCTGCAACCACAGCTTGTCTCTCCCTCCCACGATCTTTTTCCCTCTACCTCCACCTTGCAATGTCCTACAATTTCACTGTTTGTTGCATACTCTGTTTTTTCTCGCCTATATATGCCGAAATCTTTTAGAATGCTGTCAACCTTGCTGAAAAAGCAGTTTATGAGGACTCAAATAGTAACCATGAGGAGGCTTTAAGCCTTTACATTCAATCTTTGGAGCTCTTGTTCTCAGAACTTCAATGTAAGAAGCCCTACGAATGCCAAATAAGCACACCTTCATTGAGTACCTGTAGCACATAACCTGAGCGATGAGTCAAAGTGTCTCATAAGCAACAAGCTGGACCACTGTTTGACTAGAGCTGAAACTCTCAAGGCGCAATTGGCAGGTTCTATGTCGCAGGAATCTCATCCTGAGATAATATACAATCGAGATACCAGGTAGACTATCGTCAACTACGCACTCTTGATCAACGTACTGAGCTTTGGTCAATAGATTACAAGGCGGGCGGAAGGTATCCCCTCCAGGTAGTGAAATACCCCAGATCATAACCGAGGTACCACTTCTGCGATTGGATCATATTGTCGGTCAAGAGGCAGCCAAGGAGAGCCTCAAAGAACTTGTAGTTTTACCTCTCAAATTTCCCCACCTTTTCATTGGCCATCGCAGACGCAACACGCATATTCTCCTCTTCGGTCCTCCAGGTTCTGGAAAGAAATCCCTAGCTAGGGCACTGGCAACAGAAACTCAGAGTACTTTACTCACATTGTCTATGAGCAACCTGAATAGTCCATGGCGAGCCGACGGTGAGCAGTGTGTACAATTATGTCCCTGAGAAAGGACTTCTTTGATAAGCCTATAGGCTGGTGAAAGACTTGTTTACTCGGGCACGTAATGACCTACCCTCAATTATTTTACTCGAGAATATTGAGGGTCTTTGCACCGACGAAGGAGAATCTGAAGCCCCTCGACGTATCAAAACTGAACTTCTCGTTCAAATCGGCTCATTATATCAGGATGAGAAGGGTAGAGCGATTACCGTGGTGGCGTTGACGACGGCTCCATGGAACTTGAAGAATACCGTGATGAAACGATTTGCAAAACGCATTTATATTCCAGGGTCAATACCAAGCGATGATGACGCAAAGTATGAGGAATGGAAGAGCCAATATATTGATTGGTAAAATGTGTTCATTAAAATACGGACAGAAAGCCGACTGAGTGTGATTATGTAACGGGTAGAAAATGGATTCATTTCAGCTGCTAAACCCTTTACTGCCACATCCCACCTTCACCTTCGGGATCGGCACCTAACGTGGGCCACATGATGGCAGCATTCAAATCCTCAACACCGTCATTCTTCGTCCCTACAATGCCTTCAGACTGATAAACGGCTTTCTTGATCCCAAGGGTGACCTTGATGGATGGGAGACCTGGTTCATAATGTGTCAACGGCTCAGCTTTTCTTTCACTTGTAGAGGAAGAAGTCTCTGAACGTTCAATAAGTTTAAGAATGTTTTCAGCCGCAACGATCGTCTGAGAGATATCAGTTGGTCAAATGCCCTGAAACAAAAGCTAGAAAGGTGTCACTTGCCTGATAATGAGCAGTGTGGCCCGCTTGAATAGCACCAAATGCGTCCGCTGCATCCCCTACCACGAATATGTGGTCGTAAAGTCCACGGTTTTCACTATTGACCGAACAAGAGTCGGTAGCTAATGGCACGAAGGCCTCTTCGACATCGTCAGAGAATGGGGCTGGAGGAAGTGTAGTCAACTGCATTGTCCTCTTCACCCGCGCACGACCATTCGAGTTTACCAGGTGGGGATTAATGGATGTGAGTAAAGAAGTGTTGGGCATTTGGCCAGTACAAAGCATCTAGTGATAAGCGATAGCCCGGTAAGAGAGGTCGAGGCTGGGAAGAGTGATAAACGTACCACAAAATCTGTTTCTATCTCCAGTCCCTTTATAGTCTTTACAATACGGCGTCCAATTTTGGATGAGACAGTGGTTAAGTCGATGCGTTGGGAGGGAATGAAAATGATGCCAAGCTCTTCCATAACCTTGATGACTGGGAGAACGACGTTAAGATATCACACAGAAGCATGAATATCTGGTCACAAACTCTCATAGTGAAGAGCCTCATCGAACCGAGGCATCAGCTGTTCTCGTGAATGGACAAGGGTAACATCGATATTGGGATGGACGGTTCGAATATCAGTAGCGAACTCTAATTGGTCAAGGTGAGCGATCCGGACAACAAAATAATGAATAAGAAAAGCCAACTTACGAACACCAAGGGCTCCACCGCCCACAACTAAAACTTTCTGTACGTCTGGTCTATCCAGAATAGCTTGGGTCCCCTTCATCCACTCCATTCCCTCCCTCTTCGATCCGTCATATCCAATTTCAGAGTTCCTTCTAGGTTGCCCACCAGGTAAACAGTCCCAAAGGTTCAGGACACCTGGCATCTTTGCACCAAGCGCGAAAATGCAATAGTCGAAAGCAATCACGCTCGATTCTAGACCCAATCCAGGAAATGAACGGGAGAGTGTAACATGAGTGATCGTCAGATTGGTGACAGTCGCATTCAAGTAACGATGGGTAGGGGATTGGGGAATCTGAAATATGTTGGTTGTTGGGATATCTAGTTACACCCAGGTGTTAGCCACAAAAAAAGATTGAGGAGGGTCTCAACTTACATCCTTTGTGCTCATGTCCCGGAAGCACACTCAAGCGAGGAAAAATATAGACATCTAAGGATACAGATTAAGGGAAATAAAACCCATGATGAGGGGAACGATCTCACGATGCATATGTTCGTTCCGGTCAATGGAAAGAACTCTCCATCCAGGTGGAAGCTTGTGCGCAAGATCTCGTGCCGACTTTATGCCTAATAAATAGAGCGATGTTTGTTGTTCCCTGTAAAAAAGAAGAGAGAGAGGACTCGTACCACCATAAGAAGCTCCAAGTATGACCACCGTTTTCAAAGGTTCGGTCATAACAGGTTCAAGTCTTAGGAGAGATTGTATGAGTCTGAGAAGGAACGAGAAGACACTTTCTCTGAACATTCACAGATGGGGGACGAGGAGGAGAGGAAAGGTGATGTGATTTTTTCATATCAGATTAGACTGTTACCTGATAACCGATAACCGATAACCGGCCGACGTAGGGTCATCTCGATTATCGGTCCATTAGTCCGAACGCAAAAGGTTGCCTTGGTATCGTGATCCGGATCTAACCAGAATGTAAGGCACAGGAACGTGATCGTGGAAGGAAACAAGAACCGAATGCCAAGCACAGCGAAGAGTAACACAAACACACACAACTGTCAGCTAAATATTAAACCCCAGTACAACAGGAGGGTAAGTAAAATGTATAACAGTAGAAAATATGTATAGGGAACAGTGAGGCAAAATCCTTTGCAGTACAAATGTCCGTATTGAATGAACGAAACGGGGGGTATAGTAAACAGGGATTAGATGATATCACTTCTCTCTAAATTATATCTTAAAATGGCTTCATGAGTGGCGAGTAGCAGTACACCAGTTGCTTTGATATCCTGAGGGGGCTATGGGTGAGAAGCAAGTCAAGAATGGGGCTGAGTTAACCCACAATGGCACTACTTTCATAAAACATGAAAGACCTTCTTTTAGGAGATAGCTTTTTCTGTATTCCAGTCAGCCATGGCGGGTGAGATAGGAATCTGAAAAGACATACATGGTAATGCTTAAAGCGTTCACGGAAGTCTAGGTAGGAATGGTTAAAGATATGATTCAATTTGTCTGAGGGAGTCTCCTCACAGTTTGTAATTTCCTCAACAGTGTTCGGGCGATCTCCGAAACTGGTGACAGTGTCTTTTACTTGAGCACCTGAAGCAACACGTTGTTGCAATATATCTCTCTGAAGAAAAGTAAGCAGCCGAACGAATTCAGATAACACCAAGCACATACTTTATTAAAGAATAACACTAGAATAGTATTCGCTAGGATGGGTGATTGGCAAATTGTCTTCCAGAGATCCATGCTATCCTCCTAATCAATGATAGCATGGTTAGTAAGTGGCAGTGAGCAAAGAACAGATAACTCACCAATTTATTTATCTTTGGATACCCCGGTTCACTTGGTAAATATTGGTCATAGTCTAACGGCGCCAAGAACAGAATTGCGTGGCCTATGAAGAAGAAGCGTCGATTAGAGGGATTGGAAGAGTGGGGAATTCCTACAGTCGTCGAAGAAAGCCTGCCAGCGATGTCTCATTGTCCGACTCCCGCCGACATCGACAATATACATGTCCTGGCCAGCGCTTGGGCCGACTTCGAGCACGTATCGGCGTTCGTGGCAACCCAAGGTTCGCAGCCTTGCTCGGACAATATCTGTGTCAGAGGGGACATATGTCGCAGTAAGGATACGCGAAAGGTCGTCTAGGAAACTGGGCCGCGGGGTGAGAAAATTTCTCCATAGCCTAAAAGCTAAAATACAAAACTTACAAACCGCTTCGAAGCTCGAGACCAACTTTATGCTTTCTTAACACCTCCTGAACAGTCTCATTCTCCCACAGAGAAATAATATCGTCTTTGCTGGCCTCTAGAATTCGAGAGGAGTCATCTGGGGACATGTTGACTTTGTTCCAAGGATCCTCGCCGTCGAGTGTCGCACCAGTGTCGGTACTCCGTCGTGATCCCTCTGTAGCCGAAGGAGAAGATAAACGGCTTCGAGAAAGGACTCGTTTCCACCTGTCGCTTGCACGAACAGCAACTTCTTCGTCACTTTCGTCGTTGCGAGAAGCAGGTTGCAAAAGTTCGTGTAGTTTAGATTCGATAACTGCTAGTGGCTTGAGCGAGAACTCTATACGACGGAGATCTGAACTGTCCACAGCAAACGGGGATGAAGGAGGAGTCGGGTAAGCTGGGGAAGCTGGTCTTGAAGGTTGGGATCTCTCAAACGCGAGTTCTGACAAGATTGTTCTAACGGATCTGAGTAATGTAACCTGTGAGCATGCGTCTAAAAAATGGGAGACGCTAAACGCACCGGATAATGTTCAAGTGAATCACGTATTTCCAAGCCATACGTTCTTTCTGAAATTGGGACGGGGCGAAATGCATCTGGAAGTCTGGAGAATGCGAGGTGAGTGCGGGTATACCAACTCTAAGCCGACGCGTACTTTTCAGGAGGGTGGTCTGAGAAGTGGTTAGGTCAAAGTTGGAAACGGTGTAATACGTGGACAAACCTTTCCAGATTCCGCTTGGCCTAATAATATAGAAAGCGGGATGAGCAAGTTGAATTTCCAGCAATGAAGAGCTTTCTGAACTCACCTAACAGCAAAAGTCGAAGTCCATTCTTCCGACGCTCCAAAACTTTGCCCCATTCAGCTAGCTGCAAGTCGATTTGCACAGACCGCTCTCGAGCGTGGACTTCATCCTTGAGTCTCTTTGTTCTCTCTTCCGGCGTGTCCTTTTCCGCTGGAAGCCGCAGGGCATCAGCGAGCGGATCTTCGTCTGCGGGCGCTTTTACCGAGCGACGGCTAGCGACCAACGAGTCCATGAGGGAAAGCAAAAAGAAAAGAGCCTAGAAGAACGCAAAGAAAGAGACGAGATGGTAGTAGGAAGCAAGGTCGCTTTTTTTGCCGGTGTGCGCTCCACTATGAAGTTGATCATTGACAATCACCTTCTTTTCCCTCCAGCATCAACAACGGCCCCTGCTTCTTCATGTGCCATCAAAGAAGCGAAAACGACGGAGTTCTAATTGTAGCTCCGGGATCTTGCAACGTGTTGGTTGCTTTCAAATTCTACCTTGGGTCGTGAGGGAAGAGCATGTGGAAGTTTGGAGAAAAGAGACTTCGGGATCCGCGAACACCTCCCTTGATGACAAATTCCCTTTGTTTTAGGTTACGCTGCCTCTGTGAAAAGTCTTATGTAACCTTAAGATAAATCTCAGGGTCCTAAAACCGACATGAGCCCTCGTGCCCTCGGGGACCGCCATGCCCATTAGGAAGTTTCCAGTGAAAACCGGCACAGTATGGCAACGCAGTATGGCAACGCAGAATACCCAAAAAAGTAAGGAATCAAGAGACAAGAACAGAATCACAAAGATTGTAGTGTCTAAAAGTTTCTAATAAACTGGAAATGAACTACTTCTCTCACGTATGAAATCATCGCCCATTGTGTGCCTGGTACTGGTGAAGCTCATTAGAAGTTGCATAACCTGAAGGAGAAGCGACTGGCATCAGCTGAAGAAAACGATATGATCCCAGCGAATAGTCCAGAGTCATCCGTCAGTGAAGTATTTTCCTGCCACCGGCAAGGATATCGTGGACGCATCTTTGCCAGGTCTCTTGCGACAGCACAGCCGGGAGGATTCAAAGCATAATATCGGACCCACGTCGAACGGAACTCCCACAGATTCAATAGCTAAAGTCTAAATATCCCAAAGCTCCTTGATGGCTTCGTCTATCGTCTCAGGGTCTTCGAGGTCGCTTAGGGTATCAACATCGCTCACACTCTCGTCCACCTCCGGCTCCTTTGACCCCTCCAACTCTAACTCTACCTCCCTTTTCGCACGTTCAAGCCGCAATGATTCCCTCTTAGCCTTTTTTTCCACGATCTTCTGAAGCCTCTGAGTTGCAGTCTCAATAGCAACACTTTTCTTCTCGGGCCATTCCTCCCTCGCAACTTTTGCATAAGCCGCATCATCCCACAACTTGTCCAGCCAGGTTTTTTGAAGAGTGTCAATCGAAATCCATAGGACAAAGTCCGGCAACCCAACTGGTGGTGACGGGTGTGCCCAGTTAGCCACGCAGCCATAGACAAGATCGGGCATCATGCGGATGAGTTTCTTCCTTGCTTCTCTGTTGGTGCGATCCCTATGAGGCAATGAGCGCCTTTCGTCAGGGAAGAGGAGCACAAAGTGATTGAGCCCCGGTGGACAATGGGCAATTAAGTCCTTTGCCGCCTGAGACCAATGTGGCTCATCGTTACAAGTCTCAGCAGTAATACAGAGATTTTGGAGATGTGGGAGTGACGCTAGAGACGACCAGTCCCAAAGGCGAAGAGGAGACTGTGAATCATTGTTCGTAGCTGCATGATTACCCAATGATGGATAGGAGAGGAAAAGGGTACGCAGATTTGTGTATACGGAGTGAGAGAAAGACCGTGGTAGCGCAGGCGCAGAGGTGCGCCAGAGGCTAACATCCGTCGACAGGTGTCGCAGATGTGGAAATGATATTCCCTCGTACGAAGCTCGTTCTGGGGGCCATCCCATAGCACGATGAAGAGTGTCACGAATTTCCATGGTGGTTACATTTGGACAGAGCTTCATCACCGTCCGCATTCGCTCAACTCCGCTCAATTGAGCAAATGTTATATGGGTAACGTAGGAAGCCACATGTTCGAGACGAGGGCTTGGATTTTCGGGGACGGAGCTGTCAAAAGCGAGAAGTAATTGACGAAGGTATTGACGGTCACTGAGTGAGGCGAAAAAGAATTGGGTCGCACTGGAAAGCATGGTTTATAAAACATTTCTAAAAACAAGACCGAAAAAAAAGAGACATACTAAACCTCCACGTGCTTTGAAACAAAGGTAAGCTTCCCTGCTTCCCTCCTGTCCATCTTGCATAGAGCCAAAAGAAACTGATCAACAAGCTCCAAGGGAATTTCTGGCAAATCAATCGGGGTCAATGCGTGGAGTTTCATCAGTGCACTTTGAGCCCTTTCAAGAAGCAATTGCAATTTGCTTTTCTCAAGCCCTCCGGTACATTTCTCAAGACTCCAAACAGTTGTTGTAAGATCCCTTTCTAGAGCCAAGGTTGTGTAGAAGGCTGACCGATGTCCGCTCGGGTGGATTGCGGCAGCCTCCAAACGTTCGAGTACTGGGGTATTTACCTCACGAGGACCATCAGAATAGCGATTTCGAGGTGCGAACAAAGGGGTAGGGTGTGGAAGAGGCAAAGCCATTGTGTCATCCAAATTGCGATGAACGCGGAAAGCAAAGAAGTATTCTGAAGCGCCTAGACCTGGTTCACACTTCCACAGACGGAGCAATTAAAACACAGCTAACTCTGATCACTTGGTTTGGTCCTTTGAATCCCAGCGCTCCCACGGAATATTTTGCCTTCCGACGTCATCACGAGCTCAGTCCCAGTCCCATCCATTACTGCAAATGGAGGCTTCTTGTCAGTGCAAACTCGTTAAATTCACAACGCCGACATCGAAACCCCTTGCTATTTACATATGCCACTGCCTGGAATGCCGGTTAGCTATCTGTTCATTCCCTTCCAATTAGAATGTTGTAGCATTTAGTCACCATCAGTGCCCAATCATCCTCTGCGTTCGGCATTTCAGTCATCTTTCCTCATTTCACACTCCCTTCTTCTGACGATATAAAGTTCTGGACGCGCTCAACCGACTCAGGACGTACACTCCGTTGCTACTTCTGCACAAACTGTGGCTCCAGACTCCTCCACGAAAGCGTCATCGAAGATGATAAGCTTGGTGGGACTGTAAGCGTTAAAGGAGGTTGTTTTGGGCAACACCTGGGGCATGGTGAACTTGATTTAAAGAAAGCCATTCATATTTGGACCGATCGAGCTGTGGTTGATATTCCGGGCGGGGTTGAGAGGTACGTGGATGATGGACCAGAGATGTGAAATGTGATTACTGTCGATATTTGGGCCAAAAGCAGTACATTATGACCCAGATGGAAGACTCGAGTGTAATGCTAGGGAAAGAAGGAAACTAAACTAAAGTAACGGCTGACAAAACTCTATGTATTTGACAGTATCTTTACGCACAGGAAAACAAAAGGGCCACATTGTTAGTGATACATAAAAGCTTGGAAACAGACAGAACAAAGTCACCATACTACTTTCTTTGAGGATTCAGCAGCTGTGATCGTGATTCAGCCTATCTCATTTGTAGGCCAATGAAGAAAACCCACATTTATTGCACACCTTCTCAGGATAAACCCAGGATATTCCTCATTCTCACAACCCCATCGCTCCGAGCCCATTGACCACCACCTTGCCAAACTCTTCCTCCGACATAAACCACCCGGACAAGAGGATGCCGACTGGAGTATCATGGAATCTCTGCGCTTTCCTTCTCAGACTGAATAGCTGTTTGAAGAATGGTAAAGGGCTCTTCGTGAACGTACAGTCCCTCATCAGGCTCGGGTTCTGGAACCGACTCGCAGGAGGGACGAATCCATCTGGCATTGACCTGCACCGTCGAGTGATGTCAAAACCGAGGAACTGAGCGATCAAAAGATAATGCTGGTATGATCTAGGATAGAGCTGACCAGCAAACAGGTTCAATTGGGTGATAAGTTTCTGTGGCAACGGAGTTGAGAAAGTATTAACATCCGCTGGAATGGGGAAGAAATTGAATTCGTCGAAGGATTTAACGGCCGGCGAAACTGCAGCAACGAAAGAATGCAGTTTGCATCTCCTGAATTGATTCATGTACGGGAGCAATGAATTGGCTTCGAATTGACTGAGGACGATGAGAACTGGACCATCGAGCGAATTGGTTGGATAATGAAGAAGGATCCAGCGGACAGGCTGCATGAATTCTGCTGGCCAGCCATCCTTAATCGTACGAGTGAAGTCGAGGCTGACGAGGAAATCTTGGTGGAAGACATTCCGACTCAATTGTTTACACTCCGACCACTGTTGCCCAAAGTGAGTCTGAAGATACCGGTCCACGCTAAGGAACGAGTCCCGTGAAAGCTCGCCATTGCAGACAAGACGTATGAGTGCGCGATTGAAAAATGGCTCGACTGGAATTAAAGGGGCAGGTGGCGAAATTTCTGGCTCGGCTTCGACTTCATGAGTGACTTCTCGCTCCTGTTCCTCGTCCATGTTACTGGAATGAATCGCGTGATGAGTGATCCCAAGTCTAGTGAGATTTTTCTCAAGAGCTGGAATATCGAAAGCTCTGTGAAGCCTCTCGTCTTGAACCTCGGGGTGGAACATATCGTGGAGCGACTTGGTTTCTGGCTGAAGCCAAGTCTCACGTAGGGACGCTAGATTCTCAGTGGATTTGTAAACATCAAGCGCGTTACGACGCTGTTGATAGTCTAGTCCTTGAATGGCCCACACCGGCGCATTATGCTCGATATCTCGGCATGTTTCAAGCATGGCCCACATGACGACATCTTCTACAGTGATCAAGTCATTCATGGTTTTGTTCGAGGCAATGCGAATTGCGTTATCAACTTCGGGAGGAGCGAAGAAGACTAGAGTTTGGCCACTCGCTAGCTGGCGCATTCTCATACAACCTACGATGATATCAATTATTCCTACTATTAAGCGAGCAATTATGAGAGACGAACCTTGAACTAGACGATCTTTTGTAACCTTCTTCCCAAGAGTAACAGCCGCCTTCCAATTGCGAGGAAGTTTCAAGTCAGTTCCTCGAGTATGCGCGTCATCGAGATAGACTACACATTTAGACGTTTGCTGCCGATAAGTAGATGATTGGAACGGCTCAGTCGACCCATCACGACGAAGGACACTGAGCTCATCCTTCTCGTTGAAGTAAATGGCCGCCTCTGCTGCGGTAAACCGACTGAGCCAATAATCGACCATCTCCAAGTTCGACTTATCCAAAACCTGAGCCCCGACATCCAGCAGTACGCGCACAGTCGACGCCACTTTGATGATGAGGTCGACCAGGTCACGGCCAGTAGGACGAGGTGGAGTTATGAAGTAGACGGAGTTATCGGTGTTCAACACATGGAGAAGAACCATGGCGTTTGTTCCAGCCTGGCCAGGTGTTTGGAGGAAGTTGATTGATTGAGGCAGAAGAGGACTGTTGTCTTTAGTTCCGCTGAACCCGGTAGTCAAAAAATGCCGTTTCTCTGCGAGGTCCCATCCTGAAGTCTGAATCTTGTGCGGGAACGACTTGGCAGACTTTGGAAACACAAACTCCTGGAGGTAGAAGTCGACTGTCGTCCGATTTTGGCGTAGGAGAATGCAAAGCATGTCCAACTGGTCCTTGTCGTCAAGGTTGATGCCAGAAACATGACGAGCGGGTGCATGCAGCGGAAGCCGTTCGGGGGGAATGAGATACACCCAACGAGAATAGTGCGCCATCGGATTGCTCAAGGTGAGAAGATGTGCTAATGAATCTTTAACTTGTGCATCAGTTAGACCGTAGTAATGATACGCCAAGCACGAAAGTACGATGACTAGGTCGGGATGAGCGAATTCGGATGCGGGAGATGGAACATCATTGGCTTTGAATGGTATAGCAACCATAGACCTCCTGGGATCGAGGCCATAGTCGACCCTCCATCGACGCTCCGCCAAGCAATAAGGGAGAATTTTAAACGCTAGCAAGCCACGCAGGACTAGCAAGGCATTTCGCAAATGACGGTGCTGGCCGTCAACGAGTGCTATAGCTTCCTGGGTGGGGTGACGCTGAGTCGCAAAAGAAACAGCCAAACGACGTTCTGTCCAAGTGAGGTGAGCCAGGTTAACCCCAAAGACCTGATCAAAACAAAGTTGTTGCCCAATTGCATCATTCATATGCGCAGAAATAATGTCGATAGCGTCCCGGGTTCGACAAAAAATGTGGGGAAATGACCAAGGCTCGGGAAACAAAAGACTGACGGTACTGAGATTGGCAAGGATGCTGATACAGTAGGTCAGAATTTGTTGAATAAGCAACCATCGATGAGGATGCCAATCGAATCTAATAGGCTCTCCGAGTGTATAGATGAGCTGAAAGCCCACCGAAAGCTCTTCGTCACATTCGTCCAAGATGTCGCGTGCGGAATCCTGGATCTGGGAAAAGAAACGACCGGCCGCGATACTCTGAGCGCTCAGTGAGTCACCACTCAGAATGCGTTCAATCGAAAGAAGTTTGGGCGAAAGGATGTGCTCGGGCTGAGCGAGAAGTATACCATGATCCTGTTTAAGGTTGACGTAGAGCTTCGAGAGTTGACCAAATATATCTCCAGGCTGGCGAAGGATGTCCCGTGAAAATGGGAAGTAGGCAACACGACGATTGGGGAGAGATGCCACCCTGTTCGTAAGGATTGTCATCATGCTGCGAATGAGTGGCTTAAGCGACACCACACGGACAAGGTGGTTTCCATCAGCCAGAGAGCTTGCGACAAAAGGAACTATAACGGAGGATTTCCCCTCACCCATGTTAAGCTGTAGAGTGGCATTACTTCCACTAGTTGGCTGAAACATCTCTGTAGCAATACCAAGCTGATGTGGACGGGCGAGTATGTTGCTCTCAATCTAAAAAAAACAAAAGAATTAACAGTAATACTAATTAATGTTAAGGAAGAGACTGAACCTGAACTAAAAGCCAGTCAGGGTGGCATAAAGCTAACGAGCGCGGAAATGGCAAAACGTCCGGGGGGAGGCGTACTGGAATATCATCTGGGGCGCTCACGGCACGCAAAATTCGACGACATTGTTGGATACTAATGAGCCGAAGGGAAAGTTCCACGAGAACTTCTTTCCATGCCTGAGAGATGGTGCCCCAGTGAATCCAAGTCAGACGAGAAATTAACGCAAGAAGAGTAGGTTGCGGCCAGCGAGCAGCGGCACGTAAACGATGTTGATGGGGATGTGTCGGTGATAAGACCCCTTGAAGAGTTGTAAGAAATTGAGAAAAGCTTTCATAGGATGTTTTATAGAGTCGAAGGACTTCGTCCAAGGATGGAGGTGCTGTGTTGATCTCCAGAATATCCAATTTATCTATAATATTTAGTAAACATTATAAGCTAAGAACAGAAACTTGTACCTGGCGTGGGAGGAGCCGTGGAGCTGAGATTGAATAAGCCAGAGACCAAATCCAGAAGGCTCCGAGAATCTTTGGATGACATTGTGATAGGATCAACTGAGGCTAAAAGCTCGTTCTTGCTGACTTTGAGCTCCAAAGCAAAATGCATAGGAATTGGAAGGCCCAGCTTGAACAATCGTTGGATGACGTTCTCTAGTTTTGTGTCTGCGTCAGTTCCCACAGACCCAAAGGCGCTGGAAAATTCCTTCAGGCCATCTGTGGTAAGCGTAGGTGTGGGCTTGAAGGTAGGTGGGTCCGACGAAGAGATGCTCGCCAACATGTAGTCAACAGGTTGCACACGCTGTACAACGCTTAACACTGTGCGGTTGAAAGAAAGAGATGAATTGGGATGTAGGTTCTGAGTTCGACCCGACACAGACTTTCTCGACGTATTGAAAATCGTCTCGATCTGGTTCAAAAAGAGGCGGAGGTCAACTGCTGTTTGCCATTCCCGATATAAAGCGGCAACTGCCTCCGTAAGATGGGAGCGAGCTCGTTGAGAATAGTGATGGTTAAACTGTGTGGGCAGTGTAACATTGATTTGGTGGGTTGTGGAGGATTGGGATGGGTATTGTTGAATGAGACACTGGGATAAGTTTTCAACGTCTGCTAATGAAATATCGGAGGTCTTGTGCTTGAGGACCAGGGCTGAGATAGGGTCGCTGTTGGCAATGTTAGTTGAACGAATGTCCACACTCTGCCCTTCTAGGGTCTGGATATGTCGAAACCGCAGGTTCGTAGGATGTTGGGCAGCAGCTATAAGTCGTACTGCAATTGATTGTGATTCTTTGGAAGACGAGTAGACGAGTGCTGAGACGCTGAACAGCAGAGCAAACTGTTTCGCGGCGAGAGGGATATCGCTCTTGAATGCAGTACAGAACATGCCAAACCAACGGTTACGTAGGTCTAACGCTGATAGATTGAACAGAGAAGGTTGAAAATCGAGTGCTGACTGATCAATAGCAGACGGATTAAGCACAATCACGGGCCAGGAAGCCTGTAGCCACTTGCTCAATTTGAAGCCCCCGTCAGCAAAGATGTACGGCGTAGATTCACTCATAGTGGCAACCATTCTTGCACCGCGGTAATGTTGGGAGGGTGAGGACGGAGGCAAACGAGTGGGTCTGACGATGTCCAACTGAGAAAACTTGACAGGGATTTTCGTCATGATGTTGAGGGGCGCTATGATAGATTCTCGATGCGCAGCTCTGGTGAGCAAATGCCGAGATCCAATTTGTACTACCGTCAACGGAGATTCATCATTTTTTTGAGGCTGATGTGGATGGAAGACCTTGAGGGAAGCGTCATATTCAAGGATTTCGTTCGCTCGAACATAAAATGAAGCCCGCTGGGTCGGCGATGGTAAACTCTGCCAAGTTACCTGCTGCATTTGGCGGAGGTGACGTGGATAAAACTCGCGGCGAGGAGTAAGGGCTTCAATGGCATGAAGTAGCTCGATTTCACGAGCATGAAGGCCATCAAATGTGATGCATGAGGCTGAGTAAAGTTCGTTAAGGGCCTCTTCGACTCCTAGCCTGGCCGTCAGAGAATCATGCAGAACGCGGCTCGTCAATGCGTGAAGATATACCCGATATAAACGAGATTCGAGAGTGGATTCTTCGAGTGAGAGACGTCCCAATTCCGTGTCGATGTGATAGATAAAGTATGGGACACGAGTTTGAGTGGACGGCTTGGTATGTATCGTGACGGACACGTAGGACGGCTTTTCAACAAAGTGAACGTCCCCATTCGGGATGAGGACTCGACGAGATGAAGGGAATGCGGAGGCAAGATTCCCGAGTAAGGACTCCTGAAGAACCAATCTCGAAGAAAGGCCATGGAGCGTACCAATGCCCTGATGTGAGTCAATGAAGCAGCCGGGGAAATCAACACTATTCAGGCGCCAGCGGTCGAGGAGAAATTTGAGGAGGTAGCGTGGGAGCTCGAGCGTGAGAGGATAGGTTCCTTTGGTTGCAGGATTATAGACAACAGCTACCCATGACACATCCTCGATCGCCCGAACTTGAGAGAAAAGCATCAGGAAAGAGTGGCTCCGACGGCTAATAAGCAGTGCCGCATCTCGATTGTCTAGACCCTGCTGCAGTTGGTATCTACTCAGTGATTTGGTGACAAGATGCCAATGACTGCGTGATTCGGACCAGAGAGATGCCAATGGACGGAATTCGACAGCACGGGTGCCCAAATGTATCCAGTGCACGTAATCCTGAATGAAACTTCGCGGAATATCGCCTTCAAAGACCTCGCCTGGTAGAAACTCGAGGACATCCGAACTGACAGATTCAGGGGATGCACGAATTAAAACTTTGCCCTTCATTTGACCGAAATGAAACTAAAACATTGGTCGGCTTGATAATTGATGCGGCAAAGAGTGGAACATACCAAATAGCCGTTGAGAGGCGATAGAGACATATACTCCGATCCAGCGAGATAAGAGGGCCCAACGTGAAGAATTGTCTAATTCAAAATGAGCTAAGAAACAATCATATCAGTTCAGGCTCACGTTTGCCAGCAGCCTTTGATAGGGCTTCGACTGGACAATTTCAACCGGCAAGGCACCCAAAGATCGGCCATCAACTAGTATTTGACCGGTCAGAAGATTAAAATGAATTAGTCGAGCAGGAACGTTGCCGCGAGCAGGGCATGTGGACCAAATCCAGCGTGCATTTGGAGCAGTCATGGAACTCCAGCGCTGGGTTGTCGTCTCAAGGTGAGGCCAAAGAGAGCGTATAGCCACATTGATTGCTGTAGGGTCCTGAACGCACTGGCGACGGACATAGTCCTCCCAATTATGTATGAGACGATGATCGCGAGCCCTCAAAATCATGTCCGTTGTGCCGTTGGAACCTTCATCCGAAAATTCGGAAGAGGTACGTGATACTAAATGGATGACAAGGTGAGTGAAGAGAAGGATGTGGAGCTCGGAGCTGGTTGGACAAATATGGGTGAAGAGTTCGTCGCCAACGTCAAATGTCTGTCGACATGCCAGGGCTATCTCATATACACGGCGACGATGGAAGTCGATGCGATTTGGTGGTATGGCACCTCTCTGAAGCTGAGAAAACCTGCCCGACATCCAGCCGAAGAGAATCCTTCGAGCTCGCGCGAGAAAAGTAGATGTTCGCTGGTCGAATCTAGTTCCAAGTAGACGCAACGCAATTTCAACTAGAGATCGCATGGTTGTAATCTGCTGCCAATTTCCTTCGATGATGCGAAGCACGTCTTCCATCGTATCTAGCAACGTAACATGGAAAGACGGTACATCCAACATGCTGTGCCAGGGCAGCTTTCCTAGAGAATCAGTTGGGCCGACGTGCTGAACCGCCTGGATAACGAGCTGATAAACAGGGACCTTGTTGAACGACAAGACTTGACTTCTGAGTTCAGTGGCCAAGTTCACCCACTGAACGAAAGGTCCAGCGCGCAAAGAACCGTACGCGATGTATTCGTGGGTAGACATACTGGGAGAACAGCCATGGTGTTCCGCAAGAACTTGAGTGACGCTATGTTTGCACTGTGCGAGTGAAAACTCGAGCGGTTTATAGGACTCGACTTCAATAGAGAGGGCGTTTAGGAGCGATAAATCGAGGTCATCATGAGACTGCGAAGAAATTAGAGTCCGAGACTTGGTATCGAAAAGTGCCCAGCGTAATGCGTGGTTGACAATGACGTCGGTTTCCTTCGCTGGTAATTTCCTCTCTTTGTAGTGACTCATGTAGAACGATTTCGTAGTTGATGCGAGTGTAATGCGAGAGGCAGCTGTGGCTGGATTCCGAACACCCAAGACGCTCCCATAAGAAGTAACCTTCTGATAAACTTCGGTCGGAGGTGGTGGTTCTTTAAGTGGAAGAACATCCCGAAGAAGGTAAAATGTCGCCTCTCTCCAGAGCTGAAATGATTGAGGGCACAGAAGCTCAAAAACGAGGTTCTTTGCCGCAATATCATCTGCGGGCAAGGGTCTTTCATAGACGGAAATCTTCTTCCCTCTGGCCTGGACAGGAAACGTTAAATATCGAACACCGTTATTCTATATATCAAAACGCTCACCTGCTTGCTGAGACGGCAACGGGGACAACCTTGTTTTGTCGTCGTCGGTCCACCTTGGCTGGCCGGGCGTTGCACCACAGGATGGTGATGAGGAGTTGCATTCCTTTTCTGGATCAACAATTCATATTCAGCAGATCTTTGCTTGAGGAGATTTCGGTGCCTTGTCATATCCACCTCAGCCTGGCGCTTAATGTTGTTCATTGCTACCGACATGGCAGACGATTCGGCAAAATACTTCAAGGAAAACGAATCGGATTTGGGTGATGCCAATACGGATGGCATTGCCGCTTGTCTTGATTGCAGATACTGAGAAATTCGAGTGAGGCGGGTTAAATCGTGTCGTTTTCTCAGCAAAACCAAATCTAGGAGGGAGGGAGAGACCTCGCAAGGATATCGACGCAGAAGCGGGATGTTGGCGGTGACAAGAGAGTCAATAGCAACCCAAAGATCAAGGATGGTCAGGAGCATCTGGGAGTTTGCTTCAGGGTTCCCACTGTAAACACGAGCTGCGGTTGTGTGGTAGATCCTCAGGGCATCGAAGATGGATCGAAGCCTGTCGTGTCCGATGCCCAGCTGGACTTCTCTCAGCACCCAGTTATGAAGCTTGGTAGCAATATGGGTCTCAAAATCAAACAGAGCAAAAAGAAGGTCACTTCGATTAGATATGCTCGCAAATGATGATGTGAAACCAAGGATGGAAGGGATTTGATCCTGATTGAGAATACGTGGGATATGGCTTGGATCATGACGGAGTCGAGGCTGAATCGTGAGGGGACGTGACAGTGCTTCGCGGATGTACTGATCAGCAAGCGGTAGTGTTAGGACAGTATCCCCAACGTGGTCCAAACTAGAAGGACTCCATGGAATAATGGGCGTAGGGTTATCCAAAGCAGGTAAAACTGCCTCCCAGCGCATGTTCAGCAACTCCTGGGCTTGGGTATTGACATTGTCAAACTTCGCCCGAACGAAGTCTGGTAATCCGCGGCCAGTCTCAATCTTCACAGCCCGTCGGGCAAGTTTACCCTGCATGAGATAGATCAACTCGTCCTTGAACTCCTCATGAACAGCTTGTTTCAACAGGTCTGTCATAAAATAAACCATGAAGACTTTAAATCCATCTCTCCCAACAGTCAACTCAAGAGCGAGCCTTAGTACAAGCCACAGCGGTGACCTGCGCCAAGGAAGATAGGCACTGTCCCATAAAATATCGTCAGCAGTACGCTTGGTGACGGAACGCGTTGGTGGGGCGACAGTAGGCTCAAGCGCCGAAAGAGTGACAACCAGCCAGTCGAGGATGTACTTCGAGGAAGGAGGGCTTCGAGGTTCTTCGACTGCACTACCAGCTCTAACGATGTGGGCCTTTGAACCCTCAACGTCTTCGGAGTTGTGCTGAGTGAGAACGGCGGCCAGCTGCGTGACGAACTCATCCTGTTGGAGATATGTTACTGGAAATGCAACTGTGACTTCAGGAAGAGACCGAATGATGCGACCATTACAAGCCATAACGTCGTCGTTTGGGAGACTGACAGTGAAAGCTTCTGCTACAACGCTAGCATCGACGATCCGAAAAATAAGGCAAGAATTTTGTTTGCGAATGAACAGTGGTAAAGAGCCTAAATAGGAGATATAAGGCTAAAAGGAAGCGACTGATAGAGGGCGGACAACACACTATGACAATTGCCATTCCTTAAACGATTCAAGCAACTCTTCAGTTCGTCGTATGTAAAGGGGTACGAGTCATGTATGCGGGCGAAATTTTGTAGCATTGTCAATGCTGAATTCCAAGCTGGACGACCGCCAAGATTGTCAAAAATTCCCGGCTCCCCAATTGCGCCTTGAAGGAAACGCGTGGCAGAGGCGGAAAAGGAGCGTGCCAAAGAATGATCCAAGGAGAAGTCCTCTTCAGGCTGGTCACTCTTCTGAGGGAGACGGAGAGGCATGAATACATGATTCACAATGTACGTGAGATTAGCTTGGTTAGCCATGATGCATACAGGATGGTGGTCGGACCCAGGTTGTGGGCTCACAGGCGCCCACAAAACACCTCGTTCCTTGATGAAGTGTGAAAGGGAATATGATTGCCGAACCCATGCAGCCGGAGGTGTCGGGACGATGTTTCATTATGCAATTTAACCATTAGAGTTTTTGGAGGTGCTGTTGCTGAACTGCATCCTGATTGTACGATGACGACGGTATAAAAGCCAGCAAAAATGGGCAGTGCGATGCTCTTGTCAGATACTGTTCGAGGTATTACCCGTCTACCAGATTGGAGACCAGTCACTGATATGAGAGAAGGAGACAGCTTGAGAGTGTGACGGACAGGCAGCCAAACCTTGAGTCAGAATTTGTGTGATCTCATAGCAGGTGGCTCATTTTCTACTCGAACACGTTCTGGGGTACAGGAATCATACAGCAAGAGGCTCCGGTCCAGTGCTTCCCAGCTAAATTTATCGCGATTGCATTGCGTTTTGTTGAAAGCTCACGTACGTGAAAATGCTATATAGCGACGATTTGAACAAATTTTGTAAACTTTTGGGTAGGGAATTCATGATCTTAGCGCTGGTTTGGGCGTCGGAGCGGGGCGGTTTGTGTCCTCGAATTCGAAGATCGTTTTCTACGAGGCAGGTGGCCGTAATTTCGCGAGAATTCGCAAATGAACTGCGAAATAGAGCCTAACACATACAGAATAAACGCACACATGTCGTTTCCAAGTGGAAATGGTGGTCTAATCTTTTTCTGTCGTCATCGCAAGTTTGTGATCTTGGACGCCGGTGCAGGTCTAGTTGAACGGTTTGCTTTAGCCATTCATTTCTCGGAGACGAAGGGCTTAGACTGAACATAGGCTTAAGATGATAATATCTCAGCTGGGTGTCTTATTCTGGTGAGCGCTGAAGATTTCCAGCAGGATTGTCTGGACTAACCAGTGGGACATTCGAAGACTCCTAATAAAAGAAGCGGAGAGATTTTCGGCGTATAGCAAGGACATGACTTCTTTGACCTCATCACTACAAGGAAATGTATAAAAAGGTTCAGGCGGAAGCGGAAATCAATGTTCATCCCCGAATCGAACGAGGGAGTGTATTTTCACGCCACCCATTGGGAAGGTCCTTGACGGCTCGAAATTTAAACCACAACAAGAGAGAAAACCCGGCATCGCAGGATGCTCATCCCAAGATGTGAAACTCGCAAATCCATGTCCAGAGCTCAAAAATCCCATTACATACCTCACAGGATGCAAAAAATAGGAGAGAAAGCCATATCACAGAGAAAGCTTTGGACAACTTTGCCCCCACTTTGGCATGGAAAGACAAGGGAAAGCCATATAACACTCTTCCATAAGAGATGATATTGCGGTGGAACGTTGGCCTCGTGCGTATAGATGGGTGCGGAAAGCCTGTATTTCTCCCGCTTCCGTGTCTAGTACGCTTCTGTATAATCCGGTCCTCCTTTCTCTCTCTATCACAAACTCGAATTGAACGAGGTACCTTTGTTTTCAAATAACCTGTCAGACTTTTAAATCTCCCCTGTTAGATGTAAGCTTTGAAGGACGCTGATTGTATACCGTTGAATATATTGTGATCAAGCTCGCATGGGCAAGGTGATGGGAATGAGACAACTGAGGGCGAACACATTTACGAGTCAAGGACACTCAGACGAGATCCTCCCGTTTTGATATCACGGAGAAAAAGAAGGAAGGATCATATTGTAAGGAGAGAGAACTGTATTAATACTGTGTAATAAATTTGAGCATAATCACAGGTGAAGCATGAAGCAAAGAAGAACGTACAAATGAGAAAAATGTAGAACACAAGAATGCGAGGTATAGGATGGATATGAAGAAAAAGCAAAAGGAATACAACAAATAAATGGAAACCCAAGTCCCCAAGGAGTATAAGAGATGGAGGAAAGAAATGTCACAGTCGACCAGACGCTCAGCCTGCATGATGGGGTTAAAAGGGTGATGATGATGAGGTAAGAGCCAACTGGACCGTGGGCCTGCTTTGGTTTGTCCATTTATGCTCTTCGGCGACTAGGGATGTCGGACCACTTGCCAAAATTGTGCCATTTCTCTATTAAAACTTGACATGTACAGATATTTCAAGCGAAAGACAGGGTTGATACAATGAAACCATCATAATTCTCGCAAGAAATCTGGACCTTGTTTTGTGTCTCCTGATGAGCGGAAGGGATGACCGCTCAGCTTCACATTCCCATTGCTCCCAGTCCCTTCACTACCAGGTTCAGGTACTGTTGTTCTGACATCAACCACCCACCCAGCAGATATCCAACTGGCGTATCATGAAATGCTTGCGCCTTCCGTCTCAGACTGAACAATTGTCTAAAGAATGACAAGGGGCTGGCCTCGAAAGCACAATCTTGCGTCAAACTGGTGTTATAAACCCGGTTTTGAGGAGTAACGAATCCATCCGGTGATGCTATACACTTCCTTGTGATATCAAAACCGAGGAAATGAGCCATAGCTAGGTAGTCTTGATATGATGTAGGATAGAGTTGACCGGAGAAAAGGTTAAGCTGAGCAACTAAGATCTGTGGAAGTGGGGGCGACGCAGATGTGGAATCTGCAGGAATTGGAAAGAAGTCGAATCTGTCGAAAGGCCGAATCGCAGGTGAGACCGTAGCAACATAAGGATGAAGTCTGCATTGCTGGAACTGATCCGCATATGGGAGCAATGAATTCGCTTCGAACTGACTGAGAATGATGAGGACTGGACCTTCGACTGGATTGGAAGGGTAATGAATGAGGATCCATAGGACTGGCTGCATGAATTCGACGGGGTGGCTATCCTTGATCGTGCGAGTGAAATCGAGGGTTATTAGAATATTTGGATGAAATGCATTCCGCTTCGCTTGCTTACACCTAACCCACTGCTGATCAAAATGAATCCACAGGTATTGGTCCACGCTAAAGAAGGAATCACGGGAGAACTCGCCATGGCAAGCAAGACGTAGAAGGCTGCGAGCAAAGGACGGTACAGCCGGAATCAGCGGGACTGGCGGTGAAATTTCTGGCTCCACTTCAACCTCGTGAGTCACTTCCCGCTCCTGTTCCTCATCAATACTACCGGAGTGGATTGCATTACGTATGATCCCAAGACGGGTGAGACTTTGCCCCAGAGTAGAGATATCGAACGCCCGGCTAAGCCTGTCATCCTTTGCTTCAGGATGAAACATGTCGTAGAGCGATTTGGCTTCCGGCTGAAGCCAAGCACGACTGAGCAATGCGGGATCCTCGCTGTAGGTATCAAGAGCATGACTCCGCTCCTGATAATCGAGCCCTTGCATTGCCCATATGGGAGCATTGCGCTCAATGTCTTTGCAGGTTTCGAGCATGGCCCACATGACAACATCTTCGACAGTTATTCCTTCTGCCGCAGTTTTGTTAGCGACGGTACGAATTTCATTATCGACTTCTGGAGGGGCGAAGAAAACCAAGCTTTGGCCACTAGCAAGCTGGCGCATTCTCATACACCCTAAAATGCAATAAATCAGTTGTAACATCAATAGATAATCGGCTGAAAAAGCACACCCTGAACTAGACGATCCTTGGTAACCTTTTTCCCTAGGGTAACAGCTGCCTTCCAGTTTCGAGGAAGTTTCAAGTCGGTTCCTCGAGTATGGGCATCATCGAGATAGACCACACATTTATCAGTTTGTTGACGGTATGTCGAGGATTGGAGGGACTCAGTCGATCCGTCGCGACGAAGGACTGTCAATCGATCTTCATCGTTGAGAAAAATGGCTGCCTCAGCAGTGGTGGACAGGCTTAGCCAATAGGTAACAATTTCAAAGTTTGACATGTCCAGAACTTGGGCGCCGACATCCAGCAAGACTCGGATGGATTTATCAACTTTTTCCATCAGAGCAACAAGCTGTCGACCGGTTGGACGACGTGGGGTAATGTAGTAGGCATAGGCGTCAGAATTCAATACATGAAGAAGGACCATGGCGTTTGTTTCAGCTTGACCAGGTGTTTCGAGGAAGCTGATTGAACGCGGGAGAAGGAGACTGTTGTCTTTGGTCCCGCTGAACCCAGTCGTCAGAAACTGTCTGTGCTCGGCAAGGTCCCATCCCGATGTCTGAAGCTTGTGGGGAAAAGATTTTGCCGACTTTGGAAACACAAACTCCTGAAGGTAGAAGTCTACAGTGGCGCGGTTTCGGCGTAAAAGTCTGCAAAGCATATCTAGCTGGTATTGGTCATCAAGATTCACTCCAGAAATGTTGCGAGCGGCTGAATGTTGTGGAAGGTACTCAAAGGGAATGAGATGAACCCATCGAACATAAAGAGCCATCCGATTGCTCAATGTGAGGAGATGGGCCACTGAATCTTTAACTTGTGAACCAGTCAGACCGTAATAATGGTAAGCCAGACAGGTCAGCACAATGACAAGATCTGGATGAGCAAATTCGGACGCTGGGGACGGGAGGTCATTAGCCGTGAATGGTATGGCAACCATAGATCTCCTGGGGTCGAGTCCATAGTCAACTCTCCAACGACGCTCCACCAAGCAATAAGGTAGGATCTTGAATGCGAACAAACCTCGCAAGACGAGCAAAGCACTGCGCAAATGATGATGTTGGCTATCAGCGAGCGCTACTGCCCCTGGACTGGGATGACGCTGTGTTGCAAAAGAAGAGAGCAGACGTTGGTCAGACCTGGACAGATGGGCTAGACTAACATCGAAAATCCGACCATAGCAAATCTGTTGTCCAATTGCCTTGTTAACATGCAATGAGACAATGTTAATAGCGTCTGACGTTTTGCAATGTATATGCGGGAATGACCACGGCTCATCAAACAGAAGTCCTCCGGCATCGGAATCTGGGAGGACGTGGATACAATACGATAGGACCTGTTGAATGAACAACCAACGGTGGGGATTCCAATCGAATCGTTTTGGCTCTCCGAGAGTATAGATGAGCTGAAAGCCCACAGATAGCTCTTCATCACATTCATCCAAAATATCTCGCGCAGAACCTTGTATTAGCTCAAAGAAATGACTGGCCGAGGTACCTTGAGCACCATCAGGGCTGCTACTGAGAATACGCTCAATTGAAAGAAGCTTGGGCGAAAGGATGTGCTCGGGCTGAGCGAGAAGTATCCCATGGTCCTGTTTAAGGTTTGTGTATAGCTTCGAGAGCTGACCAAAAATATCACCAGGCTGGCGAAGGATGTCCCGTGAAAATGGAAAGTAGGCGACACGGCGATTGGGAAGAGATGCCACTCTGTTCGTAAGAATTGCCATCATGCTACGAATGAGTGGCTTGAGTGACACCACCCGGACAAGGTGTTTTCCATTGGCCAAAGAGCTCGCAACGAAAGGTACGATAACAGAAGATTTACCTTCCCCCATATTCAATTGCAGGGTCGAATTGCTTTCACTGTTTGGCTGAAACATCTCTGTTGCAATACCGAGTTGGTGCGGTCGGGCAAGCACATTGTTTTCAATCTAGCGAGCAAACAATGAGTCATGGTATTACCTCAATGAGGAGAGAGAACCTGAATGAGAAGCCAGTCCGGGTGGCGCAATGCTAACATGCGTGGGAAGGGAAAAATAGGTCCGGGCAATTGGACCGGAATATCCTCTTGAGTAAATAGGGCGTGCAAAATACGACGATATTGCTGGACACGGAGTAATCGCAATGACAGATCAACCAACGCTTCTTTCCAGGTCTGAGGGACGAGATCCCAGTAAACCCAAGTCAGGCGAGAAAGTAGCGATAGAAGGGTGGGCTGTGGCCAGCGTGCAGCAGATTGGAGACGATTCTGGTATGGATGTATTGGGGACAGGGTCCTTAGGACGGATTTGAGAAGCTGTGTGAACTGGTCGTATGCGGTGGTATACAACTCCAAGACTTCACTGAGAGCTGGAGCTTCGTTGAGAGTTGGGGGTGGTGGGTCATTTTCTATGATATTTTAGTTATTATGAGGGGGTGGGACATAGACTGGTAACTTACGGGCCAAGACAGTGCGAGTAGAACGCCGCTTTTTCTTGTTAACCAAGCTAGGGATTGCAGTGCGATAATTCTCAGTGGATTTCGATGGTGCGATGATACGATCAACCGATGCAAGAAGCTCGTTTTTGCTAACCCTGAGATCAAGTGCGAAGTGCATCGGGATAGGAAGACTTATGTCAAAAAGACGTTGGATGACACTCTCCAATTTCGTCTCTGCTCCAGCCCCAACAGAGGCAAATGCAATAGAAGATTTCTTCAGGTCGTCGACAGAGGATGTAGGTGTGTGTACGAACGGAAGTGGTGACGATGAATGAATGCTCGCCAAAATATGATCAGTAGCATACTCACGATGAGTAATAGTGGGGATTGAGCAATTAAAAGACAAAGATGCACTTCGGGGAAGATGCTGAATTCCACCCGATGGATGCTCTATTGAAGACGCAAAAGTGGTATCAATCTTTGTTACACAGCGGCGAAGGTCAGCAGCAGTCTGCCATTGGTGGTAGAGTGCCATGAGTTCCTCCGTAAGGTTACAATGAGCTTGATGATTGAAATAGACGGTGAACCGGTCAGACAGCGTGATATCGAGCTGGGTAGAGGTAGAAGATTGGTAAAGATACCATTGGGTGAGTTTTTGAGAGAGTATATCAACATCTGCCAGAGGAATATCGGATGACCTGTGTTTCAAGATAATGGCAGAGACGGAGTCACTGTTGACAACATTGGCTGAACATATGTCCACACTCCGACCTTTCAAACTGGCGATATTCCGAAACGATAGGATCGTGGGATGTTGCGCTGCTGTGATGAGCCGTCGTGCGATGGTTTGCGACTGTTCTGACGATGAATAAAAGAGTGCCGAGACGCTGAAGAGCAGTGCAAACTGTTTCGTTTGGACTGCGATATCAACGTTGAACGCAGTATAGAACATGCCAAACCAGCGATTTCGCAAATCGGTGATGGATGCGTTGAACATAGAAGGGTGAAAGTTGAGATACGTGCTGGTGAGAGAAGGGTCCATCACAATAACGGGCCAGGGTGATTGGAGCCAAGTGGTCATCATGGTGTTCTCATCATTGAACATATACGGCTTGGGGTCTAACATCGTGGCAACCATTCGTGCTCCACGGTAGTGGTCGGTAATTAGCTTGGGAGATGGTAGTGGAGGCCTGACGGCGTCTCTAGCAACGAGTTTTATGTACGGTTTGGTCAGTATGTTCAGAGGAGCAGCTACAGACTCTCGATGAGCCGCTCGAACTAGAAGATGTGGTGATCCGTATACAGAATTTGGCCGCTCAGAACTTTTCGGAGATCTTCGTGGTTGGAACAGCGTGAGCGAGGCGTCATATTCCAGGATTTCCGAGACTCGAATATGAAATGAAGTTAGCTGCACAAGCGATGGTAGCCTCTGCCAATTCACTTGCTGCATGTGGCACAGGTGGCGTGGATAAAATTCGCGACCAGGAGTCAGGCGTTGGATGAGGAGAAGTATATCGATTTCGCAAGGCTGGAGCGCCTCAAACGTAATGCATGCCGCTGAATTAAGTTCGTTCAGAGCTTCTTCGACCCCGCGTCTGGAAGTCAAAGAGTCTGGTAAGGCTCTGCTTGTTAATGCATGGAGATATACTTTAAATAAACGGGACTCCAACGTTGATTCTTCGAGTGAGAGGCGCCCTAACTCTGTATCAATGTGATAGACAAAGTAGCGTACACGAGCTTGGCCAGTTGGCTGAGTGTCTATTGTGACATTCACATGGGATTGAGTTTCGACATGATGAATATCTCCGTTTGGTATGAGAACACGACGCGATTGAGGGAATGCCGACTCAAGGCTCTTGAGCAACGACTGTCGAAGGACTAATTTCGACGTGAGTCCGTGAAGGGTCCCAATGCTTTGATCTGCGTCAATATAGCAGCCAAGGAAATCAGCGCTGTTAAGCCGCCAACCATCAAGGAGAAATGTGAGGAGATAGCGTGGCAGCTCGAGTTTGAGAGGATATGTGGATCGGGTGGTGGGACTATACAAGATAACAACCCACGAAATATCTTCAATTGCACGCACTTGAGAGAACAGCATCAAGAAAGAGCGACTTTGACGGCTGACGAGCATAGGCGCATCGTTGTCGTAGAGACCTTGTCGTAAATGATATCCGCCGTGGAGGCTGTTAACAAGGTGCCAGTGTGTATGAGATTCTAACCAAGGTGAGCGTTCAGGACGGAACTCAACCACACGCAGGCCCAGGTGTATCCAATGTGTATAGTTCTGAACGAGACTTTTTGGAATATTGTTTTCAAACACTTCCCCAGGCAGGAACTCGAGAACATCTGAATCAACAGAACCACGCGATGCTCGAATCAATACGTTGCCTTTGACTCGACCGAAATGAATCTGGCGCGCTGGATGATGCAGTGAATAGTGCAAGGCGAGAGTTAAACATACCAGATACCCGTGAAGAGGAGAAAGCGACATGTACTCGGTGCCAGCCAGATAAGAGGGTCCAACATGGAGATTCGTCTAAATTAAAATTAAAGCGAGCAAAGTGAAGTTGAAAGTTCATTTCAGGCTTACATTTGGCATCAGCCGTTGATATGACTTTGACTGAACAATTTCGATAGGCAAGGAACCTAGTGATCTCCCATCAACCAGAAGCTGGCCTGTTAGAATATTGAAGTGGAGAAGTCGAAGAGGGACCTGACCGCGAGCTGGACACGTCGACTCCAGCCAGCGCACATTCGGAGCAGTCATAGGAGCCCATTTCTGGGTAGTCGTTTCCAGGTGTGGCCAGAGTGATTGTATAGCCGTATTGATAGCTGTCGGGTCATCAACACAGCGTTGGCAAACAATGTCCTCTAATCTATGGATGAGGCGGTGATCACGACCTCTCATGATGGTGTCCACCACGCCGCCTGAAACGCCTGAAGCGGCTGAGAAGTCAAATGGGGTATGAGTGACCAAATTTAGGACAAGATGGCTGAACAGGAGTATATGAAGCTGGGTGTTGCTGCGACAAATCCCGGCAAAATAGTCTTCACCAACGTCAAAGGTTTGCCGGCAGATTAGGGCGATCTCATAAACACGGCGACGATGAAAATCGATGATATTTGAGGGTAGAGAGCCGAGTTGCAGCTGAGAAAATTGATCCGACATCCACACAAAGAGAGTTGCACGAGCATGAATAAGAAATGTGACGGTCCGCTCGTCAAACCTAGCTCCAAGGAGACGCAACGTTATGTCAACCAACGATCGCATCGTCGTAATCTGCTGCCAATTTCCTTCAATTTGACAAAGCAAGTCCTCCATTACGTTGAGGAGAGTCACGTGAAACGCGGGTATATCCAACAAGGCATGCCAAGATAATTTTCCCTCTGAATCCACAGGCCCAACGTGTTGAACTACCTGCATAACGAGCTGATAAACAGGAACTTTGTTAAACGATAGGACTTGACTTCGAAGCTCGGCGGCCAAGTTCAGCCACTGAACAAAACAACCCGCGCGAAGCGACCCAAAGGCAATGTATTCATGAGTAGACATGCTTGGAGAGCAAACATAGTGGTCGGCTAAAACTTGAGGAACGTTGTGCGTGCACTTCGAAAGAGAAATTTCTAGCGGTTTGTACGGGTCACCTTCGAAAGGTAAAGGAGAGAGCAAGGTCATATCCTGTAAGTCGGGACTCTGAGAAGAAACGATGGTCCGAGAGTTGGTATCGAAGAGTGCCCAACGCAGCGCATGATTGACAATGACATCCCCTTCTGTAGCCGGCAATTTGCGCTCCCTGTAGTGAGTTGTGTAAAATGATTTGGTCGTGGACGCTAGAGTAAGACGAAAGGAGGGATTGCCTTTTCGAGTGCCAAGAACGCTGGAGTAGGACGCCACGTCCGTATAGATTATTGTTTGAGGTGGCTGATTTTTGAGTGGTAGTACATCCCGAAGAACGTAAAATGTGGCATCTCTCCAGACTTGAAATGCTTGCAGGCATAGTATTTCGAAAACAAGGTGCTTGGCTGCAGTGTCATCGCCAGGAAGGGGACGTTCATAGACTGGAATTTTCATATTCTTGACCTGAATATTATGCGTTCAGAATAGAACGCTGATCTTGAGGATCAAAGTCTCACCTGCTTGTTGAGACGGCATCGGCTACATCCTTGTTTTGTTATTATCGGTCCTCCTTCGTTTGCTGGTCGCTCAATGACCGGATGGTGATGAGGTGTAGCGTCTCGTTTCTGGATTAACGAGGCATGCTCAGTTAACTTCTGTTTTAATAAGCCTCGTTGAATTGACATGTCACTCTCGGCCTTCCGCTTGATCCTATTCATTTCATCAGCCATAACAGAAGAAGTGGAAAAGTATCTCAGAGGAAAGGACTCCGAGTTGGGTGGTTCAAAGACCGAGGGTGCCCGGGCTTGGCGCGAATGAAGGTACTGAGCAATTCTACTGAGCCGATCCAAATCTTCCGGCTTCCTCAATAGAAGGGGTTGGAGAAGAGTGGGGGAAATCTCACAAGGGTATTCAGCGAGGAGAGGAATGGTAAAAACCACGATGGCATCGATGGCGGCCCAAAGCTCAAAAATGGTCAACATCATCTGAGAGTGAGCTTCTGGGTTGCCAACGTAAAGGCGAGTTGCGGCAGAATGATAGTTCTGGAGGGCAACGAAGAGCGATTGAGTCAGGTCAGGATGTGGGCCGTACTCCATCAACCAGGCGTGGAGGTGAAAATCTATCTGCTGCTCAAAATCCAAGAGAGCCAGAACGAGATCATTCTGGTTAGGTGTGCTGACAAATGAGGATGTGAAGGAAAGAGTCTCTGGGATTGACCAGTGCTTTTGTATGCGTAGGTTGTGCCATGGTTTATGCTCACGTTGACGCTGAACGGTTGGGGGACGCGAAAGAGCTGCGCTGATGTAAATGTGGGCACTTGGTAAAGTTAGAACTGAATCTGCTTCGTGATCCAAGGTGGTAGGACTCCATGGAACTAAAGGAGCAGGGTTGTCCAACCCCGGCTGGACTGACTTCCAGCGCTGCTTTAGCACATTCGTAGCTTGAATATTAGAGCTATCGAACAACCTGCGAACGAACTCTGGCAATCCACTGCCTTTCTCAACCTTCACTGCCCGACGAGCAGCTTTGCCCTGCATGAGATAGATCAGTTCGTCACTGAACTTCTGTTGGACAGCTTGATTGAGAAGGTCAGTCATAAAAAAAACCATGAAAACTTTGTATCCGTCTGTCCCAACGGTGAGCTCGAGTGCCAGCTTCAGGACGAGCCATAAGCCAGACCTCCGCCACGGGAGAAAAGTGGTATCCCATAACACGTCATCAGCAGTGCGCTTGGTGACGGAACGAGTTGGGGGGGCTACGGTATGCTCGAGAGCAGAGAGAGTAACGAATAGCCAATCGAGGATATACTTCGCGGAAGGAGGGTTTCGAGGTTCTTCGACTATACTACCAACCCTGACAACATGGGCTTTCGATCCTTCAATGTCGTCAGAGTTGAGCCGAGCCAGAACGGAAGCCAGCTGCGAGACAAATTCGTCCTGTCGAAGGTATGTCACGGGAAATGAAACGGTAACCTCCGGGAGCGAGCGAACGATACGGCCATTGCAGGCCATCACTTCCTGGTTTGGAAGACTGACGGTAAAGGCTTCGGCCACTACGCTCGTATCGACGACTCGGAAAATGAGGCCTGAATTTTGTTTTCGAATGAACAATGGGAGAGACACTATAGGTGGAATGAGATGGTTTGATAGCCGGGAAGAAGCAATAACCATACTATCTCGAGGTCCTTCGCTCAATCGTGTTAGACTAAGCTTCAGTTCGGCTGGTGTGAATGGGTAGGAATCATGCAAGCGTGAAAAATCCTCAAGCATAGGTAATGCTGCTTTCCACGCTCGACGACTGCCTAGAATACCGAAACTTCCGGTCTCCCCAGCAGCGCCTTGAAGAAAACGCGAGGCAGAAGCAGCAAATGATCGGGCCAAAAAATGGTCCAACGAGAAGTCGTCTTCAAGCTGATCACTCATCTGAGGGAGACGAAGGGGCATGAAGACATGGTTTACGACGTATTTGAGATTGATTTGGTTAGCCATGATGCATCCAAGGTGAACGCAAGAATCAGGTTGTGGGGCAACAAGCGCCCACAGAACCCTGTTCCTTGATGAACCCGCAAGTTAGAATATGGTTTGCTGAGGCCATGAGGCCGGAAGTCTCGGGACGGCGTCACAATCATTCAGACCGCAAAGTTGGAGGCAATGAAATTGCTGGTGATCTGAAGTGTTTCGCCTTCAGCCCTACCCTCTCGCGAAAAGCTTATCTTTGGTTCCTCTTCTTGTGCATATGGGTGCATTCGCTTCTTCTGCAGCACGTCCTGTTGCGGTATCATCACATTAATATTCGCTCTCTTAACTATGTTACTTCCCATTTGTTAGCCTGACCCTCGTCTCCACTAAATCTTGCGGCAGAATGACTCTCAGCTCAAGTGTGTTAGGTTTTATAACATGATCAACAGTTAGACAAGTTCTTGGTATTCTCGTTCGCCGCAGGGAAGCTTTTTGTTTTGTTCCTTTTTTTTGTGATCGGGTGTTCCGTCATTTCACTATTTATCTCCTCTGTTCATGTAGAATTAAGCTTGATTTGTCCGCTGCCAAAGTTCTCGTTCGTGCCTTACTCTCCTACATTATTCGTGTGTATGCCTTTCCATGCGTTGGCACCACAACTTTTTTGCGCCGCGATACTCATGTTCGAACGGGACCATTTCGATTGGCCAATTGCCTGCTCTTTCCTCACCCAACCTCCCTCTACATAGGCATCTCGTCAGAAGGCAGAATTCACAGATGAAATATAGTTATGGCTAGTGGAGCTTAGGAGTCACAAGCTCTCTCCTTGTAAATTTTTCAACCATAGCTTAGGGACAAGGAGATCGAGTCAAGATCATGAAATGCGCGACGGGACACCGTGGAAAGGAACATGGGAGTCATGAAGAATAAATGAAACTTCTAGTGAAAGGAGTCTGTGTGCGCTCTTTCAGGAGCGATGAATGAACATGGAAAGTCTCATCCTGAGAGGTAAAACAAAAAGCGGATGAATCGTCACGAACAGGACGAACCTCGAATTGAACGAGGCACCCTTGGTTTCGAATAACTTGTAAGAACCCTGGGAACTCTCCTGCTAGGCGTAGGCTTTTAAGGGCACGGATTGCATATCGTTGGAGGTATCGCGATGAAGCTCACGCAGGCAGAGGTGACAGGAAAGAGAGACAGCTGAGAGCGAGCACATTTACGGGCCAAGGACACTCAGACGAGATCATGCTGTTTTGATATCATGGAAAAAAAGAACGAAGGATCATATTGTCGGGAGAGAGAACTGGATTAGTACTGCGTAATAAAATTTGAGCATAATCGCAGTTGAAGCATGAAGCAAAGAAAGACGTACGAACTAGAAAAAATGTAGCAGACAAGAATGCGAGGTATAAGATGCATATGAAGATAAAGAAAGAGGAATACAACAGAACAAATAGAAACCCAAGTCCCCAAAGAAAACGAAAAAGGAGAGCAACGACGTCATCCCCAAACAACCACTAAGCTTGCGCTGCGCGATCGTCTCGTTCGTCGTCTTGCTTGGTGAGTGCAGGATCGATGTTGCTTTGGTCGGACGTTGTGGACGATGTTGACACTTGCTGTTGCTGGTCGACGTTCTGGCCTGCCGCGGCTGCAGCAGCTGCGTAATGAATCTGTCTCTGGAATTCATCACTGTCATCAGTAAACGTGCAACAAACAAGACAGAGAAGCGAACCTGCTGATTCCACTGTTCCCACGCCTCCGCGAGAATCGGCTCAAAACTCGCTAACTCTTCGTTCGTCATATCCAAATTCCTCAGCAGATGCTGCTTCAATAAAGGAGCACAACTGAACGATAGCAGCAACGTCGAGGCAAACGTCTGACCCGCATTTCCAGGCAATTGACCACCTGCCCCTGCCGCACCGGCACCACCTTCCGCCGGTTGCGCTGCTTGACCGTCGAAGGGAACAATAAACTGCTGTCCAGGATAAACCAACATTTCCGAATGCTGATGAGGAGAGTGTTGCTGCTGTTGGTGATGAGGATGTAATGGGTGATGGTGATGCCCATTCGAATCGGGATCAGCGTTGCCCATTTCGATACCGAGTTCCCTCATCTTTCGTTCCTTCACCAGAGCACGATGTTTTCGTTGACGTTCCCTAGCAGCCGCACGAACTCTCTCCTTGCGTGCTTCCTCGTCGGCGTTTAACATGCGAGGCTCCTGTTCGTCGGTTTGCGGATGTGGAGTTAAGTGTGTGCGTGGGTTGGCGCGGATAACAGAGGGTGGCAGAGGCGGCGGCGGAGGTGGTGCTTCTGAAGGTGCTGTTCGTTTGTTGGTGCTGCGCAGTGTGTAGCTGGCAATGTCCGTAGTGGGGTCCATAAGAGGAAGGGGGGGGGGTTGAAGGAGCTGGTGGGAGTTTGTGACTAACGCGGAAAGTCACGGCAGCAGTGTCGTTACGTCACGAGCGCTTCTTTTTTTTCCTTCAAAGCCACTCGTGATCCCATGCGAGCTAAGGTGAATTGACTGCGCTTGTCCTGCTGCATTGTTCGTTCCCGTTCAAACCGGGGCCTCAAATGACATGAAGTACCAGGTGCCCTTTTTTTCCTTCACCTTCCTCTCAGTCGGTTTCCTCGAAAACTCCAACTATCCTGCTTCGTCGCTGACTTTGGGGCTATGTCACTCCCACTTGTATAGGTAGCACTAACTGGCCAAACGCACTCGTGGTACATGCTGTGGATTCTGAAATCTCGGTATTCTCGTTCAACCCGAGACGAGCCATTCAAGGAGCCTGAGAAATAGTGACTTTTTGTGGCTGCATGTTCCTTCATTTTCTGAATATATCCACTCTGTCATTGAGACTTGGAGCCTACATCGAAGTGTATTTCTTGCAACAGGACGTCATCTTCACCTCCTCTTCTCATACTACCAGCTTGTCTCTCCATTTCAAAACGTGTGCTCTTCACCTCCATGTGTTGCTCCACGCTCCCGTTCGAATCGGGAGAACCATTGTGCGAAAATAAAAATCATCTTTTTTTTTTACCATTTCTCCCCCTTTGCTTAGGCATATTTTTTGTCCCCTCCTATTCGGGCACATTCAGGACATCCATAGAATGCTTGCTTGACCACCACTCACCTGTTTGTTCTTTTTGACCATCCGCCTTATTTGTTTCTCACCCAAGCTCGCCTCCACCGAGTCTCGAGGTAGGACGTCTCTCAACCACAATATGACCGGGAATTCCAGCTGCGGGTCATGCAAATCTTCAATATTCTCGTTCAACTCGAGACAAGCATCCATATAGAATAAAGGGACATTTTTTGTTTTTTTTGGCAGTAGGTTGCTATATTCCCTCGTTTATCGATTCGTCTGTTCCAATTCATCGCAACTCCCGTCGTTCATTCCTAAAGTCTCATATCTGCCAGACTTCCTCACACTATCCTGTTATATGCCCCCCTTCTGAGTATCAGATCTTCACCTTTCTGTGTTCAATAGTCTCCCGTTCGAATCTAGTGCACCCATTGAATAGAGGTTCTTTCTTACCTCCATTCCCATCCCCGCGCTGAAAACTGAATTTTTCACAGGTCCTTTTTTCATTAGGGACTTTGCGCATGTCGATAATTATCAAACTTTCTGTTGCGCAGGTCGATAATTATCGAATTTTTGTTGCGCAACAGCGATAATTATCTCAAATATATCACACACCAGACATTATAAAATGACATCATAGTACATGTGAAGACGCCCCACAAAAAACTCGTAATTCCTGGAGGACTTGGTTGCCCCACAACAGCCATTCTTCAAGCATTATACGACGTTAACGGGGACTCTCTTGCTCACACCACATCAGAACAATCTTGAGAGAATCCTTGTAACTCTCGATTCCCTTGCAGAGGTCCACGATGAAATTGAAATGGCGTACTAGCCAAACTACTTGGTCTCGACAATTTGGCTGACGAGGTCTGGTTGGGCCATTTGTGGCAAGTGGTGATGGGGCATTTCTCCAAGAGGGGATCCACAAAGAGGCGGTCCATCCAAGGTGGCCAATTTTGTGAGGAATTGACAGGCTGAGCAGCATTTGACACGTCGCTGCATGGTCCTTTCATCCTCGTCACGCAATGTTTCGTCTTTATCGCTATTTTCATCTTTGTCGCCACTTTCTGCATGTTGGTCGTGGTTACTGTGCTCAAAGTGGCGGCCAGGAAGTTCATGATCGTGGTCGTCATTGTCCTCGTTGCTAACGCCGCCACCTCTCCCCCACCGTGACGCGCCCTAAAAAAACTCGAACACCCCAAGAGGTGTGCTCCGCCACATTTGATGACCGTTTGCGACTTTTCTTCAAACCCCCACCATTGTTTTGCGTCAGCCGTGCCGTTGTCTGTTGTGCCCACTCAACGCCTGGCGTCGCCACTCCTTCTTGTGAATGCCTTTCCTCACGCGTTGACCTCGTCCACTTCTTGACTCCTCAAGACCTTTTTCGCGTAGACTTCAGTTACTGCAAATCCTCGTTTCTTGGTACGCTTGTCTTTCTTCTTTTCTGGCATCGACCTGATCATCTTCATAGGCGGTGGCTTTACTTACTTGCGCCTGTCCATATGCTGCTGCAGTGCACCCTGGCCGTCTACTCTAAATTCAAGACTCTGGCCAATTACCTATTCCCTCCTGCCCCCCCAGCTTCGCACTCCTGCAGTAATATAGAATAAATCATGCATTACCTGTCTCCCAGACAGTCACTGTACATGGCATCTGCATTCTACCCTGTACTTACCTAGTAAGCTACTAAATTAATCGATTTTTTCGTTCTGAACGCCTGCCCGAAACCCTCTATAACGTCCCTGTTCATTACATGCTTTTTGGGGGAAGCGGGGTTTTTAATGCATGGCGGCAGGCCATGTCTGTCTCTCAAGTATTCAAGTCCCGCTGGGTTGAGTGTAGAAGGCGGAAAGAATATAAAATAGGTATATTTTAGAATATAATGTATGTCAAATGTAGAAATCGAAGCAGGAAGCTCGCAAACGCGTAACCTTTGTAGTTGAATGACTTGAGCAAATGCTTGGGGCTTCGGGTTTTTGTGGAGCGCGTCACGGCGGGGGAGAGGTAGGGGGGCTTCGTTGCTTGGCCCATGAAGGTTTGGCATGGGCACAGTGGGTGCAGGAGAAGGCGTGTGGGGTACATATGCAGAATAAAAGGGTGATTGTGAATCGCTGAAGTTTGCTGACAGGTGTTACGACCATTGTGGTGGACAAAAAGCTGCAATACTGAGGATGCTGCACTTCTCTACTCATTCCCACGCACTCAGCCCGGATTCATAGCGTTCACATGGAAGGTTCCGGACATAAATTCAAAGATATAATTATGATAATTATCGCCGCTGCACAACAAAAATATGATAATTATCGACCTGCGCAACAGAAAGTTTGATAATTATCGACATGCGCAAAGTCCCTATTGATTATGAGTATTACTGTGCGGTCCCCGTGTTATTTTCAACGGGTATCCTGTACTTTTTGAAAACGTTTCCTAGACCTGAATCTTGCAACCAAGATCGCTTGAACTCTCTGCTTTATTCTTTCATTATTCCCCATTGAACCTCATTTTCACCGACTCCAGCGGTACGTCACTTGGCTAATCCTTATTTCCCACAATATTGATCATCTGTTCTAGCGAGAGACTAGACAACCCCGGTATTTTTGTTCAAACCGAGACACGCTAATCCACTCGTTTCGCCTTTTCTTTCCTTTCAGGTTCTCTGGTCCTTGATTTCTTTATTAACTCCATGCATTACGGCCTCAGCTTGTATTGTCGACTACTTGCGAATTCACCCATCTGATAAAATCATTTATTTTTCGCTTGTATCCGTCTCCCTCCAAGCACTGGCTTCTTACTACCTTTCTGCGTTGCACCATGTTCCTGTTCGAACTGGGGAAGAGCATATGATTCAATTTAAACGAGGTTCTTGTTTTTGTGTGCATTCTAATCCACGTGGTGAAAGCTTACCTATTCCCTAGATCGTGGTCTTCGTTATGAATCACAAGTGCTCTTGGTTTCTCTCCTTGGTTTCCCAGTGCAGTCTATGCTCTTCAAAAATGTATTCTAAGGGAGCCGACACTAAATCATTTATTCGATAACTTGGTTCATTCGATTATTTCTTCCCGTTCGACTCGGTGGTATCTCTTCATTTGCTCATACCACTTTTACCCTTTGGCGTTTGCGCTCACACCTCATTTTTCATCCCCTTCAGCGGGGCCATATTGATATAAAGGACGTATCTTCATCTGCTTTGTACCGTAGAGCCAATCATTTGAGAGAGAAATTCTGTGGTCTTGGAAAAGAAGTTGATCATCCTCCTTGGCCCCGGTAGGCAGCCTCCTTTTTATATAAGCCCGTCCGACTGGCTACACTGTGATGCGATAGGTGTATGCGGCGACATTCAAAACTTACTCATTTTCTCCAAATCGTTTTTTATTTCCAGAGGGTATGAGTATCTCACGTGCAATTGTATAGTTTCATGTTTTCGTAAATCCCCTGCACACGAATGACAGATCTATCCAAGATTATGAGCCCGTTTTCCTCTTTTCAATCAATGTTTCTCATATTTGCGCTGCCATTATTTTTTTAGATCAGTATAACAATCTGGAACTGGAAAGATGCAAATGCATACCTGTCAAGAGCTCTGAGCAAGTTGCGCGTGAGACGATCAGAATCTCTGAATACCACGCTTGAGGACCAGTAAATAAACGGTGCATACCACACCTACCTCTCCAGAGAATTTGCGTCGTCCCCATCCTTATAATAGCCCGAAAGCAAGTCGCTGAGAGGAAAACCTGCGTTGGAAACTTCAAGCGATCTGAAAGATATATGTGTGTGTGAGTGCCAGGAAATGTGCGGAGGAGCTACAAGTATACCTCTCCGAAAAATATTTGTCAAATGATACGGGGTCGAACTCTCCCATTGAGATAGGCTCGACATCTTCAAAGGCCTGTCGCATAGCCAGTCCCAATCCATCAACCCTCTTGTCGAAATTACCATAAAATCTATCTGGATCGAAAGATGAAGCTGCAGGCTTCGGGATGTGGTTGACAGGGGAGTCGAATGCTACGGAGTCTTTGGCGTCTTTTCTGTCGCAGGGATCAATACGACCAGTCATGTACACGAAAATCAGGGCATGGACTTGCATGGAAGGGGTATCCGAATCCGTGCTGTCCTTTCTGGAGTTTATACCACTAATCATGGATGCCAAGGATCCAAAGCGTGGAACGCTGAAAAGGGAGATTTCATACGCTAGGATTGAAAGTACAGAGAAAGTAACAGGTATCTCACATGTCATTGGTATTTCGAGCGGCCAGGCGAACGAACGAAGGTCCAAGAGACATTTCAAAACGAAAAGAGATGTGAAGGAATATAAAAAAAATGAATAGAGAGCGGATAGGAGCTCAGCTTCTTGTGGATTGAACATATCAAGCGAGAGTTTGCTTATAAGCCAAAAAAAAAAAGCCTAATTCGCTTAGAAGCATCGGTCAGCCACCTTTGTTTGAAGGCGAAGTGTAGGTTTGGACAGATTCTGGCCGTCCCACTTCCGTTCCTGGCCGAGGATTTATCTCTCGGAAGCTAATCCAAGAAACGAACCTGTGGTTTACAGGCGATCTAGAAGACTTCAACCAATAACTATTCACCTGCCAAGCCCGAAGAAGTAAAGTTCTTTACTTACGGCAGTGTAGGTACTTATCGCCGATGAGATAGCTTGCCAATAGAGGGGTGAGCTAGACAGCCCGAATACAAAGTAAATCATGCAACGGCTGTCCGTTGAACCTTTCCTGACCACAACGAGACTCAATACGATTGAAGTGAGCCAGCTACGGACCTTCTGTGCGGCAGGAAGGAATTAAAAAGGAGCAGTCGCTTCGCTAATAGCCGGTTACGATAATAAGAAGTGCAGATTCAGCAGCTAAATTGGCCGTTCGAAGAGTCGTGTCCATCGAGATGTAAAACTCAGGGGAAAATGAGCCTCAGTGCACGCCAAAGTGAGAGGGAGGAGCAAGACGACACAAGGGGATGTTTGAGACTATAATTTTTCGCTGCTCTGAAAGTGCGGGAGGTGCCTGGAGCTCAGCCGGGAGTGCCAATGATGGTTCTGGAAGAGTCGCTCGGATATTGTTACCGAAAGCACAACTTGCTTTTGCCCATGGTGACACGTCCAACCAATCCCTTTTCTTGCGTTCAAGAGCTCAAACCTTTGTTTTCTTCATTAATTATAAGCATTGCTATGTAATTCTCTTCTTACTTTCAACATGTATCCTACACTTTTGAAAAGGTTATCTAGACCTACACACGGTTCTTACACTCTCTGACACCATTCGTTCATTCGATTCCCACCCAACCTTGTCCCTCAACCGACTCTTGTTCAACATATAGCTTAACCATCTCTCGTTTGACTGGAGAGAAGCTAATCGCAGAATTTGCTTCTTGTTTGTTTTGGGTGTGTTTTCTACATTCCTTGACTCTCGTATTTGTCACCTTGATTTTATCTCTGCACTAAAACTTCCCTGCTCCGTAGATCTCTCGCCTCGAATGAAGTACCAAATCGGCTTTTGGCTCCTCTTCTTCCTTTCAGCATGTGTTTTTGAACACTCAAAACATGGTGTGATCCGATGATCACTATACCATTCGCTTCCTGGCTCCGTTCTTTCATATATTCGTTCCCGTTCGACTCGGGACATTGATAGGTCGGTTAGATTCCCTTTTCGTCCCTCAATTGATTGTCCCATTCATGCTTCATGTTTTACCCGACCTAATTTTTTTTCCATATTACTTTGCTATATGCTCTGTTCGTGGGATTCGTGGGTGGAGTCAATCATTCAGGGCGGATATTCCCATTGTTGGCTTGTTAAAGGCGTTGATCGCCTAGCCTGCAGTTCGGTACGAATTTCCCTTGCAGCCTTCTCATGTGTCCTATGGTTCGCGCATCTAGTCTTTAAACTAGATGGATAAGAACCTTAACACATTGAATGTCAGACTCGCCCTCTGCCAGGACTCGACCTGAGTGACCATAATGAAGTTGGGTATGTAATGCCACGGGCTGGGCTCGAGTCAGAATTCATAGGGATCCTTACATTTCATTCGTCACTGCAAGTGAGCTATGTCCCCTCGAATTCCTTGTGTTTTTAGAGCGTTGCCAGCTGTTTCCTCGTTCAAGTTGGGGACAGCTAAATGTGGGACTTGCGTTCTTCCTTCAAATACGGTCTCCTTCTGTTTCGTAAGGTGCAACAGAAGGAAAGTATCGAAAAGGAGGACATTCTGACACTCTCAATCAACATCCTTCATAACTGCACTGTGAGGAGTATTAGAAGCGTGGAGATTTAAGCTTCAATTCATTCAACTGCACACCTGTCGAGAGCTCTAAGTACATTTCGCATGGACACGCCAAATTTACTGACAACGTTGATTTTTAAAATGTAGAAGGTAATGACACGAACTGTACTTGCCTGTCAAAAAAGTCTGAATCACTATTCTTGATAACGTCGTTCTCAATTAGCAAATCCTGGAGGGGAACACCTTTATTTACAGCTTCAATAGATCTGGTTTGTACAGTGTGAACGTCGGGAAACAATGGGAGCGGGTTAGGCGATACCTCCGGTCAATATGTTCCTGATCCTCTGCTCGATTGACCTCTCCAGTCTCGGTGGAAGGTTCCTGTTCATTCGACCTGAAGGGGAAAGATTTGTAGAATCTTCCTCCATTGAAATCAGGAAATAAGGACACGTCGAATGGTTGTCCCCTTGCTCCATGTCTATCGAAAATATCAATCCGACCGATTGAGTTTGCCCATCGTAGGATGTAGACGTATTCGGATTGAGGATTCAAAGGTGTATTTGGTTGTGGAAGATGTAAATCGTGCAATATAGACAGTGAAGAACCAAAACCTTGTTCTCTGAAAAGGGAATAGTTCGGAACTAGATACTCCTTGGGAGAAAAGGGAGAAAACTCACAAATTATGGGTATTCCGAGCAGCAAAGCGGATGAACGAAGGGCCAAGAGACATCACCGGGATGAAAGAGATATAGAGAACTTGAAGAGAGAGGAGGAAGAATCGATAGAGGAAAGCAGCGCAGCTACTTAGACAGAAAGGGTATGATGGGGCTGAGATTATAAGAAAGAGCAAGGATACTTTCGCTTAGAAGCACCCGCTCACCTTGTTTGAAGGGGAGGTTTAAACTTCGGCCTATTTTGACTGTTCCTGAGCATCCCTGCTCGAAAGGCAACTAAACAACAAGTAGTGCGGGATACGTTCAGCATTCAAGTGCAAATACAGGAATAGTCCACTCTTTGGGTTCTAGGGAGCAGTAATTGCGCTTCTCATTGAGCCTCTTAGCAACAACCAATGAACGACGACATGACCCGCATGCTGAAAATCCTGATGAAACGTCAAATTGCACAGTATGACCTTGAAAGAGCTGCCGCCAAGCTCTAAACGAGAGCGACGAAGCTAAATATTCAGTGGAAACGAGTTGATCTCGGATTCTGGGAACAGCGCGAACAAATGGAAAGAATCAGTAGTGCTGTTCAGTCAAGGTTAATATACTCAGATACGTCTTGAACTACGTCGATTTGGCTGTTCGAAGAGTCGTGTTCTTCAGGAGGCGTAGCTAATAACCGACATTGCAGCACACGGGTGGCAAAGGTCCCTGCAGTAATTGAGATACCGACTTGCGCACGGTTCTTACGTGTTTGGTTGTGAGTAAATTTATGGTAATTTGCTTATGCAGTGTTGCCATGGCGACACTGCATAAAATGCCAACCACACGTCAACCGCACACCAAACACACACCAACTGCATGAGAACTGCGCGCAAGTCAGTATCTCAATTACCGCAGGGACGTTTGCCACCCGTGGCATTACGAGGATCCTCGCTTATTCATGGACACCAGGGACGCTACTTTTACAGTCTATTCCATCCAGTGTGAATTGTATTCCATTACTCGATCATTTGCGCTCTCATTTCATTCCATGGATGGTTAGTTCCCCTTCAACCCAGGACATATTGTGGATATTCTGGATTGCCTTTTCCCCTCTTCAATCTTTGCTCATGCATGTTGAGTTCTGTTCAACTTTTTCCATATTGAGATGATCTACATCTCTCAATTTCATTGTGCACAAGGGAGATCGCACAAGATGGAAATTCGCCCTGAATCTGTTAATACGTCCATCACTCTCATTTGTGGGTTCATCCCAGAAGCTGGAAGCTATGAAGCTTAGTCGGAGATATGCAACGCTGGTTTGCCGTGAAACCATTTGCATAGAAACTGGATATGGGAATATTACATCTTCGTTGTCTACTTCCTGTGGATGACCCATCTGCATTCAACCAATTTCGCGCCGACGACTTACAAGTACTTTCGAGACGGCCTCTCCTCAAATCCATCCATTCATTCTCCACAATCTATAGCATATAGGAGGATTCCCGTATTTCAATCAACATTCGCCAAAGTACCACTTCAGAAAAAATATTATATCAGCATGAAGACTGTCATTGAGCAGGGTATTGGAACACACGAATTTAGAGCTCTGAGTAAGTTTCGCAAGGCCACGTCAGAATTGCTACAAGTATCAGTTGTGAGAAGTTTCCAAATAGATGGTATAGTCTAGCCAAACCTCTCCAGGGGGTTGGAGGAATCCTCGTCCTCGTTGCTCCTAGTGGGTAGGTCCATAAAGAGAAGGGCTTCATCGGAAGCTTGAATGGACCTGAGCCGGCGAAAATATGAGCACCAGGAGGTATTTAGCGCAGCTGAATCAGGTACCTGGGCGGGAAATATTTTCCAAATGATATAGGATCGAAATCTCTAAAGAATTGACTGGTCGAAAATCCCAATTCATGAATCCTCTTATCAAAATAACTGTCGTATCTGTCCGGATTGAATGCTGAAGACGCAGGTTTTGGAATACTATCCAGAGGAGAAAAGGGTTCTGTGACTTCAACTTCGTCCCTTTCACATGGGTCAGTTAGTACGAGATGTGGTTACAGAAGCCTACACACTCACGGAGACGGAGGGTCCGACGGCAGGTCGACTTGTCGAGAGCGTGTGTCGCTGATTACGGCAAGCAAAGAACCAAAACGCTCATGGCTGGATTATATGTTAGTATGGAAGGCATAAATGCATTGGCACTGGCCACACAGTTGGTTGGTATTTCGAGCCGCGAGGCGAACGAATGAAGGTCCAAGAGACATAATAAAGAATAGAATGAGGCTGAGAGCGAAGAATGTGAAGAAAGTAGCCCAGCTACTTGTGGATGGAGCCAAGTGGAGCAAAGGCTAGCTTATAAGCATAATCGAACGGACACTTTTGCTTGGAAGTGTCAGCAGTGTTTGTTTCAAGTTCCAGCTATTTTAGCGATCCGCTTGATGTCTCCGACCGATGATCTACTCGCTCGAAAGATAATCTAGCAACCAATCATATGGGCTATAGACGACCTGGAAGTCCTAAATCCATAATTGTGCGCTTGTCGGAGACCAAATTGGGTGAAAAGGCGGGGGAAAGTGTTATGCCGGTCATATGGCAGTGCAGCAACTTTATCGCCGCTGAGATAACTCGACTACCAAGAAGCAATCTGCACAACCCCATTGCATAGCTGCCGCACAAAACGATTTTACTTGACTGCTACCAGGAACAGCAAAGTAGGATCGGTTGATCTTGGATGCGAAGAATGACGCGGGGAGCAGCTGGGCAGTTTACAGGAGATTGATATGGTCAAATATAGATATATTTACACTGGTTTCTGTCAGCTGAAGAGTCGTGCCCATAGAGATATGATACAAAAGAGCCTGGTCGTACCAAAATGAAACTCAGTGCGTCCTAAAATTTGAAGGATGAAGTATGAGAGGGCACGGGATGTTTCAGAATGTTTCAGAATGCATAGTGTTCATTGTTGAGAAAGAGCGAGAGGCGGCTGGAGCGCGGTCGGCAACGGTATGGTGGTTCGGGCAGAACGTTCGCCCATGTACTGCAACCGGAAACGTGCCATGCTCTTGATTGTCATACTTTTGTTGCTAGCATTTTCAACCAATTCTCTCATTGGACCATGTGACCCAGATTTCTACTCGGCTAATATCATCAATTGTACGCACCGAAAAGCACCAACATCTGGAGGAAATGACGTCCTGTATCCAAACCATCGATTCGGACTCCCAAGTTGGACTACTGAAAAATCGGGATATTTAGCAAGAACGGGAACATTACAGATATCAATCTGCGTGCTCATAGAAGAGGCTTAAGCTGTACAGATGCCGAGGAAAGACTCAATTCTGGCGAACGAATTTTCCCTCAAAGGTTCACCATTTTCAGCAAAGTGATAATTCCGTGATTTAGGCATTGAAGAGTTCATTCTGTTCAGCGCTTCGACTCTTGTCCAAATATTTTGATTCCCTAGGGGTTATTTTACGATCATAACGACTATTACCCCTGCTTACTGGCTCGACGCTATGAGCTTAAACTCTGAAGTTTGTGTTCGTTTTCTATTCTTTTTGCCTCTAACAGTCTTTCCGCCTGTAACCACACATGATCTTCACCTCTCAATCTCTTCCTCCAATCTTCCAGTTCGTTCCAGTGAATATCCGTCTCCATGAACACAATTTTGGGATGCTTTAGTCCTCTAACCATATGTGGGAGCATTGGCGCTGTATGTGGTCGAGAATGTTCCTTTTCTATTAAAGCCACTAATGTCATTTGTTTCAAAGACGCTAGCTTCGGAAGACTCGTTCCCCTTGAATTCTTCCACATAAAGTCACGGCCCTGAGCCCAGTCAGTCATGAAGTGCGTCAACACCGGCATGTGACGTTCGACGAGGGCTGGGTCAGGAAGATCCCATTGAGGCTGCCATTCGCCCTCCATTGCCCAATGAATATGAGTGAGAGTTGTTGGGATATGCTGTGGAGAAGACCTGAGTGCGGTGTTGAACTTGTCCGACATAAAATCGTCTATTGCTAAGTGCTTGAGCTGCAGGTATTTGGCAAGGTTGGGGAGAACAATGACTTCGTCTACATCGGCAATTAATATCAAGTCAGTGATTCCGATGCATAATTCGAAGACGTCTCGAAGCGGGAAACACTGGTCATGGTACACGTGCTTTACGTGTTTTGCTAGGTATTCCGGAGACTTAGTATCGAGGAGCGGTCGGAACTGAGGATATGTCAACCCCAATCCGCTTAAGAACAGAGCCTTGAAACGCAGAGGTTCTGTCCTATACAAAGGCACTTGAATTGACATGACAATGGTTCATTTTCTAGCACTCACCATTCATAAACTCGTCGACAAACGCTCAATATATTTATAGGGTAGGGGGATTCTATGGATGGAGCCGACATGACTGCAAGCGAGAAAATCTTTTTCTCGATTTCAGGCGGAAGAGTTGGGGTATTTTTCTCCGGGGCGTCCAAGAGAGACATGAAGATGAGGAGACAAGCCGTGTATTGGCAGGGATCAACAATCTCGACTCACTCCCCTTTATTATATGGGAAGTGAGTCACCGATTTGATTATCATTTGCAGGAGAAGGTCGATAATAATCTTGCTGAGGCCCATGCCTTACCACTGACCTCGTCCTCATAACAGTTGAATAAAATTATTCTAGATGCAGAGGTATTGCTATAGGTAAGCTTCACGCGAAATCCAGTCGTCCTTACACGCTCATAGTTCGAGAGAAGGATGGGTCAATCAGGGTTCCAACATTAGAGCCTTGCCCATCATTTGCGCCGAACCACCATGACGACGTCTGATCCTCTCTTGCCTCCAGAAATCGAAGAGCCAATCTTCCAGCTCTGCGCTGCGTCCGAACCCAAGATGATATCTGTTCTTCTCCGTGTTGCAAATAGAGTAAAAGAATGGTTCGTCTCATGCTATGTGTCAGGCTGTTGGATAACAATTCCGAACGAAGGATAGAACTATTAAGATTTCGAACAGTTCACTTTAAGGACATGGAAGCTGTCCTTCTTTGTACACTTGTAACCAGTAAACCTCCGCCTTTCCTCGCGCAGCACGTAAAACATTTCATTCTTGGACACTCTGTTTCTCGCTTCGATTACGACTGGGCCGCAAGACTTCTTCTCCGTTGCACTGGTATCCTAGACCTTGGCGTCTTTACTGGAGGCGATAGGAAAATATATACTGAACTCACCCGTTTCCCTCATATCCGATACTTGACTCTTGATCTTTCAAGCGGTCGTAACTTCATCCAGTTCTTGAAGGATAACGCATCCACCACACTTCCGATCACTCATTTCTATTCGAATTGGCAACTCCTGTTATCTTTGGAGTTACTTATCCCTTCTCAACTCCCTAACTTAAGTTATATCGCAGGAGAGTGGCCCAACGATGGCACATTATCGGGATACAGGGCTGATTCCATCGACGTTGTAGTACGAATGGTTAACTGGAATCAAATTCAACTATTCGTATTGTGTATTCACCATGCAGTCGCCTACTATATTCACGACGATGCTCAATCGACTTGGAGTCATCCCAAAGTCGTTCCCTTTGAGAGTGATTGGGGCGTCACATCTTTCGAGAATAGGTATGTTGGGAAACTAGGTACGACTGGTTTTTGGAATACTGCTGAAGGAATGGCGCAAGATCGGAATGAGTTTGGGCTAGTACAAAGCTAAATCCATGCGGAAGAATTTAAACTCTATGACCATTGTAGGGAGAATGACAGTCAAATTTATACGAAACGAAGGAACTTTAGCGCAGTCATGCTGGAACTTCCTCCAACCTTGCTCTCATCTTGCGCTCCTGTCTCTCCTTTCCACCCTCATGACCCCGTTTATCCCCCTCCACTTCCTTGGGAAACTTAAGCTGAATGTGCTGGACTCTCTAAACCCTTAGATGATCTAACTTCATATTCACGGGGGACGGGCAAAGTAGCCTGAGCTCCTCAGGCCTAAGCTTCATCATGAGCTTATTGATACACATGGAGGAGATAATGTTCGGATTCACTCATAACTATGTTTGCATTTCCAGACGAAATAATCTTAAGGATAAGAATACCGAACTTGATTTTGACTGAGCTTTTTCTCGATCAATGAACCGCTCTCGCGTTATATCGTGTTTTCTTCTTCACCGCGTTGTTTCCTAGTCCCAGTGAGCATGACATTGGACAACGCTATGAGAGAGGTACTAAGTGCCAAATGCTATATGCTATTACAAAGGCATGTGAGACGCAGATTGGTTAGCTTTGGAGATGCCTTTGCCAAGCATGATTTCTCGCTGCTAGTCTAACCTTGAAGGACGCTGTATATCGATAATGCAGTATTTACTCACACGAAAGGCTCATTTGGGAAGAACAGTGAGATGCAGCCCAGATCATGCTGCAGTTCTGAGTTGGGGCTTCCAGGTCATGAATTCCTGCCTTTCTTATGTAAGGCGGACTGGACTGTCACTTTCATACCCAGCTACCAGCGATCTGCATTCTTGCAGACCTCAATGTTGCAACTTATATCTCCTCTTGTCCTCCTACCATATTATTTTCTCCCCCGGTATGTTCGTGTCCGTCCGTGGTTGTCTGATATGTACTCTTGATTGACTATTAAGTGCTATTATGCAGGCGAGGATTCATTTAAACCGTACCCATTATGACCTCTCTTTGAAAAGCAACACTCTTGTGCATCTGTTGCCATTCACTGCAATCGTTCAAGCTCTCACGGCCAGCAGCATGGGCAAGCTTCACTGTAAACCTACAGTCAGCAAGGAACTTGGACTAAACGCTTTATTGATCTGGTTTTACACACATTCCTGCTTCGTCCCGAATCTAGAAGAGTTGGATTAGCCGATAAGTGGATAAATACACCTGCAAGAACGAACCCAGTTGCAGGGCTCACGGGCGAGCACGCTTGCCTGGTGATACGGCATTAGCTATATCTGGAGGGATAAAGGACGGAGCAGGCACACCTCGTCAAGCTAGGAGCACAATGAGTTGATTCACATAAAAAGAGAGCAAACAATGAACTCACGATAGGGCTGGCATTTATAAAAGCGATCAAAGGGAGGATAAGGATGATGAACTTCATGTTTGCTGAGCTTTCTGTAGACGAACGAACTGCTCTCGCTTTTTATCGTATTTTGTTTTGCCATGGCGTATTTTCCTATTGTAAAGTGGAACGGCCATGGACAACGCCGTGAGCGTGGTGTTAAGTGCTAAGTGCTATATGCTGTTTTAAGGGCACTTGAGAAGTTGGTTAACTGCAGAGGAAACTTTCGCGAAAGATGATTTCCCGCTCTTACTCTAACCCGGGGTTGAGATAAACAGATACTGGGGCGCATATACTTGAGCGAAAGGCTCGTTTGGGAAGGATAGTGACAGGAAGCCGCTCCCACTATTATGTTGGAGTTCCGAGTCGGACCAGCTTCCAGTGCTAAAAATTTCTGCTCAACCATAGACATCACAGAACCGCCACTTGATCATTATTATCTCGTTTACAGGCCGTCTGCCCCTTGCGGATCTTGGTGCAACCGAAATATTTTGCTGGCACGCTGTCCACTTACTTACTATCCTCATTCTCCCCAGAAACGTTCGTCATCTGCGGGGAGTTCGATGTATCATCTTATCGATTTCGATACTGAATCAATGCTTCGCATATACCGTATTCGCGCTCGTATAGTTGGTATGCTCTTTCCGTTCCAATATTGAGCGCTCAACCGCTGGGCTTTCACTTGAACGATGATGACGAATACTGAGCCCGTTTTCCCTCCAGAAATTGAACGCCAAATCTTCTTATTCTGTGCCTCCTCAAATCCTAGGACAATTTTGAATCTGATAGCAGTTGCCCGTCGAGTCAAGGAATGGTTTGTTCGCTATTTCACCCCTCGTCCAAATTGCGATTGAGAGCAGCACGACAGGATTGAGCCGTTACACTTTCGGTGTTTGCATTTTAGGGATATGGGGGCGACATCACTTTGTGCTCTGTTAGAATCGAAACATGCTAATTTCCTGGCTCAGCATGTCCAGCACTTCATTCTTGGAAGCTCTGTCTCTCATTTCAACCATGCCCGGATCGCAAAGCTTCTTCCTCTCTGCACAGGTGTCGTTGATTTGGCCCTGTTCACAAGAGGAAATGCCACAGTCTTTCGCCATCTCTCAAATTTTCTTCATCTTCGTTATTTGACTCTCAACTTTCCGAGTGGGCGTAACTTTGCTCATTTCTTGAGGGATAACCCAACAGTGACATATCCAATCACGCACTTTTATTCGAACTGGGGAGTCCTTCTGTCCCTGGAAATGGTCATCCCATCTCAGCTTCCCAATCTCTCTCATATTACTGGCCAGTGGCCAAACGAAAGTTTCCCACTCCAATATATGATTGAAGACGTGAACGTTGTGACGCGTATGATAGAGTGGAGGCAGATCCAGTGCTTTGTTCTATGTGTAGATCATGGACCATCTTACTCCATTTGCAAGGAAGGTGCCGAGTCGATATGGAATCACCCTAAGGTGACTCGACTGGAAAGTAACTGGCATGCCGTGTCGCTGGAGGGTAACTGGATTGGTGAAAGTGGCACATTGGACTTTTGGAACGCCGCAGAGAGGATGGGTGACGTGCCAGGGAAATGTGCAAGGGTATAACGGTTGAGACCAGCTATTCCTCATGGCAAAAAAATATTCTACGTATCTGCACACACTCCCACTTGATCAATAAATGCTCGCAAAAGCTTTAACCGCATATGCAGACTTGCAAAAAACGCTGCCTTCTGTCTAAGCGCCGGTGCATATGGGTTGCTCCCTACACCCACCACGTTTTTTATGTTCCATCTATTAACTTAGTACTCTGCGAAGGTTTATCAGTGTAAGATTGGTGATCTTGCTTGTTTGGTGGCCTCGAAGGTCCAGACAGCCCTGATCATTCCTGTATGTCTTGATTCACATTTCATGGCTGTGCCTTCGAGGACATTTCATCTCTTTCACAGGGTCATAAAACCCTACTACCCTGAAATGCCCTCGTTTTTTGCTGTGCTACAAAGCATGCGTTACACGAGACATTCTTGAGACTCCCTTCAAAGCCTGATGGGCATGATGTGCGGTGCGCCATCCATCGTCTTGGTTTGCATTTTGCCTACATTTGGAAGTGGTCACAGCCATCAGGATAACACGCTTTTGAACTTCATCCTTCGAAATTCCATAACAATTGACCTTGCAGCTTCTTATCCTGGGCATATTGACCACATAAGCTCACTGGGTCGATTTGTCGAGCGAGCAAGAACGTGGGAGGCGCACCAAATCTCACTGCTCAAGGAAGAACATCCCTAAATCATTGAGTGAGACAGCCTTTTAGGGGTAGGTAAACGTTTTTACACCCATTTCCCTAGAGTTTGGGTACACATTCATTGCGGAAATTGACAGTATAAGTACGTACGTTGGGTAGAGTGAGTCTCTCGTCCCTTGTTTTCCCCTGGGCGATGATGACCCTTACCATTTTGTTTCTCATTTCCTGGGTCGTCGTCCAGGTATCCGCCAAGCGACAGCTCTCACTCTTTCTATCTGGTCCAGCATCACTGGCTGGAAACCAGAATTTGACCGTGACTGCTACGGTTAAGAATACCGGCCATCTCAAGCTAAAGGTGCGTTTACATATTTTTGAAGTCTTTATCCTGCAAACAGGCCCTAGATTCTTAATGAGCCAAATAGCATCCTGTCCAGCCTTCCAACGAACACGTTCAACGTTTCGCTCCGGGGATGTGTTGTCCCCTTCATTGGTATCGTGCCGAACTATATTCCTCAAAGTATCATCAAATCTAATAATGCATCCCTCTTTACTTTCCTCAAACCTGGTGAATCCATTTCCGTGAAGCACAATTGTGAGCGTGACTATCTCAAAGAGAACCTTTTTTACTACCCTGTCTACTATACAGTGAATTTAGCGTATAACTTTACGTCTATCAACTTGACTCAACCAGGAGCATACCATCTTGTCATTACTCCCAGCAACCTCGACTTCCTCCTTGCCCCAAATATAGGAAGCAGCAAGCTAGTTGTCATCAGGGCTTTATTCAACCCACAGACCATACTACGCCCTTTCGTGGTCCCATCGTGGGGGCCATTTATCCGCCCTCCTTTTGGCCGCGAGATCTTTGTGGGCTGTTCTGCAACTCAAAAGACTGCTATTCCAAAGATCGCTAGTAGAGCAGCGGCTCTCACGACGTCGGCGTACAACTATCTTTCCTCTACAAACACTGCAACACCAAGATATACGATTTGGTTTGGAACTTACAACTCGCCCAGGCATGATTTAGTATTATCTCACTTTCGTTCGATACACTCGAACAATTTTCATCAGTTCACGTTAGTGGCTGCATCTCTTTTTTTGCTTTCAGGCCGGGAGAATCACTCATGGCTTCATCTAGGTATGATTGTACCTGCAATGATTTCGGAATATATGCCTTTGTCGGTTTTTCCTCCACTTATGTTTGATATGTTATATTCATTCATTTCGGATAGGTGGTTGCCACAGAATTTGGGTAGTTTTATCCTGTTTCGTTTTGATAGTGAAACACATTTCCCCTAATTGTTGCTTAGCGTCATTCACCTTTGCCCCCCTTTCTGGAAATACGCTGCCTTAACAGGGACTGATTCTCAACCAGGGATACTAATACACGAGGCATCGCATTTCGAAAAGAATGGACCAACATTTGATATTACGGGTGGTTATGGGCAAGATGGGTCTCAGGCTCTGGTATGTCGGAACATTCTGCTTGTCCTTGGTATTCAAAGCTCTCTAAGGCTCGACGCGATCCTAACCTGGCTTGCTTCAATGCCGATTCGCATAAGTACTTTGCAGAGAATAACCCACCAGTTGATTAGGATGCTGCTGGAGTGGGTGTGTGTATGAAATGGCAATGTGCGCTCGGACAAATAAAGACCTCTTAGGACTCTGATGACAGACTCTTATTAGTACGAACTATATGGACCCCAATACCCTATTTTATGTATTCACATCTCGCTACATTATGATGTGTAGGTTTCGATCTAGATTCACCGCGATCACGATTTCATGTACTTCTCTGACTCTTCGCTTCTTGTTTACTAACTCAATGCATTACTGACCTACTACCTGACTCTTCTATAAGTCTTAGCTACATAGCATTCAAAGCCTCCGTAAAGAGCGAATATTATCACCTTCTTTCTCATCAAGCTTGCAACGTTCGCAGATTTTACGACAGGTCAGTCCACTCGAGTACGAATTTGGATACAGTGGAGACATCCGGGCTGGGACACGCAGTATGCCATGAACGTGCATAGAGACCTCAGAGACTACAACAGGAACCGTGCTACTGACCATAAAGGATACACGTGACCACCACTCCAACAGTAACTCCCAAGGAAAGCAGGGTCCGAGGGTAAAGATCACGGGTCAATATAGGATTAAATTCTCAACTCTCGGATAGAACTGGGTGAATATTACACCAAAGTGACATGGCTTTGCATGTGCCTTGACTCCACGAGATGGAAGCAATCAAATTCCACGTCGAACTTCCACGACCATGAGCACCATCCTGTTTCTCCCAATATCGTCCACCTGGGACGGCGTCCACATCACAGATTCATCGTGTTACACGCTCATAAATTATTCAATTGTTGCTGGTCCGCATCACTCGCTCCTGTTTTGTTTGAGGTCTCAAGGTTATAGCAAAGATTTTCATTTATGGGGAGTTCAACTCGACACGCTCATCCTACCTTCTGTTTCTTCGTCGCTCCTACCACGCCTTGCAATGGAACATGCGACACGTGTACCCTAGCAAAATTGCGCACTTCCTGGAAACAATTCTAACGAAGTCCACGAGATATATTGACTGGCGGTTTCTAAGTGTCCAGTTCATCCGCCATTGGCAGGCAGCGGACGCCATAGAGTTCTATCTCTTCGTTAGACATCCGTCATAGTTACCTTTTCTCTATCCGCTAGTATTTTGGTGCTGCTTATCGCATACGGAAAGCCAAGTTATTCTTGAGAGCTAACTTCCTTATTGCTAGACAGTCGGGTATAAGACAAAGACATGGTAAACGGCCTTCAGCTTTCAGTGCAGTGCATGACCAACTTATCTCCTTTGAAGGATTATTGACAGCCCTGAAACGTTTAAATAATTTGCTGTGTTGCCAAGACTTCTTTACACAAGCCATTCTGGACGGTTCCTTCGAACCCTCGTTAGACTTGGGTATGCGCCACGGCGCATCTTCCGCTGTTCTGGTTCGCATCTAGTCTGCCGATGGAGGGGATCACCCTATCCATGTATTCACACTGCTCAAACTTGCTTTACCTTGACCCTCGAGAATTGTTGACTGGTCGTCATGCACGCTGGATCATCCCTTGGGTCTCACTGGGTACTTTGTTGCGCACTTAGACGCCTTAGAAATGTAGTGCTCCTTGGTTTGTTATCTAAACTGGTTCACAGCGGATCAATACTCCTTGTAAGATGAAGTGCGGCTCTTGGGATTCCTGTGCAGCAGCCTCATAAGACAAGATCCCGGGTTGACGTTGAGCTGCTTTGAATTTGTCCTGAAATCGATTTCGGTCCGTTCCAGTATAAAAGTCATGAATAAACGGAGGAAACCTTTTTGTCACATTCCCCGAGATGAGGACTCTTTCCCTGCTCTTTCTCACGTGTCTTGCCTTCTGCCACATCCATGTATCCGCTACACGACAGCTTACCCTTTCCCTCTCTGGCCCTACACTGTTGAAAGGGAATGGTAACTTGACCATAACCGCTACTGTCAAGAATACTGGCCATCTCGAGTTGAAGGTATGTTACCTACGTTAGCTAGGCTTTATACGGCTGAGACGTGGAAAAGATTCTGAACGAGCCAGGCGGTATTCTTGACACACTCCCGACAAACACCTTCAATGTCTCTCACAAGGGTTGCGCCGTCCAGTTCGCCGGTGTTTTGGGGAAATATGTTCCCCAGACGATCATCAAATCCAACAATGCATCACTTTTCACTTTTCTCAAACCTGGGGAATCCATTTCTGTTCAGCACAATTGTACATTTTCATTTCTGTTCTATCATATTCTGCTATATTCGCCCTTTCTTTATTCTAGTGAATTTGGCCTACAACTTTACTGGTCTCAGGTTCACTCAGCCAGGAGGCAATTATCTCACCATTGCCCCAAACAGTCTTAACTTCCTCCTTGCACCAAGTACAGGAATTACACCAACTGTCCTCCGAGCGCAGTTCCCGCCTACCTTTCTACGGATCAGAATACCATTATCGTGGGGTCCCTTGTTCTATCCTCCCTTCATCATTCGTCCGAGTTCTGAGAAATTTGTCGGTTGTTCTGCTACTCAAAAGAAGCTCATTCATGAGGCAGCTGGCGAGGCTATGTCCCTCGCCTCTTCAGCATACAATTATATTGCCTCTACGACGACTGGTACCCCCAGGTATACGACTTGGTTTGGAACATACCATTCGACCAGACGCGATATTGTATGGGTGCACTTTTATTTGATCAGTTCCAATAATTTTCGCCAATTTACGTGGGTTTTTCCCTGGATTTCCATTTATAACTTATCAGAACTACTGACCTCTTTATGTAGCTATGATTGTACATGCAATGATGCTAGATATTATGCTTTCGTCAGTTCTATTTTTTTCGCGCCTCGTCTGTGTCTTGACATGTTCAACTTCTTCTTTGATATATTAAGGTCCAACCCCATACATTTGGGTAAGTATGACAGATCTTCCTTGTTATAAACGTCCTTCCTAACATCAATTGAATAGCGCTATTGGTCTCTGTGGCATGTTTTGGAATGCTTCTATGACTGGCACGGATTCCAAGTCCGGTACTCTTATACACGAGGCATCACATTTCATACAAAATGGAGGGACGCTGGATATCCATAAGCTCTATGGACAGAGAGCATCGCAGACCTTGGTGAGTTAGTTCTCCAGTTTCCATCAAAGTTAAAACTTCTATTAGGCTCGTGACGAGCCAGATCTGGCTGTCTTCAACGCTGATTCCCATGAATACTTCGCAGAGAATAGTCCGATATTGAAGTAGTAATTTTCGTTAGTTTGGTGATAGTAGACCTGGATTTATCCGGATAGACCCCAGAATGATTGGGCAAATGAGGGACTTTCAACTCTTACAAGAGAGATTTGGACTTTTTTTTACGGACACGACAAGCGGAAGCCCTTTGTTTATTCGAATTTCCATGACTACAACTATTAAATAATTCTCAGATTTTTCTGCATAGGACGTATCTCGAATCCCAGTGTTATTCCTAAAACTTTTTTGCTTTGCCTTCAATTGTTTCCCAAAACCTCAACGATCCATTTTTGCATATCCATTCGGCCTCAAAAGCCCCAGCCACCGCAATTTCAAGCTGAATGACCTTGGGATGATTCCAAATTAGCCCGGTCCTGCAACTGGAGAGAGAGGAACGAGGAATACTGAGCACAATGCATTGGATTTGGCCATATTCAAGCATACGGGCTACAATTTCGACTCTCTTATCCATGAGCTGGGCGCGATATTCCGACTCCAGCCACTCTCCAGCCATGTGGGTGAGATTTGGGAGTTGGAAAGGGACGAGCGATTCCAGTGAAACCAGACTGTCCCAATCGGAGTGCAAATGTGTTATTTGGAGAGTGAAAGATGGATTTTCCCTCAAGAATCGGACAAAATGATTTACATATCGGTGGCAGAGGGTAAGGTAACGAAGCTGAGGGAAACTGGGGAGGCACGCATAAGTGTGGTTCTGAACACCTGTGAACAGGGCGAGGTCTCTCATGCCAGCACAGTGCGGAAGAATTGATGTGATCAAGATGTGTTCTGGATAAGAGATACCAGCGCCAATGACGAAATACTGGACGTGCTGCGCAAGGAAATCGGCTTCTTTCCACTTTACAAGGGTAATCAGACGGGTCGCTTTATTTCGCTTGAAATACAACTGTCGAAATCGCAGTGGCTCTATCCTTTAAGTCCCTGGTTTCAATACTCTCATGAGGGTAAGTGGGCAGTCTTACTTACCATGTTTTGACTCTTTGGGAGACTTGAATCAATACTGGAACCATTCGAGGATTCGACAGGCCACAGAAGTGAAAGATGGAAAGCTCAATTTCTGGAGGCAGGATAGGTTCTGGGGAATTGATCATGGAGGAAGATTGAGGATAGTAATCTATCCGTTTTGTGGCCGACGGTGATCACGACTCACCAGGTTCACGTGAAAAATGTCAGTGTGGGCTGAGGTCTCGCATCGTCGAGGCGGTTGTGGCATGATGTTAACGCCTTACATTTGAAGTTGAAACTCGAATGTGTAAAGGAAGATCTAATTTTTTTTTGACTATGGTCTGTTTGCCCTGAACAACTCATTGGTTCTGTCGGCAGTGAGAGTAAGACAGGATCGGCCCAAGGCCGCGTCGTGCTTTCAACACCTGTAAATATTAAATTTATGGAATCTGCAACCATTCATAAATGTTCGTACCATTCGTCTATGTCTTCGAGTGAACACGCTCAAACCGGCACATTTTACAGCCATCTAAATCAGTTTGAGATCCGGCGACCCGTCGTAAACCGCCGGTGTGAAAGCGAGTCATATTAACAGTCTTCTTGAAATTGCGAGCTTCTCCAAATCTTTTATAGAGTTATTGGGCTCTTGATCAACCCAACCACTATGGGCACTTCCGAACCTCTCTTCCCACCAGAAATTGAGCGCCCTATCTTTCACTATTGCGCCTCTTCTCATTCTGCAATGATTTCAATCCTCATCCTTGTCTCACGTCGCGTCAAAGAATGGTCTGTCTTCTTTCTCTCAAATTGAAGAATTGATACGAAGGTGACGGCAGGATAGAACCTTTGCGTTTTCGCTGCCTCCATTTCAAGAAAAGGAAAGCAAGTCGTCTTTTTCGGCGCTTGGAAGTTAAAACTCCAGATTTCTTAGCCAACATGTTCGCCACTTCATCTTTGGAAGCTCTATTTCGGTCCCCGAATACCACAAGATTATGGAGTTTCTACCCCTTTGTTCTGGCATAATTGATCTCGCTTTCTTCACGGGAGGAAATGCGAAGACGTTTGCTCAGCTACACAATTATTCCCAACTTCAATATCTCACCTTGGGCTATGGAGGTGGCACGACATTGACCCAATGTCTAAAGGACGATCCATCAGTTGTCCTGCCCATCACGCATTTATATGCAGCAAGGGGCTTGCTCTTGTCCTTGGAAATGATCATCCCATCCCAACTTCCCAACTTGAGCCACATCACGGGAGAATGGCCGAATGAAAGTATATCTGCGGAATACATGGTCGAAGAAGTGGATGTAGTTGCGCGCATGATTGAATGGGACCAGATTCAATTGTTTGTGTTGTGCGTGGACCATGGGCCTTCATATAGCATATGCAAAGACGGAGCTCAGCGGATCTGGTATCATCCTAAGGTTGTTCAACTTGAGAGCGATTGGGTCGTCGAATCTTTGGAAGAGGGTTGGATTGGAGATGTTGGTACGGTGAACTTTTGGAATGCAGCTAAGAGCATTCCAGCCGGTCGGAATGTTTAAAAACGCATCTCAAAGGCGGAAAAGCAGCTTAGAATGCATAACAATATCAAATGGATGTGGTGATTATGAATGAAGACTTGTAAGAACTTTTTTTTTGGAGAGGCGGTGGTCCTATCGAGCGAAACGGACCTGACTTACCCTCTAAGCAGCCATCAAGGCCAAAGCTGGTCATGGTCCGGTGGGCCGAGGATGCAAGATGCTTGTCTCTGAGCACCTCATTCAACTTAACCGGGTTGTCTCTGAGCCACCATGTCACTTCTGGATCCTCTTCTACCTCCTGAACTCGAAAAATCCATCTTCTATCTTTGTGCCTTGACGGACCCCAAGATGATTTCTGTCCTTATATCTGTTTCACGTCGTGTTAAGGAATGGCATGCCTTCCCATTTTTGGTCTATCTTGAGGTGCTGAATAAAAAGTCGTTCAGGGTAGAACCGTTGCGGTTTCGTTCGTTTCATTTTCAGAGACGGAAAGCGTCTTCGTCTCGGCTCACTCATATATTCCAAATCGAATGAGTTCCTTGCTCAACATGTACACCACTTCATCCTTGGATCTTCAGTCTCCGTTGCAGAATATCATGGGTGCCTAAAAATTCTTCCCATTTGCACGAACATAAGAGATCTTGCCCTCTTCGAAGGAGGTTGGGCAGATACATATGCCCAGCCTCCCAAAATATCCGTATCTTCGTTACCTTACTCTCAGCACTTTTGGTGGCCTGAAATTCTTAAAATTTCTAGAGGACAACCCTTTGTTCATTCTTCAAATAACTCATTTACATGCCACCTGGACGCTCCTCGTGCCTTTGGAAGCTCTTATACCGTCCCAATTGCCTAAACTCAGTCACATCACTGGAGAATGGCTAGGTTGCAATGGGATGTCCGACGAAGGCATTCCTGAGGAGGTGGAAACTGTGTCACGTATGCTCGAATGGGACCAGATCCAACAGTTCGTGCTATGTGTCAATCCAGGTCCTTCCTATTGGATTTGTGAGGATAGGGCTCGATCAATTTGGTATCATGCGAAAGTTGTTAAACTACAGAGTAATTGGGTAGACGAGTCATTGGAAGATAGCTGGATTGGGAGAAATGGCACACTGGGCTTTTGGGATTGTGCTGAGAGAATTGCACGGCCTGAGAAGAAGCTAGATTATATGTGGTCGGATTAGGGATCTATTACATTTGGATATTGGAACGCATACGATAGTATTCATATAAGTCTCCGATTTAGAGGACAAGAACATGTGCGCCAGTCAGAAATAGCAGAAATCTCGTCAAGAGTCGAGAGGATGAATTCCCATGGAATAAACGTCTGAAGAGAGACATTTTCTGAGGTGTGAAGATCTAGTGTAAACAGAATTCATGACACAGTCGACCATTATCCTCTTCGAGGAGTGGTATACTGAACGGACAAGGCTTGTATGCAAACTGGATCACGAGACGGAAGCAATTGAAATTCCACGTCGAACTTCCACGACCACGAGCACCTTTCTGTTCCCCCCATTATCGTCCGCCCGGGATGGCGTCAACATCAGAGTCATCGTGTTACACGCTCATCAACTCTTCAATTTGCTGGTCCGCATTGCTGTCTTATTTTTGCTGGGGATCCTGAAGTTAAAGAAACTTTTTCATTTTGCAGAGACCACATCTTCCGCCGACCTACGGACTCAACTGCAATCACAAAATCCCGACCAAAAACTTGATGCTTTACGAACGATTATTACACAGACCCTCTCTGGCAAGCCGGAACCTGGACTTATGCAGATCATCCAGTATTGCCTGCCACACAAAGACAAACGGATTAAGAAGATGCTGCACTTTTACTGGGAGGTATGTCTTCCATCGCCAATTTTGTAATCTCAATTGTCCTTGTAGGTCTGTCCAAAATACGACGAGAAGGGCAAACTGAAACAGGAGATGATC